>VWZE01009173.1:193588-250421 GCA_013396675.1 Eubucco bourcierii | reverse complement strand
TCTCCTCAAATTTACATAATTACATCTCCTCAGTTTACATAATTACCTCCTTATCTGGAATGATTCCCAGCACAGACTACTGCCACATTGGCAGTCTTAGGAGACCCAACACGGAACAAGGGTGTATCTATGGTGAGGTTTAGCTAATAAAACTTTAGATATGCTATCAGGAAAGCACAGCACGGAGGCCTTTGAAATAAAACAGAAAGATCACAAGGGAGACTCCCCAAAAGTCCAAGTACAGGATAATTGCAGAGGCCTGGAAAATGCAAGCGAGGAGCAGTACTGGAGGCGCCAGGTCTATTATTAAAGCAGATCGCCAATGGTCATTTCCTGGGCGTTAATGAAATGCAACCTTGAGAGCTGAATGGATCTTGTTTCAGAGAGAAAAAATGGAGAACACAAGAGGGGCAGAGAACAAGTATTACATACATGTGGAGCTTGCATAACAAATTTGAAGCTACCATCAAATTGTGAAGTGAAAAGAGTAAATAAGTACAATTTGAAGGAATGTGTAAAAACGTCCTAGGCAAACCCAGAGTAATGACCCAGGAGCATCAACTTCTCCCACAGAGTAACTTGCTACCAATGGTTCCTAACCCAGGTGTATGCTTCTCTTCAAAGAAGATTGATAGTCTGATTTTAGGATCCAAGGGGCAACAAAATGGTGGGAAAATGCCAGAGAAAGATGTAAATACTGGAAGGTTTGTGTATATCAGTTTTAACTCCATCAATATTGGACATGAACTGTAACAGTTGTATAATCATAGAATAATTTAGTTTTGAAAAGGATGTCTGGAGATTATCTGGCCAAATTACCTCAGTCAGATGATATTATTTAGGACTTTCTCTAGTCTGAGTATCTCAAGGGGGTGGAGAATTCACTGCAGCTGTAGTCAAGTTGTTATGATGTCTTATCAGACAAAGTGAAACACATACCACTAAGATAGGATCAGAATTGTCATGTTGTACATTGTGCTTGCTGCACATCCTGCTCTCACTGGGCACACTGCTGACACTAGCTTGTGGTGAGTGTCTGGCATTCTCTATAATTGAGGGGGAAGTTGAAGAAGAAAACTTCACCTCAGCTGGGTGAATGGTTAAGGTACAATAGCAACTCAGAAATCTGAATGCATTGCCTTCAGTTTCCTCAACATCATTTTACTCATGCTCCCGGGCAAAACATCTCCTAATTTCTGCATGCCCAGGAGTTTAAGTAATGCAAATGAGCCCATTGGTGATTAATGGCTTCAGCTTATATCTGTAGGTATAATATTATGTTATCACCAGCTGACTGAATTTTCTGTTAGACATTAATGCTGGGCAGAACTGAAAAGGTTCAGATTCTCTATGCTACTTTCTATCAAACTTCCCATGTTCCCATCTTCCCTTCCAGGCCAGCTTCCCTCCACAGGTTGATCTCCCTGGTGTCTGGGGCAGTGTGCTGAGCAAACACCAACTGCAAGCCCTACTGGATTCCTCAGCTGGCAACATGCCTTTTTCAGTGGAAAAATGCTAACTGCAGGCAGCTGAGTGAACATCAGAATTGCCCTACCTAAGTTCAGACTGATGCTAACAGGCCCCTTGGAACAAGCCTTCCCCTGCAGAAAGGGAGAAGCTCTTCCAAAGAGAATGGCATTGCCTGTGCCAGCCTGAGCTTAGGCAAGAGGCTCTACCCAGGCTACAGCCAAGAGAAGGTCTTGTCCAGTTGTCTTCATTAAGCACCTAACATTTGTTGTTGTTGTTACTCTCTTGCAATTTTAAGTCACAAACCTCTGAATTTTACAGGGTGCATTAAGAGTGCTGAAAAACAGAGACTGGGGTATGACCTGTGCAGTAGCTTTGCACCTTTATCCACCTGGGAACAAATCAATGCATTTTCCAAACAACCCACAGAGCTCCTGAAGAATTGCACCTTGCAGGCATAATGGTGTGAAATGAGATTGCTTAGGCCATGTGAAAATTAGCACAGGCTGAAGCAGAAGCACACATGGCTTGAGATAACAATTTGTAAAGGCCTCTGGCTGTCAAGCAGCTTAGTAAAGCAAACTCCTGAACCACAGCACAGTCATCTCTTGCCCTGAGCTGCCTGAGCACAGTCAGGACTGCACCTCCTACTGAATAAAACTGGGTTTAACTTTGTTAGAAAACAAGACAGAGCTTTAGCCACTCTGACATGAATGAGCATCACTGAGGTTTGAGTTTTATTCCATTTGCCTTGTTAGGGATTCTCAGACATTCCCTCCATGCTAATTCAATGCTCCCCAAGCACTGGAATGGGCTGCCCAAGGAGGTGGTGGAGTCACCAACCCTGGATGTCTCTAACAGTCATTTGGATATGGTGCTGGGGGATGTGGTTTAGGTGGAACCTTGTAGAGCAGGATTGTTGGTTGGACCTGGTGACCCTGAGGGTCTTTCCCAGCCTGCCTGTTTCTGTGATTCTGTTTCACAGCTTCATTCCTCTCATTTTTACAGTCCTACAGGTGAGCAGAAAGCAGCAGCTAAACACAGAGCAGCTCAGCCTAAGGAAGGAAGAGCCCAGCCAGCACCCATGGGTGACTTCAGAGCACTATGTCAGAGCAATCATCAGGTCCCTGCCCTAGCTAACCAGGGGGCCACCAGGCCCCCCGGCCTTTTGGAACACCTCCACCATTCACCCAGTGTGCACCGTGGGGACTCACCTGTGAGGATGGGAGGAGGATCCCTCTGCCCAGCTGGGCAAGCTTGGGGCTGCTGCCTCTCCTGGGGCTGATGAAAAAGGGCAGTGGGCAGGGAGGGCAAAGTGGTCACACCTGGGGTGGGAGGAGACTCCAACAGCACTCAGCTGCTCTGGGTTTGGGGAAAAAAGGGGCAAATGTGGAGTGGGGTGGGCAAGGGACAGGTGTGGTGGAAAAGGGGAGTGAGCTGGTGCTGAAAGGAGGGAGGTGGAGAGGAAAAGCATGGAGAAGAAAAGAGGAAAATGGGAAAAAATAGGAGATGGTGAGGAAAGGAGGGAGACGGGGGGGAGGGAGGTTAAAATAAAATAATAAAANAAAATAGGAGATGGTGAGGAAAGGAGGGAGATGGGGGGGAGGGAGATTAAAATAAAATAATAAAAATGAAAGCTGCACTTTGGTGTTTGCTTTGAAACCAACCTCTTAATGAGTGACCCTTGCACAGAATCAGACACATTCAGGTTGGAAAAGACCCTCAGGATCACCAAGTCCAACTGATAATCCTACTCTATAAGGTGCACCCTAAGCCAAATCTCCAAGCACCATATCCAAATGATTTCTAAGCACACCCAGGGTTGGTGACTCAACAACCTCCCTGGGCAGCCTGTTCCAATGCCTAACCAACCTTTCTGGGAAAGGTTTTTTTCTTAATACCCAGCCTAAACCTACCCAGTAGTATCTTGCTCCACAACCTCCCTGGGCAACCTGTGCCAGTGTCTCACCACCCTCACTGCAAACAGCTTCCTCCTCACATCCACTTTCAATCTCCCCTCTGCCACTTCAAACCCATTGCCCCTTGCCCTGGCATTGCAAGACCTTGTCAGTAGTTCCTCCCCAGCCTTCCTGTAGGCCCCTTCAGATACTGGAAGGATATTATTTATCTATCCATTTATTTCTGTATATATAGAAGAGCTATATATAATATATTTATATATTTATCACAGTATCACCAAAGCTACTCTAAGGTGTCCTCAAAACCTTCTCTTCTGCAGGCTGCAGAGCCCCAACTCTCTCAGCCTGTCCTCACAGCAGAGCTGCTGCAGCCCTCTCAGCATCTTGGTGGCCTCCTCTGGACTTGTTCCAACACTTCCATGTCCTTCCTGTGCTGGGGGCTCCAGAATTGCACACAGGACTCCAGATGGGGTCAGCCAGGTTTTGTTTTGCCTTTTTTTTTCCCTCCCATACAATTGATCTCATGTACATCTTAACAATCATGAACAGGGCTGCTATTTTTATATAGTTGCATAATTGTTTGGCCCCTTTACTCTATTTTAAAGTAAGCAAACATTTTAGAGCTACTAAAATGAATGAAATGTACGTGATCTAGGAGGTCATGTGGAACTGGCTGTGCTCTTTATAAATGTTAACTATAAGAACAAAAAGAAGAGGAAGCTTTCTTACCAGTAATTTAATTTCTTAAGAACAGCCTTTTCTACTCAGACAGAATTATGGTGAGTTTAAGGCTGTGACAGAAAGATTCAAAGGAAATAAAACACATAAATTCCAGAGAGATAAACTTACACATGTAAAAAGACTTTCATTTAATCATGTTGTATACCAGCAAAGTTTATCTGTCACTAGTTTGCATCAATCCATCTTAAAGCAGGACTTGAAAAAGTTACTTTAATTGAGAGAAAACTAAAAGAAACTTAGTTTGCTTTTTGAACCCCTGAACTCACAATAAATCATAAGAATGGTCAGAGCAATTTGTTCTCTTAAAAAACCAAATCTTCAGTATTTGCTTCTGGAGGATTTCTTCTGTTATCTGTGAACGTGAGAGTTAACAAAAGGTTCCTACAGGCACTACAACATATAAAGCTTTATTCAGCTTTGTTTAGCAAATAACGGTGAGATGGAATTACCAGGTCATATGGTCTGATGGTTTGGGAGTTACCCACCCCCCACACTATGGCAAATCTTCCACCCTTTACCAGTTAAACTTATTTCAGCCTGCAACTTAGTTAACTCTTCAGATCCACCAGTGATTCCAGCAACAGTTATAGACTGTCCCTTTGCAGCTCCCATGGCAATAGAGTGCACTGAGCACCTGTACCAACTCAAGCCCTGCATTGCCCAACTTTTGAACTGCCAGGCCACCTAATGAATTCATTCCAATAGATTTGGTTCTCTCCACTATCCCTTTCCTCCTCCTGGCTGGAGGCAGGGCACCCCTAATATTGAACATGGCATGTGGGATGTACACAGTGATTGGTATTGTGAGAGGATATGATGGGTTGGGGGTTCCCTGCCACCCCACACTTTATAAAATACCCCAGACTAGACTCAGCCAGCTGGAAGTTAAGGACTGAAGGTCTAGAANGAGAGCAGCCCTGAGGAAAAGGACCTTGGAGTCTGGGGTGATGAAAAGCTCAACCTGAGGCTGCAGTGTGCACATGCAGCCCAGACAGCAACTGTGTGCTGGGCTGCAGCAAGAGAAACGTGGTCAGCAGGGCAAGGGAGGGGATTCTGCCCCTTTGCTCTGCTCTCCTCAGACCCCACCTGCAGTCCTGGGTGCAGTTCTGGAGCCCCCAGCACAGGAAGGACATGGAACTGTTGGAGCAGGTCCAGAGGAGGCCACCAAGATGCTGAGAGGGCTGCAGCAGCTCTGCTATGAAGACAGGCTGAGAGAGTTGGGGCTCTGCAGCCTGGAGAAGAGAAGGCTTCCAGGAGACCTTAGAGTAGCCTTCCAGTATCTGAAAGGGGCTACAGGAAGGCTGGGGAGGGACTATTGAAAAGGTCTTGCAATGCCAGGACAAGGGGCAATGGGTTTGAACTGGCAGAGGGGAGATTGAAAGTGGATGTTAGGAAGGAGTTCTTTGCAGTGAGGGTGGTGAGACACTGGCACAGGTTGCCCAGGGAGGTTGTGGCTGCTCCTTCCCTGGAGGTGTTCAAGTCCAGGTTGGAGAAGGTCTTGAGTGACCTGTGCTAGTGGGAGGTGTCCCTGCCTATGGCAGGGGGTTGGAACTGGATGATCCTTGAGGTCCCTTCCGAACTTACCATTCTATGATTCTACGATTCTATATCAGTTACTCTACCCGCAGTGATCCCCTTCCAGCAGAGGAGGGGAGGTCATGAAAAGGAGAAAAGACCCACAGATAAAAATGAAAAGGGATATAATAAAATAACCAAATTGTTATGTCAATAGAAAATAAAGCTATACCCAGCCCAGAAAAATGCAGCAGTTGCAATATTCAAGAAAGCACTCTTCAGGAAGTTGAGAAGGAGCAACCAAGCAGCAGTTTCTAATGGAAGACTCCACTTACTACAGCAAACCTCCTTTACAGTGAGTGTGATGCTCATAGCATGGGATACACCTGTGAAACCTGTGACAATGAAAAAGACTGCATAAGAATGTGGTAGGATTTCTTGTAGAAAGGATGAGTTTGCAAGTTGTAAATTAGGTGTAAAGGAATCCTAACTAGGCATGGGGACCTGGTTTGGTTTGGAGAGTAAGGCTGTGAAAAAAAAAACGTTCCAAAATGATTATTACACTCAATTCCATATGTTTATTTTTGCTCTTTAATATTTGGTTTAGAGGACATTCAATCAAAATTCTAGCTGACTTAAAATCTAAGTGTAGCCTTGTTAACGTACCTACATATTTACGGGAAACTTTAATTGTAGTTTATCTAAGTTATTTCCTTTACAGGAAGTGCAGCACCTTTTGCACAGTGTCAAATATCTTCTGAAAATCAAAGGGGCTTAAAAAAACCTTTATTATCAAAACAGCAGAGGAAGTGTCTTGAAGGTAACAGACTCACTTTGACAGGACTTTGAATGGCGATTCATAGGCTTTGGGTCTTCTAATTCTTTGGATTTAGTGAAAGAAATTTAGAAAGGTTAAACAAAGGTTGAAAGTGACCCTACAAGGCCTTCAAGATGGTATTCGGCTGCTCATTTGATAAGGTCAACCAGAAATTTCTGCCTCTCTCAGTAGCAGGCAGCTCATTTAATGTTCATAATTTAAAACTTAAGAAGCATAAATGAAAGATATAAATTATCATTTATATGACAAATTATAAAATAAACTTAATAGAGACTTAATAAATTCAAGTACCAATTGGAGATTGAATACATTCAACAGACTTTATTCTCTCATACATGCCATACTCTATTAAAAACATAAAATGAAGAAATGAATTCTAATGATGGCTTTTGAAGTTATTGAAAGACATATGCTAATCCTTTTTAATCTTAAACTTTACTACTGAGAAATATGACCATTTTAATTGCAAATCTTATTTGCTCATTTCTGGTTAATGGGCCAAAAGATGATGATGGAAAACATCCACTCCTTAGAGTCTGTATGCTCCTTCTCCTCCACGAGTGCTGGTCGGCTACAGATAGTGAAGTCTGCAAACTGTACCCTTCAGCACGATTTGGGTAACTGCTTTGGGCAATAGTTAGGACTCATTTGAGAAAAATGCAGCGTTGAGGGCACTCATTTGTGTCAGACAATTACTGATGTACTTTTCGTAGAATCATAGAGTCATAGAATGGGAAGGTTGGAAGGGACCTCAAGGATCATCTAGCTCTAACCCCCTGCCATAGGCAGGGACACCTCCCACTAGCACAGGTCACTCAAGGCCTCCTCCAATCTGGCCTTGAACACCTCCAGAGAGGCAGCAGCCACAACCTCCCTGGGCAACCTGTGCCAGTGTCTCACCACCCTCACTGCAAACAACTTCCTTCTAACATCCACTTTCAATCTCCCTTCTGCCAGTTCACAGTCTCACAGTATCACCAAGATTGGAAGAGACCTCAAAGATCATCAAGTCCAAGCCATTACCACAGCCCTCAAGACCAGACCATGGCACCAAGTGCCACGTCCAAACCTGCCTTGAACACCTCCAGGGACGGTGACTCCACCACCTCCCTGGGCAGCCCATTCCAGCAGGCAATGACTCTCTCAGGCAAGAACTTTCTCCTCACCTCCAGCCTAAACTTCCCCTGGCACAGCTTGAGACTGTGTCCTCTTGTTCTGGTGCTGGTTGCCTGAGAGAAGTTTGGTATGGGAATGCAAGGGAACAACAGAAATCCACACCATAATAAAAACAATATTAAAATGCCATATGAAAACTTTCCCATTAGCATTAGAGAAGCAACCTTGACAAAATATGTGTAAATATTTGATTACTGATGTGGCCAAAATATTGATCTCTTTTTCACTTAAAGACAATACAAAGGCATTATATCAATTTAAAATTGTGTATTCTGTGTTTTGGATCATCCTAGTACACTGATGATTCTATTTATTACTATGGATTTGCAGTATTACATCATATCATCTCTTTTTCACTCAAAGACAATACAAAGGCATTACATAAATTTAAAATTTTGTATTCTATGTTTTGTACTGTGTGCAGTTCTGGAGCCCTCAGCACAGGAAGGACATGGAAATGGTGGAGTGGGTCCAGAGGAGGCCACCAAGATGCTGAGAGGGCTGCAGCAGCTCTGCGATGAGGACAGGCTGAGAGAGTTGGGGCTCTGCAGCCTGCAGAAGAGAAGGCTTCCAGGAGATCTTAGAGTAGCCTTCCAGGATCTGAAGGGGGCTACAGGAAGGCTGGGGAGGGACTATTGACAAGGTCTTGCAATGCCAGGACAAGGGGCAGTGGGTTTGAAGTGGCAGAGGGGAGACTGAAACTGGATGTTAGGAGGAAGTTGTTTGCAGTGAGGGTGGTGAGACACTGGCACAGGTTGCCCAGGGAGGTTGTGGCTGCTCTCTTATTGGAGGTGTTCAAGGCCAGGTTGGATGAGGCCTTGATTGACCTGTACTAGTGGGAGGTGTCCCTGCCTATGGCAGGGGGTTGGAACTGGATGATCCTTGAGGTCCCTTCCAACCTTACCATTCTATGATTCTGTGATTCTATTTTAAATTGTTGAGTTTCTCTTTTCACTCCAATTATAATTTGCAATGATTTGAGTTTATTGTATTCAACATCTGCTGAAGCATTGTTTGCTGTTCTTAATATTATCTGGTGACATAAGCAGAGGATTAGAGGGTAATTAGTTGTGTTGCACATTTCTTGGCAGCAGCTGATAGCAGCCACCAACTGGTATTTGGTCCTGAAGCACGTGAACCACTGCAAACTACTGTGATCCATTTTGGTGATTCTGTTAGAATTGCTGTTCAGTGAAGACAAGCAAAAATAATTGGGAAAAGATGCGAATGAAGACCATTTTTCAACACAGGAATAGCAGTTTAGGAGAAACACAATACCTGCCTCTTCCCTGTATTCACAACTAATTCAGGCTAAATACTTCTTTGGTTTGTCCTCTTTGTGTCACACAAAGGCATTCATTACTCTAAAGGCAGCTTTAGGTTTTAATAGTGCAGCTTGTAATAGTGCAGTTTATCACCACAGCAAGAGTGAAAAGCACAGAAAAATGAGGTTAATCAATACCACTGCAGTGTGTCTGACATTCCATTCAGGAGAGGTCTAGCATGTCATTCCTGACTACGGGGCATAAACAGCCTGAGGTCTGTGTGTGCTCTTGATGTGAATGCTGGTTCTTCAGGCAGATTGGGGGCAGAATATAGCCACAAGCTTCTGTTAGTCATTTGCCCCCTGCAGCATGCTAGTACCTTGGACTGTAAAAACTGTGTCACCACTGTTTCAAATAGTCCTTCTCCTGAAAAAAACAAAACAAAACACATATATTTCTGAGACTAATTAACAGGCCTAGGTAAAACCCCCAACTAAATGTTCTGGTTTAAATCTGTGCTTAAAAGCAGTGTTTGTTTTCAGCATTTCAAACCATTCAGTGCATGGAGCGTGGGGATTTGTTGTTAGGGACTAATATTTGGGGGGTTATGATCATTTTGGTGCCTTTACACCAGATTAAAGCAGGAAATGACAAAGTGTCACTGGAGAGATTATTTTTGAAGTATTTCATTAACAAGGGATTGGATGTACCACAGTATGCTTATGGCCATAGGAAATGGGGGGAAAAGGCACTCTTTTTGTATTGGAAACCAAAAAATGTGCAGATTCATGACTGTGAGAAAAATTGATGTGAATCACCTTATTTATGGAAAACCCTCTTCATTTGTAATAGATGAGAGCTTGAACAAATGCTGATCATAGAATCACAGACCGCTAAGCTTGGAAGGGATCTCAAGGATCATCCAGTTCCAACCCCCTGCCATAGGCAGGGACACCTCCCACTAGCACAGCTCACTCAAGGCCTCCTCCAACCTGGCCTTGAACACCTCCAGGGAGGGAGCAGCCACAACCTCCCTGGGCAACCTGTGCCAGTGTCTCACCACCCTCACTGCAAACAACTTTCTCCTAACATCCACTTTCAATCTCCCCTCTGCCACTTCAAACCCATTGCTCCTTGTCCTGGCATTGCAAGACCTTCTCAGTATTCCCTCCTTGGCCTTCCTGTAGCCCCCTTCAGATCCTGGAAGGCTACTCTAAGGTCTCCTGGAAGCCTTCTCTTCTGCAGGCTGCAGAGTCCCAACTCTCTCAGCCTGTCCTCATAGCAGAGCTGCTGCAGCCCTCTGAGTATCTTGGTGGCCTCCTCTGGACCCTCTCCAACACTTCCATGTCCTTCCTTCATGATAGCTGTGATGACACTTTGGGATGGAAATGTCTGGTTTATGACACCTTTTTGTAACACTGTTTACTGTTGTGCATTTCCCTCATAAATACCCATTCTTGTCTGTTGTCATCCCTTGCCAAGCACATTGCTTCCATCTTTAACTTGTTAAAAGTCACAAGTTTGTTTCAAGTTTGCTCTGTGAGAACTGTATGACATCATACAAAGCACTGCTAAAACATGTATCAGTTACTTTAAATAAGATATTGTTGAAGATATGTCATTTCCTGTAAGCCCTTAGTAAAATATTCCTTTTAAAAACAGTTTACATGTAGAGTTTATACAATTGATAGTCTGAGATAAAGTTCAAAGACTGAAGAATGAATATCCCTCAAATCTACAGAAGCCTGCAGTTCAGTAGCTAAGCAAACTTTAAAAGACAGTGCTCCACTGAAGTCACAAGGGCTATACAGATTTCAGTGCTGAATCTGTGCTGGAATGTTTATCTAAAGCTAATTTTAAAATCTTTCATCTTGAAATTGAGTGCAGTAGTTCATAAATAGAGGCTTCCCTGCATGTGTTTTTGTATGAATGGGATTTTTACTTGAATGAGATCAGGAAGACTGCTCTCAGTATAAATGAGAGATTAAACAGGAAGAGTTAAAAAACACAAATCAAACATTACACTGGGCAGCTGTGCTGGTTTGAGGCTAGTTGGAATATTTTGATGGAGAAAATTACAGGCTGTGAAAAGCAAACACTGGTAACGTCTGCTGCACTCATAGGCTTGCTGAGATGCTTAAGAAAAAGAATACAAAACATGAATATTTTGATGGAGAAAATTACAGGCTGTGAAAAGCAAACACTGGTAACGTCTGCTGCACTCACAGGCTTGCTGAGATGCTTAAGAAAAAGAATACAAAACATAGATAAGACACTTGGGCTTGCAGACAATCTGGGGCTGTCTATTTTTTTGCCTTCTCCTCTCTGCTGACCTAACCACTCTGCTTCTAACCCCCCTTGCCCATCCTCCAAACTCACCTTGCACGTGAGCCAAACCCTGGAGTAAAGTAGATGGGTGGGGAGAAGGTGGAAGGGTGGTTGGGAGACCCTCCTGGGGACTCTGATTTCTGGCAGGGGAGTTGTGTTTCTGTATTCCCTTTAACTTGTCTATGTCTGTAACTATTCCTGTCTGTTGTGTATATCTCTGCTTGTACATTGTGCTGAGCTGTAAACAGAGCTTCAGCCCTTAACTTCCAGCCAGCTGAGTTCTAGTCTGGGGGATTTTACAGATTGTGGGGTGGCAGGGAACTCCCAAACCATCACAGCAGCTGATGAGGCTTAAGTACAAGTAAGATATGTTCATAGAATTAACCCTGAACTTTTTTATACTAAGAGTGGAGTTCCGATGTGCTATTAAAATTTTACAATCTGAGGTTTATGTCTGGCATCTTTTCCCATTTACATATTTTAATATGTTAAAAAGCCTCCTCCACACCTTTAGATGAACTGCTCCCTCCCTGGAGATGTTCAAGGCCAGGTTGGATGAGGCCTTGAGTGACCTGTGCTAGTGGGAGGTGTCCCTGCCTATGGCAGGGGGTTGGAACTGGATGAGCTTTGAGGTCCCTCCCAATGTTATCATTCTTTGATTCAATGATTCGATGATTGTTTGGTTCCTCAGCCTGTAACACTTATTCAGAAGCACAGAGAAGTTACTGTAGATGTACTCATAAAAATGAGTCTTCAAATATTTAATTTTTTTAATTGGCATTTTGAATTGTTTAGTTGTAGTTTTGTCATTGACTGCTACTATTAATATAATTTTAAATCATGTTACATTACATAATTTCAAATAACTGAAGGGCAAAACTCAGGCTGCCAGATCTGGTGTGTACCCACCTTACATCCAGAGTTTTCTTTTCATTTCTTTGCCATATTAGTGTGCAATTCAACAGAGGAGGAAGGACAGAGGCAGAGTCTCCAGTCAGTTAATCATAGATATTAAGATATCTAGGGGGTTGGAACTAGATGATCCTTGAGGTCCCTTCCAGCCTTACTATTCTATGATTCATAGAATCATAGAATCATAGAATGGTAAGGTTGGAAGGGACCTCAAGGATCATCTAGATCCAACCCCCTGCCATAGGCAGGGACACCTCCCACTAGCACAGCTCACTCAAGGCCTCATCCAATCTGGCCTTGAACACATCCAGGGAGGGAGCATCCACAACCTCCCTGGGCAACCTGTGCCAGTGCCTCACCACCCTCACTGTAAAGAACTTCCTCCTAACATCCAGTCTAAATCTCCCCTCTGCCAGTTTAAACCCATTACCCCTTGTCCTGTCATTGCAAGACCTTGTAAATAATCCTTCCCCAGCCTTCCTGTAGGCCCCTTTCAGATACTATTCTATGATTCTATATTTCTCCTAAAGGAATCAGTGTTATTCACGCTTGGAGGCTCAAGTATGATGTGCTCGTTACAAATGCAAACTCAAGAAGGAGTCCAGCTGTGATTCTGGATGAAATTATCTAGAGGAATTTTGCAGTCATAAACCAAATGTCAAATTCAGGGAGAATACAGGGAGCAGTAATATGACGAGGGTGGCAATAAAGGTGCTTTTGAGCACAGAGTGATTGAGCTAGTCTTGGGGCCTCTTCAAGTAGTGGCAACAGTGCACCGGATGCTAGTAGGCAGAGCAATGTCTTCACATACTTTATTCTGGCAGCTAATAATAAATCAACTGCATATTTTATCCACTCTGATATTCTCTGGGTAATGGCCAAAAAAGAAAAGAATTTATCTACCACGTGCATCTACTTAAAAGCTGGAAGGAATCTTCATTTTTTTTAAACAAGTCACTCACTCACAATCTTCAGTTGTGCACAGCAAGTGCAAGTGGTTTTCTGGAGCATTTTTATGCAATTAGGCTCTTTCCTGGAAAATATACTACAGTAGGGAGGTGTTTTATTAATAGCAAATGAAATGTATTTAACCACCTAAAGCCTAAAAATGAATGAAGTTTTGCAACTCTGCTTATCTTTGAGACTTCTTGTATGCATTGCCTCTTTTGTACAGTGCACACCATCCAAGTTTGTTTAAATGAGTTTTGTACTGCCACATGATGTGAAGAACTAAATAAGGGGAATGATAATCATCATGGCTGGCTAAGAATGAAGACTGCAAAATTGAGATTATCCCTTTTTTAAAAATCTAGGGTGCTTTTTATATTGCTAATAATTTTAATGGGCTTTCAAGGGATTTATCATCTGAGAAAACCATGATAAATTCAGAAATTCTAAGTACATTATCAGGCATGATTACATGGGGCGAAAATCATAGAATCATAGAATGGTAAGGTTGGAAGTGACTTCAAGGATCATCCAGTTCCAACCCCCTGCCATAGGCAGGGACACCTCCCACTAGCACAGGTCACTCAAGGCCTCCTGCACCCTGGCCTTGAACACCTCCAGGGAGACAGCATTCACCACCTCCCTGGGCAACTTGTTCCAGTGTTGTACCAGGAAGCTGAAATTTTTTTAACCTGATAGTGGGTCTGTGGAAGTTTGTTACTAGAGTTGTTTTGACAGTTCTGAGCGTTGTATTATACACAGAATCTAGTATGGTATAGGATAGTACTTAGTACATAGTCCAATATATACTAAGTAAATATTGATAATTTTGAAGACTGACATTTTGGATTTTTACAGACTGATACCAAACTCCAGTTAAACTTCATACCTGCTCACAACACCTGGATACCTGAGCCTGCAGTGTGAGTGCAACCCAGACAGCAAGAGTCCTGGGCTGCACCAAGCAGTATGGGTAACAGGGCAAGGGAGGGGATTGTGCCCCTTTGCTCTGCTCTCCTCAGACCCCACCTGCAGTCCTGGGTGCAGTTCTGGAGCCCCCAGCACAGGAAGGACATGGAAGTGTTGGAGTGGGTCCAGAAGAGGCCACCAAGATGCTGAGAGGGCTGCAGCAGCTCTGCTGAGGCCTTGAGTAACCTCTACTAGTGGGAGGTGTCCCTGCCTATGGCAGGGGGTTGGAAGTAGATGATCGTCGAGGTCCCTTCCACCATTACCATTCTATTATTCTATGATTTAAGTACAGTATGAAAAAGCTTGGAAGTACTGCAATTATATATATATATATAATGTGTGTGTTTATACAACATTTAAACATCTCAATTCAATCACAGCTGTTCCCTTTTGGCACACAGATCTACTTGCATTTTAATCTGAAAAACCTCAAGCTTGTGGTAACCTTGATTGGCAAAAATATGAAAAGCATATTTCAAGGTTTTATCTCCCCTTCGCTTCAGAAAAGCTATGAAAGGTGAGGTGAGACATGGGATGTTCCATAAAGTTATATAAATAAGTGAAAACGTTTGTCCTCCTGATCCCCTTGAACCATGGAAACGCTGTCAGGATCAAATGGCTGTTAGGAAAATGGAACATAATTAGACCTGACTTGTTCCAAATACCCTTAGTGTAAGTCAGACTCAGGAAGCTTAGCATTTAAGAGAAGGCAGTTAAGATAGCAGTCTTTATGCTTAACACTGCTCTGCAGTGTGTCTTTGTCAGTTTGGGATGTTTATACTCAGTATAGCTTCTGTATATACTATGGCAGGAAAAATGCTTCACTGGGGCACTGGCAGTTTAACGTGCCTGCAGCTACCAGAGAAAGCTCTGCAATAATTCTGCTACTACTCTGAAAAGCAATCTTTACATCAGCACATAGCGGAGATTCAATCTTTTCTGGCTGACTATCAACAACTAAGGCAGTTCATTAGTTGTAATTTTAACTTACTGAACAAAGAAGTCATGCATTCATCAGTACAACAATGTTTGGGTTTTTTGGCTTTTGGATTGTTTTTAGTTTGGTTTGGCTGGGGGTTTTTTAGTTGCTTTGCTTTTGGTTTTGGTTTGGATTTTATTTTGTTTTGTTTGTTTTGGTTTTGCCTTTTTTTTTTTTTTGTTTAGTTTTGGTTTGGTTTGGGTTTATTTCTTTATGATTTGTTTTTATTTTGGTTTGGTTTTGGCTTCGGTTTGAGCTTCGTTTTTGTTTTGGTTGGGGTTTATTTTGGGGTTTTTTTTAGGTTTTGTTTTGGTTTTGTTTTGGGATTTTGTTTTTGTTTTGGTTTGGTTACATTTTGGTTTTGGTTATGTTTTGGTTTTGGTTTGGTTTGGTATTTTGTTTATGTTTAGGTTTTGTTTTGTTTTGGTTGTGTGTTGGTTATGTTTTGGTTGTGTTTTGGTTTTGGTTTGGTTTGGGATTTTGTTTATGTTTTGGTTTTGTTTTGGTTGTGTGTTGGTTATGTTTTGGTTTTGGTTGTGTTTTGGGTTTGGTTTGGTTTGGGATTTTGTTTATATTTTGGTTTTGTTTTGGTTGTGTGTTGGTTATGTTTTGGTTTTGGTTGTGTTTTGGGTTTGGTTTGGTTTGGGATTTTGTTTATGTTCTGGTTTGGTTTGGGATTTTGTTTATGTTTTGGTTGTGTTTTGGTTATGTTTTGGTTTTGGTTGCGTTTTGGTTTTGGTTTGGTTTGGGATTTTGTTTATGTTTTGGTTTTGTTTTGTTTTAGTTATGTTTTGGTTATGGTTTGGTTTTGGTTTGGGATTTTGTTTATGTTTTGTTTTGGTTTTGTTTTGGTTTGGGTTTGGGTTTGGTTTTTTGGTTTGGTTTGGGTTTTTTGGTTTGGTTTTGGGTTTTTTGTTTTGGTTTTGGGTTTTTGAGTTTTATTTTGGTTTTGGGTTTGGTTTATTATGGGCTTTGTTTTGTTTTGGTTTTTTTTGGTTTTGTTTTGTTTTGGGTTTTTTTTGGGGGGGGTTGTTTTGATTTTTGTTTTGTTTTTGTTGTTTTTGTTGTTTGTTTGCTCCTTTGTTTGTTTTTGTGTTTGGTTTGATTTGGTAATGCTTTTGTAATGTCAGTTGGAATTACTTACATCCCACTCTGTTGAAACAGGCAACTCCATGGAGTGCCCAGCATCTGCAAGTGCCTGCTCTGGAGGCTCCTCTCTGCTACTCCAATAAAACTGGAAATCTGTTTTTAAGTACATGCTGATGTATCTTCATGTAAGCTAGGATGGAACTTTAAAAGTAGTGAAAGTAATTTTCATTCCTTTCTTGATTTGACAGGTCACTTGTCAGGCCAGTAAATTTTGAAATAAAAAAGATAAGCCCTTCAAAACAGCCTGTAGATGTATGCAGGTCGCTTTACTGTATCTCAAAGTCTCCGGGGAAAAAGAATAAATTTTACCTGCTCTATTGTGTTTTTCATGACTATGAATTTATAGACTGTGATCTGTAGTATATTTAGATACTGTGTTGGGTTGTAGATCTTTTAGATGAACCCAAATGATGCTTTTCAATTTTAAGTCAAAAGGTGGGGCAACGTGAGGATTATTTCAATTAAAGTTTTGAATTTCCTTAAACATCTGTAAATCAAATCAAGGACAGATTGTCTCCCTTGGACTAATTCAGATGCTTCATCTTGTATAGTTCAGCTGCAGTGTAAGTTATTTAATCTGGATCTCTGTTGAGAGGTTTCATTACAGTGAGCATTCTGTGCAATTTTTCATTTCCTGGCTTTGCCACATGTCTCAGTTTCCTTATTACAAGTTTTTCATTTGCATCCAAACTCGTTAGCCAAAAGTCAACTCAGTTCTTATTGAGTATATCATATTCTGTTGTGGCTGCAAGTACATCGCACGAGGCAAAAGGATCAGACAGAATAACCTATCGGAAGAGAGAGACTTTGAGGCTTAACTATGCAATATGCAACAGCAATGTCAGACATCTTCATTGAGTGTTACTAAGCAAGGTGAAACAACTGCAGGAAATGTAAGAGATTCATAGTCCTTTGGAGTGGCAACTGCAATGATGAAAGAAGGTTTCTGTCAGCTGTGATGGCTCAGTTCCTCTATGTTGATAGAAAAAAAAATCCCATAAGGTTCCTCGTGCTGCCTACTGTGCCCTCAACTTTTTCTTGGGACTAAGTATTGGACTGATGGAGGAGTGAGACTGAAAAATCTATTTGCTGGTAGATGTATCCCTCATGGTGTACAGATATTCACAAAGATCCATCTGTTGGCTAAAACCAGACCATCTTTCACACTCAAGAAACCTCTAGATGAATTTTAAAAGTAGTAATGTTTTTCCAAATAATGCCTTTGAATTTTAGAGTTAATACTTCTTGCTGATATTCTTCTGTCCATTATAATACAGTAATGATTTGAGAGAACTGATCAATTAACTAAAACACATGCCAAATAATACCTTTGAGTTTTAGAGTTAATACTTCTTGCTGATATTCTTCTGTCCACTACAATACAGTAATGATTTGAGAGAACTGATCAATTAACTAAAACACATAAGGGTTGTTTTTTCTTTTTTGCTTTTATCAGATGAGTTCATTTTACTGTTTTGTTTGTTTTTCTGTTATTTTAACTCCTTTTGTATTGGAAATTAATTTTAAAATAATTGACTTTTCAGAATATTTGGATGTCCTCCTTGTTTCATGTTTTACTTCTTTCTGTGTGCCTTCTGTCTCCCTATATGTGACTGCACATCTAATTTTTTTCCCTGTAGGCAACTAATCAGCTCAAAATTCTGAGTGCATTTAAATGCATGTTGGAAAAAGGGAAGATGTTTAAGACACTGAAATTCTGGAAGTTGTGAGTATAATTTAACTAATATTTTCTTTCCTTTGAATAGTCTATGCAATGTAAAAACTGATCTGGAATGTGAAAATCTAAAAGGCAAAGAACAGTATTTGAATAAACCTGTAAAGAGCTGGGTTATCTCTTGCTGAGATTTCAGGAGAGAGATGTGCTCAAAGCTAGCACATCACCAGTTTCTTAAGGAAAAAAGTGCAAGGAAGGTAGTTGTTTTATCATGCCCAGGGAATATGTGGGCAGTCTGACATTTCAATCACTGGAACAAAGGAATAACAGAAATGAATGTTCAATGAGTGCAGCAAATACAGCTAGTGCTCTGGATTCATTCCAAAGCTGAGTTGAGAAATATTTTAATAAGACAAATCATTTTTTTAAATGCTGAACTGTAATCCATAGCAAAACAAAACTACTTTTTTCTTTTTTTCCCTTATTTTCTTTTTTTCCCTATTTTCCTCATTTTTCTTTTTTTTTGTTTGTTTTTTGTTCTCAGCTATTGTTGCTAAAATGAATAGAAATCTGAAAGTTTGCTTGAGAATCCTGAAATGCCTCAGCCAGACGAGAATCATGAGGTGGCAACGAGGGCATTCCAGCAGTATTTGTCCAGACTGATAGGTGCATAAAGGTATGAGAAGGATTCATACATTCACAGAATTGTTTAGATGGGAAGGGACCTTAAGGATCATGTAGATCCAATTCCCTACCATGGGCAGGTTCACCTTCCACCAGACCAGCTTGCTCAAGGCTTCACCCAGTCTGGTCTTGAAGACCTCTAGAGAGGTGGCATCCACAAACTTTCTGGACAATCTGTTCCAGCGCCTCACCACCCTCACTGTAAAGAATTTCTTCCTCATATGCAGCCTGCCCTCCTCAAGCAGCTACCTGCCTGAGCTCAGCAGAGCCGTTTGACTCTAGCAAAGTCTAGGCAACGACCTAGCAACAGCCTAGCAATGATTTATGACACCAGGACCTGCTGCCCCGCTCCAGCCTGAGGGCAGACTCCTTTGCTATACACAGCACCCGATGGAACTGCCCCAGCCCAGAAACCTGGATCCTGCTTCGCCCATGTGCCTGACTGTGATGGTTTGGGAGTTCCCTGTCCCCCCCCACTTTGTAAAATCCCCCAGACTAGACTCAGCCAGCTGGAAGTTAAGGACTGAAGCTCTGTTTACAGCTCAGCACAGCGTACCAGCAAAGATATACCCAACAGACAGGAACAGTTACAGACATAGACAAGTTAAAGGGAATACAGAAACACAACTCCCCTCCCAGAAATCAGAGTCCCCAGGAGGGTCTCCCAACCACCCTTCCACCTTCTCCCCACCCATCTACCTTACCCCAGGGTCTGCCTTATGTGCAAGGTGAGTTTGGAGGATGGGCCAGGGGGATTAGAAGCAGAGTGGTAAGTTAGGTTGGCAGAGAGGAGAAGACAAAACGCTAGAGAGACAGAGACTCTCTGTCTCTGTGTTATGCATGTTTGTGTTCTTACCCATCTCAGCAAGCCTGTGAGTGCAGCAGACATCAGCAGTGTTTGCTTTTCACAGCCTATAATATAATTATTTTCATTAAAATATTCCAATTAGAGTCAAATCAGCACATCTATGTATAGGGGAATATTTCTGCTTTTTCTTAAACTGAATTGAGTAGGTTTCTTCCCTCTGATACTTCTCATTCTTGTGTCGTTTAGGTCTGGAGTTCAAAGAAAACTAAAATCTCCTCACAGACTTTGCAATACTTGATGAATTTTCTGGTGAGCCACCTGATTCTATGGTGTATGCTGGACCCCAGAGAAGCCCCAAATAGTAGTTTAAGTGATACAATACATATCTACACAATTAAATACATCTCCTTTTGCTGGTCTGTGTGGGACACAAAAGTGGTGCGGATCACAGGCCAACATGTAATTATTCAGAAGTTCTCTCTTTCATGTGACAGCAGAAATAGTTGGTTTTCACGCATTTAGAACACTCCATAACAACCTTCAGAGCATTTAAAGATGAAAATATCACTCTCATGTGCAACAGCAGAGTATGAGACTTCAAAATTATGTTTTTAAGCTCTATGGAAGTGCATTTAACCCCATTTGCAAAACAGTCCTCAATATATCTTACATAGAGCTCTTGCATATCTATCTACCAGATCCAAGTTAGATTTTCACAGTATCACCAAGGCTGGAAGAGACCTCAAAGATCATCAAGTCCAACCCCTTATCAAATTTTTTTTCATGTCCTGAGAACAAACAGTCCTCAATATATCTTACATAGAGCTCTTGCATATCTATCTACCAGATCCAAGTTAGATTTTATTCTTGTCCTGAGAACTCACATAAAAATTCCATATCACCTATGACTTAAAGAGCCAGGAAGTATTTAAATGCATAGGCTCTCTGCCCAAAATTAACTCGGGGAGAAATGGACATAGCGTATTTCTGAGTGTCAGAAGCAGACAAAATAAGGCATTTTTGCTCCATTCAGCCTCTTGCACCTTACCAGGCCTGTGTCATCCAAGATAGTCCCACTTAGATTGGGTACTCTATTATTATTCATTTTAGTATTCTAATTATTTGTTTCTCATTACTGACTTTAAATATATGATTCATAGTCAGATCAAGTCTTAATAGGTACTACTTCACTTACTCACCTGACCACAGCCTGAGCAATACTTAAAACTGATTTTTTATCTTCTTGAAGAAATAATTAAATCAATGTTAGCAGCAGCTGGTGCAGAAAGAGTCTGCCTAGTAATTCATTAGCACCATCCTGTCTTTAATTTGCCTGTGCACATGGTACCCTTACAGTAGTGTGAGAGATGCTACAGATCATTTATATAAATTAAAATCAACAGGGGGACAAGTACTGAGCCCAGTGACATATCCTCTGGGCAAGTGGAAATTTTAGAGACTGAGAACTTAATCTTAGCTGTTTGGCTACTTTCAACAAGGTAAGATTTAAAAAGATTAATTATAATTTATGAAATAATAATACCTGGAAAGCTTTTGAGTGAATGTACTGCATTGCTGCAGAATGAAAATGAAAGCTTTGCAAGGTTTCAAGGCACAGCATCAACATGCTGAACTTTTTCATTTTATTTTCAATCTCATGAAAGGGATTTTTTTTCCCCTCATTTTCCCCTGAAATAATCTAGTTCCAATCCTCTGCCATAGGCAGGGACACCTCCCACTAGTACAGGTCACTCAAAGCCTTGCAAACTTGCCTTTGAACACTGCCAGGGAAGCTGTAGAGCACAGAAGCATGCAACGTGATCAAAGATTGTGTTGGGTGCTTCTGTGCTCCACAACCTCCCTGGGCAACCTGTGCCAGTGTCTCACCACCCTCACTGCNCATCTTCGTGGCCTCCGCTGGACCCACTCCAACACTTCCATGTCCTTCCTGTGCTGGGGGCTCCAGAACTGCACACAGGACTGCAGGTGGGGTCTGAGGAGAGCAGAGTAAAGGGGCACAATCCCCTCCCTTGCCCTGCTGCCCACACTGCTCTTGCTGCAGCCCAGCACACAGTTGCTGTCTGGGCTGCACTCACACTGCAGCCTCAGGTTGAGCTTTGCATCACCCCAGACCCCCAGGGCCTGTTCCTCAGGGCTGCTCTCAGCCATTCCCCACCCAGCCTGGAGCTGTCCTTCAGATTGTGCCTACTCAGGTGCAGGACCTTACATTTGGCCTTGTTGAATGCCATGAGGTTGTCCTGGGCACAGCTCTGCAGCCTGTGCAGGTCCCTCTGGATGGATCCCTGTCCTCTAGCAAGATACTCTGAAGAGCACTGCTTATCTACTATATGATACACATGAGACAATCTGAGTCTTCTAGATTAAATGGAGTTCTGGGAACCTTGGCATCATACACTGAATTTTTCCCATGTTTTCCTTTTAGCAAGCAGCATTTCTCCAGAAAATAATGATATGCACATGGGTAGTTGCTACCAGACAATACCATCTTATATAAAGTGTTTTGTTTTGATCCAAGCACAACTTTCACTTTCTGCACTTTGTTTCTAAGGTTACAGTCATGAACAGGGAGCATTTTCCTCAGGAGCTCATCTGTTCCTACTGCTTATCCCTCACCTAAAATCATAATCCTTTGTTTGTGGCTATAATCAGCTCTGCAGAAGCTAATTGTGATGTCACAGACAGAGGATTATGACTTCAGGGGGAGAACAGAGAAAGGGAGCAGGTGACCTTTAAACCATGAGATCTCTCTTCCTGCAAATATTGCCTGATTGAAAAATGGAAGAGAAACGTTTTTATCTTATTTGAGAAGAAAATATTCAGATTTATAAGAGGCATTAGCTGCCTTGCAAGAGATTATTTGAAGTGAATATCTCTGTTACATCAAGGAGAGGAAACATATTCACTATCAGCTGAATCATTAAATTTGGCTTCTAGATTCTCATTTGTTTGAATGACTAACACAACTACAGATGCAATCAGCAACTTTTCTGTTTCTTCACATGAAGCTGGAATCCTGCAACAACTCTTCCACTCTAGCTGACTTACTGTGAACTTAACCATAAAATAGGTCAAAGATTTAAAGGTTGCTGCTTTTTCCCTTTCCCTTCATGTAGTGAATTGATCAGAGGGAGTTGTACTTTATAGATTTTTAAGGGACTGTTTGCATGAATTCACAGCTTGGTTTATGACAGCATTAAAGAATCAGAGTTGTTTTGTGTTGTCTGTTAGTTGTTTTTTGTTGGGTTTTTGTTTGTTTTAATTTGTGAAATAGTCAGAAGTTTGACAGTGTAATACTGTTAGTATTAACCACGTATTTTTTCTTCAGACCTGTTCTGAGAAAATAGAATTCTCAGGGCTTAGCTTGGAACACTGAGAACTAATATAAATACAAGCAGCATTTTAAAGTTTCATAGGGATGCTTTTGAGATCAGTTCCACTTAAAACCTCTATTTATTACTGAGATTAGGACTACTGCTAAGGTTTTGTCACCATGATGGATTCATCCACAGATGTTGGATTCATCCACAGATGATGGAGTGTGAGTGCAGCCCAGACAGCAACTGTGTGCTGGGCTGCAGCAAGAGCAGTGTGGGCAGCAGGGCAAGGGAGGGGATTCTGTCCCTTTGCTCTGCTCTCCTCAGACCCCACCTGCAGTCCTGGGTGCAGTTCTGGAGCCCCCAGCACAGGAAGGACATGGAAGTGTTGGAGTGGGTCCAGTGGAGGGCCACGAAGATGCTGAGAGGGCTGCAGCAGCTCTGCTGTGAGGACAGGCTGAGAGAGTTGGGGCTCTGCAGCCTGGAGAGGAGAAGGCTTTCAGGAGACCTGAGTAGCCTTCCAGGATCTGAAGGGGCCTACAGGAAGGCTGGGGAGGGACTACTGACAAGGTCCTGCAATGCCAGGACAAGGGGCAATGGGTTTGAAGTGGCAGAGGGGAGATTGAAACTGGATGTTAGGAAGAAGTTGTTTGCAGTGAGGGTGGTGAGGCACTGGCACAGGTTGCCCAGGGAGGTTGTGGCTGCTCCCTCCCTGGAGGTGTTCAAGGCCAGGTTGGAGGAGGCCTTGAGTGAGCTGTGCTAGTGGGAGGTGTCCTTGCCTATGGCAGGGGGTTGGAACTAGACGGTCCTTGAGTTCCCTTCCAACCTTACCATTCTATGATTCTATGATCTTATAGCAGCCTTCTAGCACCTGAATGGGAGCTACAGGAAAGGTGAAGAGGGGGTTTTTTATGAGGGGATGTGGTGCTAGGACAAGGGGCAATGGTTTTAAAGCAGAGAAGGGCAGATTTCTATTAGATGTTAGGAAGTAGTACTTTAATATTAGGGTAGTGAGACATCCTAAAGAGGTTGTGGATACCTCATCCTTGGAAGTGTTTAAAACCAGGCTGAATGAGGCTTTGAGCAACGTGGTCTAATGGGAGATGTCCCTGCCCATTGCAGTGGGGTTGGAACTAGATGATTGTTAAGGTCCCTTCCAAGTCAAGCCATTCTATGACACTACAAAACACATACAAATACCTGTATATTAATAGCAGTACTTAAGGTGTAATTTCACAACTCTCCTTCCCAGCTGTGAAGTGCTTTACTTGTACTGTTTCTTTAAAGACGCTTTAGTACAGGAATAACAGAGCTCTCCTTCTCCTACTCTTTCTGTGTCCCTCTACAAACCCCAACATTACATGGATTAGTGTGCATTCAGAAATGCAGGAGGCTCATGCTAGCTCATTAACCTTTGCACTTAACCTTCAGTAGGCTGTATTCAGAACTAAATTCCATTATATTTTCAATAAAGCAGTCTGTGACTTATGGGCTAGGCACTACTGTTAACAACTTTGTGTTGTGGGAGTTTTAAGCTACTACAATTATTAGAAAAATCATTAGTAAGAAAGTTAAGTTTCTAAACTGTCTCACAAAGCTTTGGAACACAGCACTAGCCCAAGGACTCATGGTCTGATACATTTCAAACTCCCTGCCCTAATGCTCTAATGGATGATTTTTGTTTTTCTTTTCTTTAAGATACTTTGATTAGTGAACAAGAGCACAGGAAATGGCTCTAGGGTACACATTCATATTTCTTCTTTGACATATGGAATACAAAACAGATCACACTAATTAATCATTTTTTTAAGCATACTGGGTGGGGTTTTGTTTTCTTATTAAGCATTTTATTTCTCTTCTTTCTCAATAACTTCTGATGCTCACTGTTCTGACAATATGTGATATGCTATTTACATTCCTTGAGTTATAAACCTGATTAGAAAGTCACACAAATCATCTTGTCTTAAAGGATAAGTGCAGAATGAAAGTCTGAAATCCTATGAAGTACAGTCCAAGAAGTTTGATTTTGCCTTGATTGACAAAGGAGGTTGGTGATAACGCTGAGTTACAGGCACTTCTAATAATGAATTTGCATTCAATCAGTACATTGAAGAAGAGGAGGATTAGTCTATGGCCTGTGTATTTATCCACCTAATAAAATTCTTCATTTGATGAAAGTATTGAAATTTCAAAACAACTACTAAGGCCTGCATATGTTATGTGACAATAACCTAATACAGAGGAGAGTAAGTGTATATCTGCACAGCAGAAAGGTTGGAAACACACACACAGAGCTACACGTGCAAATGAATTCAAATATAAAATAAAATTAATTCCTGTTATTCATGTGTCCACCAGGGACAAGCACAGTGTGATACATGATTGTTCAATACCTTGGCAAAGTAAGGAAAACGCTTCTAGGGAAGACTGGAACCACCCTGATTGGTTTGACTATTTTCACAGAATCATAAAATGGTAAGGTTGGAAGGGACCTCAAAGATCATCCAGTTCCAAGCCCCTGCCATAGGTAGGGACACCTCCCACTAGTACAGGTTNCAACAGTCCCTCCTTGGCCTTCCTGTAGCCCCCTTCAGATCCTGGAAGGTTACTCTAAGGTGTCCTGGAAGCTTTCTCTTCTGCAGGCTGCAGAGCCCCAACTCTCTCAGCCTGTCCTCATAGCAGTGCTGCTGCAGCCCTCTCAGCATCTTGGTGGCCTCCTCTGGACCTGCTCCAACAGTTCCATGTCCTTCCTGTGCTGGGGGCTCCAGATACACAGTACTCCAGATGGAGCTAAGTGAAGCAAAATCATAGCATACAAGGAAGATTTCCAGATATTTTATTGTAACTCCAGCACCATACCTACCCTTTGGGCTAGACGGGAGCTAATAAGCTCCTTTAATAGTTTGTCAGGTAGGGATGAAATGAATTGCACGGCCAGCTGGTGAGACAGCTACTGAGGACTATGCGTCTTTCAGGAGCCAGGGTGGAAGAAGTGGTTGATGCAGAAAGTGCCAGTAGATGGCGCTCAAGGCTGCTTAGCAGAAGCCGCGGGTGGACGGCAAAGATAAACCTTCACGACATGTGCTTCCCCCTGAAACCCTTCTCTGAAGCTCTTAGCCAACCAGATTTCACTTCAAATGGTGGAATCTAACGCCTCGAAATGTTCAGACCACTTAGCTTTCTGTAGGTGAATCTCAAACACAAATCTTAGGACATTACAATTCAGAACACCTTCATTTTCATCTGGCTCTACACACTGCTGGATTGTATAGGTCTTGGTCTTAGTAAGGTTAATTCTTCACTGACTCATGAGATGTTAATGTTTTTTTCTTGTGCTGCCTAATTGATTACTGTGGCAGTGGGATGTGGTCTTGTCCCATGTCTCATCTCTGGAAAAGTCCATGTTGTGGAAAGATCAGACTTTAAGTTTCAAAAGTGAAAGCTGGATCTGGACCAATGAGAAATAAAAATTGCTACTGTAATGAGAAAAAAATTGAGCAAAGTCATAAATCCAAGTTTAAAGTGCCTAGATGGAAAAATGTAAGCTACTGTGACTGTAATGAAATGGCAGTGAAAGGAAGAGGGAATAAAACAAAACATCATATAGGAGCATAAAAAAGAGAAAGAGGTACACAATTAGATCAAATGTCCCTCTGTGCTGGCCTCCTATTTGTGACAGTTACTAATAGCAAATCGCAAAGAGGTGCACAAAACAGAGCAAGAGGTTTTCCTGCTTCCCCAGAGCATTCTACTTTTTTGCCCTTTTAAAGCTAGATATACTGTCAGTTGGTTTGTATTTGAGATCAGGAGATAAGGTGACTGTGAGGCAGGCTTGCAAGTATGATCAATGTATGTAAACCTTGAGAAAACAGTATCCCACTCAAAGGCTGTGTTTATTTACAGTAAACCACAAGATCTTCTGATCTAATTCACTTTAAGGAAGATATGGAACTTAGATTTCCATTTTGTGGTTTATGTCATTGGAGCAGATCGCTGCTGGCCGAATCCCCTAGCAGCGTGAGAGCTCATCACCTGCAGCCACATACTATTTATTCCATCTGTCTCCTTTTCTTCCCCTCCCTTCCTCTCTCTGAATGGCTGATGGCATCCAGATATTAATCTTCACCAGACTATTATTTCAGCTGAAATAATTTTCCCCTTTATCACCACTTGTCCACTTGTCTTTGCTGCTTTTTTTTTTTTTTTTTTAAATAAACTTGGTATTCCTGAGCTGTTTGCTATCCTCTATGACTGTTGGAGATTTTACAGGATAATTCTCACTGACTCTAATTTTTTAATTGTTTTTTACATCTATGTCAAGACAAGCCAGACAAAAAAGGATTACCACCAAGCTACTAAGTTTGAACAGTTGGAGTTGCATGAATTTGCAGTATTCTGGGGGTTGTTGGTTTTTTTGTTTGTTTAGGTGTTGTGGAGCACTCCAAATTCCTTCTTCCTCCCTGCCCCATCTCTAGGAGGTTTGAATGGGGCAAGAAGAAGGTACGAACTGCTTTCCCCTGCCACCGGCTTGAAAGGCAGAGCAGCAAAAGGCACTTTTCCACATGTGTGCTGACTCATGTGGAAGCCTGCACAGGAGTTGTCTGGTGGTTGGCTGGATTCTCCCTGCCCAGTATAGATGGCAAGCGGACCCTTTGTCTAGAAAAAGCATAAACAGAGTGAGGGAAAAGGCATAGAGTGGGAACAGAGTGCCTGTTTTGCAGTGTTCCAGTCTTTGGAGTGTCCCTGATTTGGACAGCTCCTGCTTTTGCACGACTCCTGTTTTGGCACCGCCGCCGCTTTTGGACAGTCCCCAACTTGTGCACCATTCTGTGCAAATCTGCAAGCTCACCAAGTCCTTAGGTCCATTTGAGAGAGAGCTGCCAGAGGTACCTGGACCTGGCTTCTCTCATTCCATACCACAGCCTGACTTCCTGCTTGCTACCCCGAGCTGGGGAGGATGCTAGCAGTTTGGCTTTCCCCGTGCTGCCGTGGCAGTGCTGTTTCCACCACCATCCCACTCGCAGAAGCTGTGTCTGAGATACTTTTGTCTTTGGCAGGTTTTTCCACCCACCATGGATTTTTGCCGCTTGGATCCATGGTTGAATATTGCTTGCAGCTTCAGAAGGCAGCCAAGCTGCAGAGAAATCCGGGAAGGGATCATTGCCAATTTCCTATCTCACCTCCACAAGTGGAAGCTGCTTCCCTTAGATTCTCTGCTCAGCCTGATTTACAGTTGGGTAAAGTTGTGTTTGTAGCTTAGCCTTTTCCATTTCCTGACTTTCCTAAATCACTAAATTTATCCATAAACATCTTTACATCTTTCGAAGACTTTCCCAACTGAATTAGAGCCTGTATATAAACCCTGACTAGTTCTGTATACAGTTTTGGAGGGCAGGATTTTCAGGAAAATAAAAATAATCCTATTTTTATAATTCCTGCCTCCACCAGTTAGTGCCCAAACTCTACAACATTGGGTTTTGTTTATCTGGAAGTTTTTGGCTTTATTTATTTATTTATCCTTTTGCATAAGCAGGTATTTATTCTTGGTATAAACAGGGAATCATTCCTGTAGCAGTGATCACATAGCCATACCCTTGGTGATGTATCTTGATAACAAAACTTTTAAGGTAGGAATGTTAATGTGAATTGTGTGAATAAGTAGGGGATCCAATGCTATCAGAAAAAAAAATAACATAGATGTGCCTGTGAGCCACGTGCCTCAGGGAGCTGGGGTGTATATGTAACTATATACTTGCATATGTGTGTGCATGTGGTTAGAGCTTTGGGATTAGTAACAGAAGGCTGTTTAGATATTTTTAGCAGTATATGAGCATTCAGTATTGTTGTTCATCTACAGTGCTACCAGGATCTAGGCAAATTTTATAGCTCACTGCCAGTTTGCTATGCATTACTAATGTATTTGTATTTGATCCTGATTTGGGTTTTCATCACACAATTAAGTATCTTCACCCTTTGACATCTCCCATTACTGCCATGTTAGTTTTGCCTCTGGCAGTTGATTTTGGTTCTTGAAGTTCAGGATTCATGAAGTCCAGTGGCACTTCTTACTTAGTAAGAAGCCATTTAGTTTTAAGCAATCTTTGAAAACTTTTTTTATATGGACCTATAGATTCTTAAATCTATTACAAGCACCTCAGTATAGCTGATAAAGTCATGAGTGATAAGGCCCAAACTTCAGTCAGCAACTCCATGTACAATAAGGCTGCAGGGAAAGATTCGCTTGCTTCCCTGACAAGAAAAACACAGAATAGTATTGGCTGATTCTTTCTAGTGTTGTGTCTTAAATGAGTGTGATACATTGATATGTAAAAAAGGACTGTCAAACTTGCTAAAATAAAGTATATTTTTCACGTGGCAAAATTAGACAGTAACATGCACTACTATTTAATGTCGAAGCCAAGATCTGTGCAAGTCAATATGCACACATAGAGATATAGGTAAGTGTAAATATGTATGTGTGTGTGTATACACATGTATACACACACACACAAACACATCCATCCATCTATCTATCTATCTATCTATCTATCTATCTATCTATCTATCTATCTATCTATCTATCTATCTATCTATCTATCTATCTATCTATCTATCTATCTACCTACCTACCTATCTACCTACCTATCTATCTATCTATCTATATCTATATATATACAGGTTGCCCAGGGACACTGTGGCTGCTCCCTCCCTGGAGGTCTTCAAGGGCAGGTTGGAGGAGGCCTTGAGTGACCTGTACTAATGGGAGGTGTCCCTGCCTATGTAAGGGGGTTGCAACTGGATGAACTTTGAGGTCTCTTCCAACCTTACCATTTATGATTCTATAAGGAGGACCATCAAGCTGGACTGTGGAAGACTTTGATTCTTCTTTTTTCTTTTACACATATTTCATAACTCCAGAAAGGAATAAGTCCTCTAAAGCTGGAAATATTTTTTTCTTCTCATTGTAAAAAACATTCTCTATATAAGATTATGCTGTAGCATAGAAAGATACTAGGATGGTATGGGGCAAACACATTCATTGTAGAATGCAGTGATTTTTCTGCACCATCTGAACTTTCAGTCACCCAGCTTTCTAAGGTTACCAGAAGCTCAGGCATCTGTGATGGCATCAGGCAGCTATGAAGTCAGTCCTAAATTTCCAGTTACTGTAGCATAAGCTTAGAAATCTGGTTTGCATGTAGTTGGAAAGAGAAAGTCTAGATTATATATGTCTTAACCTGGAGCTGAATCTCACCCTTTGTGATAACCTTCAGCCCTCTAATTAGTTTAAGTATTATTTGAGCAATATATTTTTCACAAAGCCTTTTAGTATCTTCATTGTTTTGTGCATGTATATGCTTTCATCTTTATTATATTGATTTTTCAATTTCACATAAAAACATTTCTGAAATGTATCATTCTCCTGCTATGAAATGAAGAATATAATAGTATAAAAGAAGGGTAGCAGCACACCAGGATTCTACACCGGCTTCAACATAACCATCATTGTGCAGTGTTATGAAGAATGTGCTCAGAAAAAAATGTACAGTATGAATCCTATTTATCCATTTACACACAGACTATGTGAGTATATTGCTGCAAATGGCTTTTATTTTCAGTGAGATACCTTTTGGCAGGTCCTCAATTAATTCTTAATAGTATCATTCAGGTATTATACAAATATGTTACAAAATGTAATTTTCTGTAAGAAAAATACAAAACAAGATAGATAAACAGTAAAAGTATCAACATGAGACATCATATCCAAAACTATTTGAATACCTAAAAAAAAAATAATCATTTGCTTACCATGAAAGAGAAGTAGTAGTTACACAGTTAAGAACCTCTTTTCACAAATGGAATTCAGTCCTTGATGCCATCAGTGAATCTTAGAAAAAAAAGTATGCTTAAGGGCCTCTCTGGGAGTCATAGAATGGTAAGGTTAGAAGAGACCTCAAAGACCATCTAGTTCAAACCCCCTGTCACAGGCAGGGACACCTCCCACTAGTACAGGTTACTCAAGGCCTCCTCCAACCTGGCCTTGAACACCTCCAGGGAGGTTGTGGAGCACAGAAGCATGTTTGGGTACTTCTGTGCTCCACAACCTCCCTGGGCAGCCTGTGCCAGTGTCTCACCACCCTCATTGCAAACTACTTCCTCCTAACATCCAGTTTCAATCTCTCCTCTGCCACTTCAAATCCATTGCCCTTTGTCCTGGCATTACAAGACCTTGTCAATAGTCCCTCCCCAGCCTTCCTGTAGGCCCCTTCAGATCCTGGAAGGCTACTCTAAGGTCTCCTGGAAGCCTTCTCTTCTCCAGACTGCAGAGCCCCAACTCTCTCAGCCTGTCCAGTCCAGTTATGCTGCAGCAGTGCAGGGTAGTGTTACAGACAACAAAGTTGTGGATGTACTGTACTGCAAAGGCACAGGGAAATAATAGTTCAAGTCCTAGAAGCATAACAGATATACTACATAATTTCCATTTGTGCACCTCACTTGAGCGACACAGGTATCCCAGGACACCTCTATGTAATTTAGACACGTTGTGAATATTATCTAGAACTGAGTCTGGATGAGATATTTAAGTGATTTTTCAGTCTCTCTGTTTCTCCATCTGTTTTGATTGTGATCATCATATTTATATATGACTGAAAACACTTGGGAGACGTAAATCACTGAAGTGTAAAACCCATTAAGAACTGTAGCTAAGACTGCTATATAATTATCTAGTAATTTGAAAGAAAATGGATTTAAAATTAGAAGGTGTGAGAATAGTGAGAGAAAATAATAGAAGTATGCATAAGGAAGCTGCTTTGATGTAATTACAATAATTTTTTCTTTTGGTTAATAATTTGGGAGCATCCCTGTTTTAATAGTCAAGAGAGCTGTCACTTCTATCTTCATTCGAAATGGTCAGAAGCAACTGTAAAGTTCAAGTCAACATTAAACTTTATTAGGATCTTTCCTTCTCTTTAGATTTACCACCCCTATTTTCAGCTCTAGTTATACATCTGCCATCTCTCTCACTGTCTGTACCATCTCTCTCTCTCTAGAGCACCTCCATGTATGTACATTGGTGGTAACTGCAGTGTATCATACATTCTATGTGTAAGTCACAGCATTCCCACAACAGACGACTCTGCACTTATGGGAAGAGGATCTTTTAGTATTTTGGAAGAGAATGGAAAAATCACCATTGATGTAACATTTCAGGATAGCTTTTATTGTAGAAAGTGAAAAGACAAACTTCCAATTCACATCTGAATATCATCTTTGGGACTTTGTTAATACTCACTGTCCAAAAACACAAAACATACTGGAAAACTAGACAGGAATGCAAGGAGCAGAGAGTGTGAAGAAGTAACACCTCTGAGTGAATCGACATATTTCAAACTGCCTATGATTGAGATGGATCAAGCAGCAGGAGAGGTGGCAGCCCAGGACTGCTCAGAATTGCATGATTAGTCACAGAATAATAGGGGCTGGAAGGGACATCTGGAGACCATTTAGTCCTGCCCTGCCTGCCAGAGCAGGTTCTCCTAGAGAGGATTGCACAGAATCCAGGTAGATTTTTAATAACTCTGGAGGTCATTAAGGCTGAAAAAGACCTCTAAGATCATCAAGTCAAAGAATCAACCCAACACTACCACGTCCAGTAAACCATGTCCTGAAGTACCATGTCTACATATTTTTTTTTAGTACCTTCAGGATGATTCCATCACCTTCCTGGGCAGACAGCTCCAAAACCTGCCAAATCCTTCAGTGAGGACTTTTTTTCCCCCCTAATATCCAATCTAAACCTCTCCTGGCACATTTCCTCTCTTCCTATCAGTAATTACCTGTAAGAAGATACCAACACCCACCACACTACAACCTCCATTCAGTTAGTTGTAGACAGCAATAAGGTTTCACTTCAGCCTCCTCTTGTCCAGACTAAACAATTCCAGATGCCTCAGTTTCTCCTCCTAAGGCTTGTTCTCTAACCCCTTCATCAGCTTCATTACCCTTCTCAGGACAGGCTGCAGTAGCTCAATATCTTCCTTGCAATGAGAACACAGTATTCAAGGTACAGCCTCACCACTGCCAAGTACAAGGGCACGATTGCTTCCCTAATCCTGCTGGCCACAGTCTTTCTGATACAGGCCAGGATGCTGCTGACCTGCTGGGCCACCTGAGTGCATTCCTGGCTCATGTTCAGATGACTGTAGATCAGCACCCCACAGGGCCTTTGCTAGTGGGCAGCTTTCCAGCCATTTTCCCCCGGGCCTTTTAACTGGGTTTGTTGTGACCCATGTGGAACCCAGCACTTTGCCTTGTTGAATTTGACACAGTTGGCCTTGGCCAATCTGTTCAGCCTGTCTAGGTCCCTCTGTAGAGCCTTCCTGCCCTTAAGCAGACAACACTCCCAATTTAGTATGCTCAAGGGATTGTGCCTGCCCAGGTGCAGGCCTTGTTGAGGCCTTCATGAGCTTGGCCTAGGCCCAACTTGTTGCCAGGAAGAAAATATAATTATATTTGTATGTAATCAAATGAATCTGATCCCTTTTACATCTTCAGAACAGGAGGAAGTCACTATTTCAAACAAGTAAATAATCTAAATAAACACATCAATTTCATTCTATTTCAGCTGGAGCTGAGCTCTGCGACATAATCTCATCTCCTGTTTCATGCTTTGTTAAATTAAATATTGATAAGAGATAGCAATCAGCAAAAAACAATACCACCACCACCACCAAACAAACAAAATAAAGAGCAACCCACAAGAGTCCCCCTACATATTTATAGCTCTTTCTAGATACATAACAATTGCATAATGATTTGAATAACTTATTTTCATTCCTTTTCACCTGTGGGCCCCAACCCTGAATGGGATATGTACCTTCCCAAACCAATGGCATGGTATTTCATATGAGAGTCAACAAAAGAGAGTTTAAAGGCTATGAAGAAAATTGCTAGATGAAAAAGCAAAGAAATGTGTAACAAAATCACAACTGTCAAATTAGAAGAGAAATTATTTCACATGAGTCTTATGAGAACTGGCATTAGAAAAAGTCTGACAAATGTACTCAAGCAACCTTCTCCTAAGGTTTCAGGAGTTTAATCTCTTTTTGGCCTGGTGATCTATGTTGGGTTTTTGTTCACCTTAGACTCCAAACTTTTTCAAGGCCCTTGGTTTTGTTTTCTGCAAATAAGTCATCAAAATAAACAGCATAGACAAATTAATCTTCATGATAATGGCACATGCTTAACTGAACAGATCAACAGCAAGAAGAGTTCTAACCACTGGAATGTCTTGTGAACACTCATGTAAAAGCAGGGAGGAGAGGATTAGTTTTAGGAGTATTCAAACAGGGAACTCTAAAACATTTTATAGAGGGAATATTTTCCTTTTAAAGATATCAGGTATTTCTTTCTAAAGTGTTTATTTTGCAGTGTTGTTAATGTGGGAAATCATAAATAACTAGTTTTTTAAAAAATCCACTAGTGACCAGCAGGACTAGGGAAGTGATTTTCCTTCTCTACTCAGCACTGGTGAAGCCACACCTTGAGTACTTTATTTAGTTTCAGGGCCCTCACTACAAGAAAGGTGTTGAGATCTTGGAGTGGATCCAAAGAAAAGCAACAAAGCTGATGAAGTGTCCAGAACACAAGCCTTAGAAAGTGCAACTAAATGATCTGGGATTGTTTAGCCTGAAGACAAAGAGGTTGAGAAATTATTCCATTTTTCACAGAACCACAGAATGTTAGGGGTTGAAAGCAACCTTGAAAGATCCAAACCCCCTGCCAGAGCAGGATCACTGGAGAAGGTGAATGCATCCAGTTGGGTTTTGAGTATCTCCAGAGAAGGAGACTCCACAACACCCCTGGGCAACCTGTTGCAGTTCTGGAGCCCCCAGCACAGGAAGGACATGGAACTGTTGGAGGCAGTCCAGAGGAGGCCACAAAGATGCTTGGAGGGCTGCAGCAGCTCCCCTGTGAGGACAGACTGAGAGAGTTGGGGCTCTGCAGCCTGCAGAAGAGAAGGTTTCCAGGAGACCTTACAGTAGCCTTCCAGGATCTGAAGGGGGCTCCAGGAAGGCTGGGGAGGGACTATTGAGAAGGTCTTGTAATGACAGGACAAGGGGGACAGTGGGTTTGAACTGGCAGAGAGAAGAGTTAGACTGGATGTCAGGAGGAAGTTGTTTGCAGTGAGGGTGGTGAGACACTGGCACAGGTTGCCCAGGGAGGTTGTGGTTGCTCCCTCCCTGGAGGTGTTCAAGGCCAGGTTGGAGGAGGCCTTGAGTGACCTGTACTAGTGGGAGGTGTCCCTGCCACTCTTCCTTGATACTTGGTTGCTTTCCGCAGCTGACATTTAACTGATAAGTCCTACATACGTTTATATGTGGATTATGAATGGTGTGATGTCATAGAGAAACTAGGGCTGGAAGGGTCCTCAAAGATCATTTACTCCAACCTCCCTTCCATGGGCAGAAAAATCTCTCAATTAGACTCATTGTTATCCATAGAACCTAGTTACAGGAAGTGTTTCTAATCTATTTTCATGGTTTCATCCAGAAAGTGAGCACCAAACAGCCACCCCAGCAGGATGGGGAGGAGAACAGCAAAAGCAAGCAAAGCTTGTGGGCTGAGATAAGAACAGTGTCATAAGTGAAATTAAAAACAGACATACAAAACACTGAAACCTGTCAATAAAAAGATGATGATGATGAAAAGGAAGATGATATAAAGAGAGAGAAATAAACTCCAAGAAAAGTCAATGGAATCACTCACCATGTGCTGACCAATGCTCAAACAGTGATCAGTACCTTTCAGGAAACTGCCTCCAGTTTGTATCCTGAGTATGGTATTCTATAGTATGGAACATCCTTTTGGCTAGTTCAGGCCAACTGTCATGGCTATGCTTCCTCATCGTTTATTTTCTTTTCCTCTTGCTAGTAGAGCATGAAAACCTGAAAACTCCTTGACTTACATCACTTAGTAATGACTAAAACATTGAAATGTTACCAACATTATTCTCAGACTAAATCAAAACTGTAGCAGCTACTAGGAATAAACTCTATTGCAGCTGAAACCAGGAGAGCCGTTTTCTGTGAGCTGCCCATAATTTAAATGAAGTCATCAACCTCATATAAGCACAATAAGTAGAACTTGTATAGAAACTACTGATAAAGGAATTATGAGAAGAATCTTTCTTCTTGCCTGGAGAAAGACACTGCACTGAACAGTTATGGCAAAACAATTAAGATAGTTAAGGATGTCCCTGCTTACTGCAGGGGGCATGGATTGGATGACCTCTAGAGGTCCCTTCCAATTCTCATCATTCTATTTTAATTTGATGAAAAATATCAGATCAAGTCACTTGGAATCCCTATGAAGACCATGCAGAGATTCAGCAGCCTACAAAGTTAAATAGCAGCCACAACTCCCTGAAGTTGGGGCACATCACATCGTGATATTGGAGGCTGGATTTCATCTTTCCCAATCCTCTCATAAGTGCAGTTGCATAAAGTGTGAATAAGCAGTCTTTATGTGTTGCTCATTAATTTCACCCCCAAGGAACATATTTTATAAAGTCAAACACAGTATCAGAAACGATTGCAGTATAAAATTTGCTTTTATTCCTATTCTAGCAGTTCTAAGAAGTAATTTCAATCAGTGAGAGCCAGGAAATCATGAGTTCATCTCAGTTCTGACAATTGCTCTTTGTGTGAATTCTCGTATGTCATTCAAAAGCTGGTTTTCCAAAGGGGCCTCTTAGTTTAAGCACTTTTCATCTTGGGTACCTGCTTGCTAAGATTTAGCATGAAATCCTGCTTCATGTTCACAGGAGTCAACATTTCACCCCCACGAATTTTGTTTGAGAGTGCTAAACTCCCAGTCCCCGCCGACTTTGTCTGGTCAGTAGTTTATTATTTCTACAACTAGGTCCTTTCTCCATTCTATTAACATTTTCCACTATGGGTTAAGTAGGTAACAAAAACAAAGGAATAACTTTTGCTATCAGTTACAGTGCTGAAGACTAACAACAAACCCAACTGGGAAAGTATCACACAGATACACCAAAATTATGCCCAGGGCAGGGTTATTGACTCTTTCCTCACAAGGTTCCCATCTTCCAAACCAAATATCGTTGTCATGGCAGGCCTAAGCAGGCCAAAATATGCTTATACATGTCCTGGTTAGCCCAGAGATGTTTTTCCTGCTCTCCCTCCTTCTGTTCTGGGGAGAAGTGACCATGGTAAAGAGGACAAAGAACCTGTGACTGTTCTTCAGATATCCTGATACAGTAATTAGAACATGCCAGCAGTCACCAAGTCTTGAAATGGCTTTATTCAAAGTCGCTAGCTTCATTCTATTCTGCTCTCTTTATGTTCAATCTTGCACTCTGAATTTTCTTCAGATTTCAGTATACACACATAATGCAACTTTGAACTTCTTATCTTTCCTGTAGCAAATTGTGCTTTGGATCCAAATTAAGCAAGCAGGCAAAGAAAATGAGTCCATTTCATACAATATTAGTTGGATTTATGTTGGTCATAAAATATCAACCATAACTTTAAAGAAAGTCCTTTCGAATACCATTATTACCTTTTAGGAAAGATTATTTTGCAATGATAGAGCAATTAATGAAAAGAAAACCAAACCACTTTTAATTTGCCTGAAGAAAGGTAGAAAACTGTGAGGTTCTCTTTGTAATTCATACGATCTTTTTATTTCATATGAAGAACAGAGAACACAGTACCTGCAGTCCTGTGTGCAGTTCTGGAGCCCCCAGCACAGGAAGGACATGAGACTGTTGGAGCAGGTCCAGAGGAGGCCACCAAGATGCTCAGAGGGCTGCAGCAGCTCTGCTCTGAGGACAGGCTGAGAGAGTTGGGGCTCTGCAGCCTGGAGAAGAGAAGGCTTCCAGGAGACCTTAGAGTAGCCTTCCAGTATCTGAAGGGGGCTCCAGGAAGGCTGGGGAGGGACTATTGACAAGGTCTTGCAATGCCAGGACAAAGGGCAATGGGTTTGAAGTGGCAGAGGGGAGATTTAGACTGGATGTAGGAGGAATTTCTGTACAGTGAGGGTGGTGAGACACAGACAGAGGTTGCCCAGGGAGGTTGTGGCTGCTCCCTCCCTGGAAGTGTTCAAGGCCAGGGTGGAGGGGGCCTTGAGGAACCTGTACTAGTGGGAGGTGTCCCTGCCTGTGGTAGAGGGTTGGAACTAGATCCTTGAGGTCCCTTCCAACCTTACCATTCTATGATTCTATGAACATAGAAAACTAATATAAGAAGAATACAGGGCAATGCTTAAACACTAATTCCTACTATAAATGAAATAAAGACCCTACTAAGTATTTAACATCACAAGGAAATTTCAAACTCTCCACTTTGTCAGAAAAAAGGAGACCAAATGAGTTCTTCCAGGTTTAAGATGTGCAGTGCTTCTTAACTTCTTACAGATTTTCAGATATTGGCAATTTATTATGCAAAATCTTCTGGCTCATTAAGTGTATAAGCACTCATAAGACAGGTTTCTTAATTGCGAGCTGCAGAGCACAGTATGTAAGGATGCTGATGTACTTGTGTCACAGGCAACACTGACGTCGTAGCAATAAAAGCTGAAGCCAACAAGTTGGCAGTTAAGGGTGAAAGAAGATGGAAGATCCCTGTAGAATGTTTTAACTTTAGATGAATCTATTAGTTACATTTCCATCACTTCCTGGTAGCCTGTTTTTGCAGCATGATATGGCAAAGAAGAATTAGTAGAAGACTGATTTATGACTGCTGTGTATAGATGTGCACTCAGGTTTCATTACAGTAATAAAGAACAGGGTTGTAACTCTGATTCAAATCCTAGAGGACTTTGCTTGAATTTGCAAACCTCCACTGAAATTTTTTTAGCAGCTCAGATCTTCACCCTGTAGAGGCAAATGGATTTTCTGTGACACTACCTAGCAATGGCTTCTCCAAACCTGCTGTGAAAGTCACAGGAGTGGTTCATCAAATTCAACACGTTTATCAGGATGTGACTCTGGTTTTCCCACATGGTATGGATCCTTAACACTCACTGACGACTCACAGTTTGGAATGAACATTGTCCTTCGGGGTGAGTCTGACTAAAGGTAAAGTAATTATGGATCCTTAACAAACAAACAAACAATAAAAAAACCCCAAAACACAACCCCCCAAAAAACCCAAACAAAATCCAACTCCCCAAAAAAAACAAACCAAAATCAGAGCAATTGTCATTGCATTTGACTCCCCTCCCACCCTGAAGCACCTGTCTGCTTTAAGTTAAGTAACAATAAGGAAAGAAAGGTCCTGCACCTGGGTAGGCACAATCCCAAGCACAAATACAGGCTGGGTGGTGAATGGCTGGAGAGCAGCCCTGAGGAAAGGGACCTTGGAGTCTGGGTTGATGAAAAGCTCAACATGAGCCTGCAGTGTGCGCATGCAGCCCAGACAGCAACCGAGTCCTAGGCTGCATCAAGAGCAGTGTGGCCAGCAGGGCAAGGGAGGGGATTCTGCCACTTTACTCTGCTCTCCTCAGACCCCACCTGGAGTGCTGTGTGCAGTTCTGGAACCCTCAGCACAGGAAGGACATGGAAGTGTTGGAGCGGGTCCAGAGGAGGGCCACAAAGATGATCAGAGGGCTGGAGCAGCTCTGCTGTGAGGACAGGCTGAGGGAGTTGGGGCTCTTCAGCCTGGAGAAGAGAAGGCTNTGCTCCCTCCCTGGAGGTGTTCAAGGCCAGGTTGGAGGAGGCCTTGAGTGAGCTGTGCTAGTGGGAGGTGTCCCTGCCTATGGCAGGGGGTTGGAACTAGATGATCCTTGAGGTCCCTTCCAACCTTACCATTCTATGATTCTATGAAATCTAATAATGCATTTCACTATCAGATGTTTAGTTTGTCTTAAGGGACAGTACTTACGGGGTTTGACAGTACAACTTCACCTAGAGCATGTTTTTCACTTCAATACAAACTCTCTTCACTTCAGTCTCAGAGAAGGACAAAACCTAACAGCAGCAAAATTTTCCCTTTAATTTTATTTTTAGCTTCAGCTCTGGGTAGCACAGGTAAGATGACTGGAAACTTACTGTTCCCCATTGCTAATACTAGATAGAGTATCTCTCTTCATTGAAATGTAGTGATGGATCTTTAAGAGTTTATTGTCAGGATTATAGCCTTTCAACCCCCCATCACATTTATGAAATACTTCAAGTGATTTCATTTCTTCAAAATGGATTGCAAAACACGAAAAGTCAAGCCAAGGAGAGAGAGAAATGGGTGAGTTTTATTCATAGATATCTTTCTAAGAACTGAATTAATTTTTTTAGTGTGTCAGTGATCCATTTTCTCTCTTGTTTATCTGGCTGGTTTTTTTGTTGTTTTTTTTCTTAATGAACAGGTTTGGAAGGAAGATATGTATGAGTGACATGGAATGTGTGTTATACTTTTCACTAAAAATAGACAGGAGGAGGTGCATATAGTCTGAAAACTAATTTCTTGCTTTCTCATGGGGAGGAGAACCTTACCAGGGATTGCTATACAAAGTGAACTTTTAAGGTCTTCCAAGTTTTCAATTAGATTTTGACTCTGAGCAGATACTGAAAAAAGAATGATTGAGACAAAAAAGTCTTATGTGCAGAGAAATAAGGTTGAAGTCTCACATGACTGGAGTCCTGTGTGCAGTTCTGGAGCCCCCAGCACAGGAAGGACATGGAACTGTTGGAGCAGGTCCAGAGGAGGCCACAAAGATGCTGAGAGGGATGCAGTAGCTCTGCTGTGAGGACAGGCTGAGAGAGTTGGGGCTCTGCAGCCTGCAGAAGACAAGGTTTCCAGGAGACCTTAGAGTAACCTTCAAGGATCTGAAGTGGGCTCCAGGAAGGCTGGGGAGGGACTATTGACAAGGGTTTGCAATGCCAGGACAAGGGGCAATGGGTTTGAAGTGGCAGAGGGAAGATTGAAAGTGGATGTTAGGAGGAAGTTGTTTGCAGTGAGGGTGGTGAGACACTGGCACAGGTTGCCCAGGGAGGTTGAGGAGCACAGAAGCACCTAACATGATCTATGATCAGTTGGGTGCTTCTGTGTTCCACAACCTCCCTGGAGGTGTTCAAGGCCAGGTTGGAGCAGACCTTGAGTGCCCTGTGCTAGTGGGAGGTGTCCTTGCCTATGGCAGAGGGTTGGAACTGGATGATCTTTGAGGTCCCTTTCAACCTTACCATTCTATGATTCTTTAAAAACCTCTTACCAACATTGAGGATTCCAATGCAGCATGGAGAGTTGTGTAAAAAGTTGGCTTTCTAATTTACTGCTTTTATGTCCTTTGCTGAATATAATAAAATAATCTCCTTTAGTCATTAACGCCATACAGCCTAATGCAGACCATTCACTGTCCTTGATCCACTGCTGAAAGTTCTGACAGAAGATTAAAATGCTTCATGCAAATGTCAAGGTGCCTATGTCCCTGATGGCTTGGCCAGTAACTAGTAAGATAAAACAAGGTAATTATTATTAGCCTTCTCTTAGTAGATTTGCTCTTTCTAATACCTAGAAATAAATCTTGCCACTTTTCAATAGAGTGAAACCTATATAATAAAAGAAATCTGGAAAGCTAAGTCTTCATTTTCACTGGGCTTGGGCAGCATTACATTTATCCCTATATTAAAAGAAAAAAATTAAAAAGAAAGAACTGATTCATGTTTTTTTCATACTGTCACCAAGACTTATGTTGACTCATGATCATCAGTGATACTTCACACTGCCTATAAAAACAGCCCAGCATACTGAGTTTGAGTTATCCCACAGAAAAAATTTTGTTCACAGGATAAAGATGGTGTAAATCTCCTCTCATCTTCTCTTCCCTCTTTCTCTGTCATACACATTGACAAAAAAAATTATCTTTTTCCTTTAATTTGAGAAATCTCATGTAGAAAATAGAAAAATATTCTTTATTTTTTTTCAAAATTTGAAGCTCAGACTGTGTGATGATCTGCTGAAGTTTACCTTTTATGTGTTATAGAGCTAAAAATTCATTTTTGTCACCTTTCAATTAATCTCTTCTTGTCTTCTTTTCACCAGTTATGGGAAAATAAAAAAGAAAAAAAGTCTATTTCTTTAAATACTTCTTCATTTTACTTCCTTTGTTTAGGTCTTCACTTAACCTTGGCATTAAAAAAAAAAAATACTCTAATGAAAGTGTTCCCTAGTGATTATTCTTCAAGTCATTCTTTGACTGCATTTTCATTATCATGATGCTACTCTCACTTCTCAGTCACAACCTTCCTCACCAAAACCTCTAAAATGAGCGACCAACAGTCACGATCAAGTTTTTATGTTTTCACTACACCACAGTTTCAGATGAACAATGAAGTGGAAAAGCACAAAACAATATTTACAAACACATGGTGACCACAGCAGGCAGAGAGGCTGAGTGGAGATCCTGTGATCTGTGCTGCCATGTCACCAGGCACGAATATGCAGCAGATGAAGGTTCTTTCTTCCACTTATTGCCTGCAAGATGGCTGGAACCCTTGTGCAGCTGGTAAGGCAACAGTGGTTTGAGCACAGCTCCACACTTCCCATTCTGCACAAATGAGGTATAAATAATCCCCTGATTCAACACTTAGCAGAAGGATGAAAATGTTGATGCCAAAAGGCAGGGCAGATCGATGAGTTCACCCTCTTCATCCTGTGATGGGGAAGGAACAATCCCCCATCCTCCTATTTGAAATTACCCAGACAAACTCAGTTTGGAAGTAAGATCATAGAATGGTGAGGTTGGAAGGGACCCTCGAGGATCATCCAGTTCCAACCCCCTGCCATAGGCAGGGACACCTCCCACTAGCACAGGTCACTCAAGGCCTCCTCCAACCTGGCCTTGAACACCTCCAGGGAGGGAGCATCCACAACCTCCCTGGGCAACCTGTTCCAGTGCCTCACCACCCTCACTGTAAAGAACTTCCTCCTAACATCCAGTCTAAATCTCCCCTCTGCCACTTCAAACCCATTGCTCCTTGTCCTGGCATTGCAAAGATGCCTATGGCAGGGGGTTGGAACCAGGTGATCTTTGAGGTCCCTTCCAACCTTACCATTCTATGATTCTATGATTCTAAGATATATTTACAGCATGGCAAAATTTACAGGCATATATATACACAACAAGTACAAATATTTATAAGCATTTACAGTCGTGTACAAGTTAGAAATAGTACAGAAATCCTAACTCCCTCCTAGACAAAGCAAGCTGCCCAGAAGGGCTCAAATCTAATCCCCTCTGTGTTTCCTCCCCCCTCTATCTCAGACACATAAACAAAGGACATCTTATGTATTAATTGCCAAAATTAGAGGTGGGTTAACAAAGGAGATTGGGGTTAAAAAGCAGCAATTTAATCTAGTGACACAGACCAGCCCGAGAAAGGAACAGGGCAACATCCCTGGACCAAAACTGAGAGGATATTGTTTATGCTTTGACTTTTTGTCCCTCTTAGCAAACCAATGAATGATACAGAATCATAGAATGGTTAAGGGTGGAAGTGACCTCAAAGATGATCTAGTTGCAACCCCTTGCCACAGGCAAGGACAACTCCCACTAGCACAGACCTGGCCTTGAACACCTCCAGGGAGGTTGTGGAGCACAGAAGCACCCAACGTGATCAAAGATCACGTTGGGTGCTTCTGTGCTCCACAACCTCCCTGGGCAACCTTTGCCAGTGCATGGAGCAGTGGCTTTGAAATTCAAGCTTTATTGACTCTCTTATTCAAGAGATGACTTGTTTCAATGTCTTATTTTTTTGTCTTTATTTTTTTCCCCCAGTGACATGCTCCTTTTTCTTTTTTTTTTTTTTTTTTTTTTTGTGATATTTTGATTAACATTCACAAATATTGTCAGACGAAGAGGAAGAAATGAGGAAAAAAAACATTGTTGGCTATTAAAAGTAGCTTGCAGAAGTAATAACATCAAGCTGCCAACTATACTTTAATATGCATCTTTAGCTTCTGTATTAATTTGTTTACACCAAAGTGCAGAGTGTCCTGATTTACTTTATCCATAAGTATCCTTTTCACTGCTGGAAATCTTTTCAACTTCATTATATAAATGGAAATGTTTTTGCATCTGCCCTAAAATATTTAAATCCAAGTGGATGGCAGGATGTCCACTCTGTGTAATGTATCTCTCAGAGCACTGTAACAGGTTCTGGGTAGAATATGTGTGCGTGCCTGTCTCAGAAATAAAGATTTATTTAATTGTTGGTGGTTTTTCTGGACAGTGGAAATGATAGTGGTGAGGAATCAAACTCATCAACATTCCAAACAACATCCATGAAAATGTAAAAATATTTACTTTCTGTTTTGGCAGGCATTCTTCATCCTATTTTTAGTTATATTTCTGACAAACCAACTCTGCTTTCCTCAGACCCCATCTGGAGTCCTGTGTGCAGTTCTGGAGCCCCCAGCACAGGAAGGACACGAAAGTGTTGGAGCAGGTTCAGAGGAGGCCACCAAGATGCTCAGAGGGCTGCAGCAACTCTGCTCTGAGAACAGGCTGAGAGAATTGGGGTTCTGCAGCCTGGAGAAGAGAAGGCTTCCAGGAGACCTTAGAGTAGCCTTCCAGTATCTGAAGGGGGCTCCAGGAAGGCTGGGGAGGGACTATTGACAAGGTCTTGCAATGCCAGGACAAGGGGCAATGGGTTTGAAGTGGCAGAGGGGAGATTGAAAGTGGATGTTAGGAGGAAGTTGTTTGCAGTGAGGGTGGTGAGACACTGGCACAGGTTGCCCAGGGAGGTTGTGGCTGGAATGCAGCTGCACTATAAGAAGATTTCACCTGGGTACACATAACTATGCCACTAAGAGAAATGCCTACTAAGCTCTTGGTAGAACATGTGGCACTTCTACAACAGCAAATACATTTAAAAAGCTTAATTTTTTCCCCTTTTATAGGGAAAGTATACAGGGAAAGGGAAGTATAATAATATGCTTCAGTTTTGTAGCAAGCAGCTGGCACAGATTGGTAGTTCTGTAACAAACAACTGTAGCATCTAACAGGTTTTATTTGCAGTGCTTTATGGTTTGGCACCTGAAATTAAAAACAAACAAACAAAAAAAATAGGAACGAACATGGATCACAGAATCAGAACACCAGGCTGGAAGGGACCCCAAGGATCATTTGGTCCAACCTTCCTAAGGATTAGCAGAGTTAAGACGAGCTGCCCCAGAACCACATCAAGCTGAGTCTTAAAATTGCCCAGTGCAGAAGACTTCTCTGCTTACCTTGGGAGAGGATCCCAGTGACTGGCTGTGCTCACAGGGAAACATTTTCTTCCAGAGTACAATGGGAATCCTTTTGCCCATCACCCATTCTCCTTTCCATGGGATTCCAGATAAAAAGGGAGTCTCCATCACCCTGGTAGCCACCCTTTATGCACTGGTCCGAGATAAAAGGTCTTCCCTCAGCCTTCTCTTCTCCAGGCTGAACAAACCCAGCTTCTCAGTCTCTCCTGACAAGGCAGGGTTTCCAGGCTTCTGATCTTGTGGCCCTTCTCTGGACACTTTCCAGCCTATCCACATCCTTTTTTGTGCAGCAAGGGCCAAAACTGCAGGCAGTGCGCCGGGTGTGGTCTGAGCAGCACTGAGTAGAGCAGGATGATGACTTCTTTATCTCTGGTGGGGATGTCCTTGTTGATGCAACCCAGCATCCTCTTGGCTTTCTTTGCCACAGACAATTTTCTACTGTAGGGAACAGACTTTCTCTGTAATCAGACTCCTCATGTCCAACTTCCTTAGAAGATTAAAAAATAAGTTAAATTTTACATATGTATAAGACCCAATCCCTTCAAGTAGAGACAAAAAACAAATGTATGTTAAATGGCAGAATAAGGGAGAGAAGTGGGGGGAGGGGCTGGGAATACTGCAAGCCCTACTGGATTCCTCAGCTGGCAACATGCCTTTTTCAGTGGAAAAATGCCAGCTGTAGGCAGCTGAGTGAACATCAGAATTGCCCTACCTAAGTTCAGACTGATGCTAACAGGCCCCTTGGAACAAGCCTTCCCCTGCAGAAAGGGAGAAGCTCTTCCAAGGAGAATGACATTGCCTGTGCCAGCCTGAGCTTAGGCAAGAGGCTCTACCCAGGCTACAGCCAAGAGAAGGTCTTGTCCAGTTGTCTTCATTAAGCACCTAAAATTCCAAGAGAGTAACAACAACAAATATTAAGTCACAAACCTCTGACTCTTATGGGGCAAATACAGACTTAGAGACTTTGGGGTATGACCTGTGCAGTAGCTTTGCACCTTTATCCACCTGGGAACAAATCAATGCATTCTCCAAACAACCCACAGAGCACCTGAAGAATTGCAGCTTGCAGGCATAATGGTGTGAAATGAGATTGCTTAGGCCATGTGAAAATTAGCACAGGCTGAAGCAGAAGCACACATGGCTTGAGATAACAATTTGTAAAGGCCTCTGGCTGTCAAGCAGCTTAGTAAAGCAAACTCCTGAACCACAGCACAGTCATCTCTTGCCCTGAGCTGCCTGAGCACAGTCAGGACTGCACCTCCTACTGAATAAAACTGGGTTTAACTTTGTTAGAAAACAAGACAGAGCTTTAGCCACTCTGACATGAATGAGCATCACTGAGGTTTGAGTTTTATTCCATTTGCCTTGTTAGGGATTCTCAGACATTCCCTCCATGCTAATTCAATGCTCCCCAAGCACTGGAATGGGCTGCCCAAGGAGGTGGTGGAGTCACCAACCCTGGATGTCTCTAACAGTCATTTGGATATGGTGCTGGGGGATGTGGTTTAGGTGGAACCTTGTAGAGCAGGATTGTTGGTTGGACCTGGTGACCCTGAGGGTCTTTCCCAGCCTGCCTGTTTCTGTGATTCTGTTTCACAGCTTCATTCCTCTCATTTTTACAGTCCTACAGGTGAGCAGAAAGCAGCAGCTAAACACAGAGCAGCTCAGCCTAAGGAAGGAAGAGCCCAGCCAGCACCCATGGGTGACTTCAGAGCACTATGTCAGAGCAATCATCAGGTCCCTGCCCTAGCTAACCAGGGGGCCACCAGGCCCCCCGGCCTTTTGGAACACCTCCACCATTCACCCAGTGTGCACCGTGGGGACTCACCTGGGAGGATGGGAGGAGGATCCCTCTGCCCAGCTGGGCAAGCTTGGGGCTGCTGCCTCTCCTGGGGCTGATGAAAAAGGGCAGTGGGCAGGGAGGGCAAAGTGGGCACACCTGGGGTGGGAGGAGACTCCAACAGCACTCAGGTGCTCTGGGTTTGGGGAAAAAAGGGGCAAATGTGGAGTGGGGTGGGCAAGGGACAGGTGTGGTGGAAAAGGGGAGTGAGCTGGTGCTGAAAGGAGGGAGGTGGAGAGGAAAAGCATGGAGAAGAAAAGAGGAAGATGGGAAAAAATAGGAGATGGTGAGGAAAGGAGGGAGATGGGGGGGAGGGAGATTAGAAAAAAATAATAAAAATGAAAGCTGCACTTTGGTGTTTGCTTTGATCATGTTGGGTGATTCACTGCTCCACAACCTCCCTGGAGGTGTTCAAGGCCAGGTTGGATGAGGCCTTGAGTGACCTGTACTAGTTGGAGGTGTCCATGCCTATGGCAGGGGGTTGGAATTAGATGATTTTTGAGGTCACTTCCAACCTTATTATTCTATGATTCTATGAAAAAAAAAGCCTGCTTCTCTTAATTAGATCATTCATGTTCTAATACAGAAGAGACTGTATAAATTGAGCATTACATCATCAAATGTTAATATTATAAAAAGTTACAATGAAGCAGGTGCAAGAACATTCCTTCTGCATTAAAGGGATTACATTCAGATGGTACCTTGTGCTGGTTTGAGGCTAATTAGAATATTTTAATAGACAAAATTACACTATAGGCTGTGAAAGGAAAACATCATGATGTCTACTTCACTCATACGCTTGCTAAGAAATTGTTTGGGAACACTAACCAAAACAATTGATAAGTCAGTTGCTCTCTGTCGCTTGCTTGAGCAGGAGCTGCTGGTGGGATCTAGCAGCTTCTGGGCTCTGGCTCCTCTGCTGATTAATCCTCACTAACCACTTTTCTTCTAACCCCCCTTGGCCGATCCTCCTAATTTACCTTGCACGTAAGGCAAACCTTGGGGTAAGGTACAGGGGTGGGGAGAAGGTGGAAGGGTGGTNAGCTTCATCATTTAACTTCCAGCCGGCTGAGTGCTAGTCTGGGTCATTTTACAAAGTGGGGGGGGGGGGGGGAACTCCCAAACCTTCACATACCTTTAATGTTCTACTTACTCCTAACATCAAAAATATGCTAATATACACATATTTCTTTTTTTAAAAGGAGTTACTGACTTCTCTTTACTTTTAAAACACTTAAATACCAAAATAAGGAAAAAGAACAGCATCTTCTACCTTCATTATCAAGATAGCAGAGGTCCTGGAGAACAAAGACATTTTATTGTGAAGGCAGCAGAATGGGACATGTGTTCTAAACTGCAGAGTAGTTTGCTAGTCTGTTTTGATGTTTCATTTCTTATTTCTGTCTTGGTTGTTTTCCTCCTTTGTTTGCTTTTACTCTCTGAAAATACACACCAGTCTGTTATTTGCATAGTGGGGATGGGACACACTCTATCAATACAGAATACAAAACCACATCCAAGTGGCACATCTCTCATTGTATAATCCAGAAAACAGAGCTAAAAGGAAACTGCCAGTGCTCTATTTTTGTCTTCCTGGTGTGCAATCTCAAATTCCTTATAAGAGAGCCCTGAAATATCATTCAAGCAGGAGATGCAGGAGATTGAAATCTGTTAGACCTGGTAATGTTTTGTTTTCCCCAGACCTCTAGATGAGAAAAGGATATATACAGATATATGGATATAGATACATATATGAATATATATACAGATGTATTTTTTTAAGGGTACTTTTAGTCATGTAGTATGGAAGGGCAGCAGTCTTGCAGACAAGGTCCTGGGTGCCTTACAGATAAATTGAATGTGGCTCACTATTTTAGTGCTAAAGATTGATCATACCTCCTGGGCTGGATCAGCTAGGAGGTAGCCCACACGTTTACTCTCCTCCACTTTTCACTTCTGCTCTTACATGAATAGTTTGTTCAGTTTTCCTCCCTCTGTAGAAATGAAATGTCGACAAACAAAAGAGAGTTTAATGATGGTTAGGAAACTGCAGCACATGGCCTGAGAAAACTTCAACCAAATTTGTTTGGATGAGAAAAGGCTAAAAGGAGTAGGTAATACTTTTACTTCTATAACAGCAAGAGCAGTCTCCAGATACTTAAAAGAGGAGTTATAGAAAAGTACAGTGGCCACAACTGTCAGCACACAATTTGGCACAAGGGAAAAAAAAAGCTTTTGTTTGTCAGTGGTTAAGCACTGAAACAAATTGCCTGGAGCAGCTGCAGAATTACCATTCCTGAGGATGTTCAGCTGGGCAGGGCTTTATCATATCTGTTCTAACTTTGAAGTTAAAAACCTTATTTCAGAACACTCTCTTGGAAATTTTTTTCTTCAGGCCCTTGCAATGGTCTTGTGTTTCTTTGACAAAAGAAGGGACATACTGGGATATATACAGAGGGCTCAAAAACTCCATAGCTCCTTTCAAAACTGGATCTCACAATATGTATTAGCTAACTTCAGGTAGCAACAGCTCTGTCCTGTGTTTCTGCAATCATCCAGGGTCCCCTCCTTTCTTCCTTAACATTACTTCTATGGTCCTCTATCTTTTAACCTAAATAATTCAGGACTGAATTTAACAGTTCACAGAAATTCAGTTCTCCTAGCCAGGTACCAGAGCTGGTGCATTAAATGGTAAGGTTGGAAGGGACCTCAAGGATAATTTAGTTCCAACCCCCTGCCATAGGCAGGGACACCTCCCACTAGCACAGCTCACTCAAGGCCTCCTCCAACCTGGCCTTGAACATCTCCAGGGAGGGAGCAGCCACAACCTCCCTGGGCAACCTGTGCCAGTGTCTCACCACCCTCACTGCAAACAACTTCCTCCTAACATCCACTTTCAATCTCCCCTCTGCCACTTCAAACCCATTGCTCCTTGTCCTGGCGTTCCAAGCCCTTGTCAATAGTCCCTTCCCAGCCTTCCTGTAAGCCTCCTTCAGATCCTGGAAGGCTACTCTAAGGTCTCCTGGAAGCCTTCTCTTCAGGCTGCAGAACCCCAACTGTCTCAGCCTGTTCTCAGAGCAGAGCTGCTGCAGCCCTATCAGCATCTTTGTGGCCTTCTCTGGACTGCCTCCAACAGTTCCAAGTCCTTCCTGTGCTGGGGGCTCCAGAACTGCACACAGGACTGCAGGTGGGGTCTGAGGAGAGCAGAGCAAAGGGGCAGAATCCTCTCCCTTGCCCTGCTGCTCACACTGCTCTTGCTGCAGCCCAGCACAGTTACTGTCTGGGCTGCACTCACACTCCATCATCTGTGGATGAATCCAATGTCTGTGGATGAATCCACCATGGTGACAAAACATCAGTAATCTTAATCTCAGTAGTAGATTTTAAGTGGAACTGATCTCAAGAAGTTTCCCTATGAAACTTTAAAATGCTGCTCGTATTTATATTAGTTCTCAGTGTTCCAAGCTAAGCCCTGAGAACTGTATTTGTCTACCACAACATCTTCATAGAACGGCTCAGGACATGTGCCATAGACAGCTGGTCTGCGAGGGGGATTGAAACTGTCTCCACAACAGAGTTCAGAGAGTTGTCATCAGTGGCACAGAATCAAGTTAGAGGCCTTGTAGCCAGTGGTGCTCCCCAGGCATCAGTAATGGGTCCAGCTTTGTTCAATATTGATATCAACAACCTTGATGAGGACACTGAGTGCAAGTTTGCTGATGATACAAAACTGGGGGTGGGGTGGGGTGGGTGGCTGACAGCCATCAGACTGTGCTGCCATCCAATGAGGTCTGGACAAGCTGAGAGCTGGGTGAAGGTAAACCTTAGGAATTTCAATAAGGACAAGTGGGGAAGAATAACAGCAGGTACCAGAGCAGGTTGGGGCTGCCCTGATGGAACGCAGCTCCATGGAGAAAGACCTTTGAGTCCTGGGTGGGCAGCAAATTCTGTATGGGCCAGGAACATGCTTTTGTGGCCAAGAAAGGCAATGCCATCCTGGGGTGCATCAGGAAGCATGGCCAGCAGGACCAGGGAGGTTCTCCTCCTCTACTCTGCCCTGGTGAGACAACGGCTGGAATACTGTGTCCACTTTTGGTCTTCCCATTCCAAGGGAGACAGGGACCTGCTGGAGAGAGTCCAGCAGAAAGACATGAGGATGAGTGGGGGCATGAGGAGATGAGTATCTCCTCTAGGAAGAGAGACTGAGAGCCCTGGGGCTGTTTAGTCTGGAGAGAACTGAGAGGAGATCTGGTCAATGTATACAAGTATCTGAGGGGTAGGTGTCGAGTGGCTGGGGCCAGTCTCTTTTCACTGGTCAGCAGCAATAAGAGAAGGAGCAACAGCTACAAACCGGAGCAGAGAGGGTTTCATCGAGGAGAAACTTCTTTACGGTGAGGGTGCCAGAGCCCTGGAGCAGGCTTCCCAGAGAGGTTGTGGAGTCTCCTCTGGAGACTTTCAAACTCCATCTGGATGCGTTCCTGTGTGAACTGCCCTGGGGGATCCTGCCTTGGCAGGGAGCTTGGACTCAAGGATCTCTGGAGGTCCCTTCCAACCTCTAAAGTTCTGTGATTCTGTGAAAAGCCTCTACTTGTTCTATAATTGGGTCATCTGGTCTAAAGGAAACTGCCATAATGTTTCTACAGACCTTGCTTTCATTTTCCATTTCCATTTTGATTGCTGTGGCAAGCTTCATGTACTCCATACATTTGATATATTTTTATTTAAGAAGCAATTGCTTACTCTATCAGTGATGCTGAGAGAAATGAGGAGAGTTAGAGAATACTTGGACCTTAATTTTCACTTATCCTCAGCCCCTTTGATTTGCTCTGGCTGTGTAAAGTGGCTTGAAAATTATGTTTACCACGTCTTAAAGGCTCCTTATCAGCACAACTACCAGAGAAAAGTGCTCCAGTGTAAATGAGAATCAGGCTTCCTGAAGAGTATTTGCACAGCAGGTTGTCAGTAAGGTTATTTAGCTGCAGCTGCTTCTGCCATAGATGCACATTTAGGAAATTCACTGTTAAATGCAATTCCACCTCCCATTTGCTTTTCTCCCCCTAGGATGATCACAAACCGAAGCATAATGATACAACACAGAGCTTGTGGACCTGCAATTTATATAATGTATCCAAGTAACCTCTCTTTTTATCCAGGATGCAGTCCTCTCAGTGGTTAACAACCCATGTAAGTGTGTAAGAAAAATATGTAGTGTTGGAATGCTTTTAAATAGCTTGACAGTACCAACACTTCATTTTCCTGACCTGGTCCTGACTCTCTGGATGATCTGTATTATCTCCAGGGCCTCCTGTCTTGGCAGGAGGCTTTCAGGTGCAGGCAGGATGCAATGCCATGGGCAGTCTCAGCACGATGTCACACTGATCACATGGAAGCATTTAGAGCCTGATCCTGGTCACTGGAGCTCAGGATGCGGTAAGGTAGTAGGACCACGGATAGAGAGCAGATAGAATAGAAGAGCACACCTTGTAATGGCAGAGCACAGGTTGTGCTCCCTGCTCATCTCCTTTTATCCATACAGCCCGAGACCAATGGGCCATTGGACACAGAATAGCCAACCAGAATGGCAGTTGGCCAAGTCTGACCATATCAGGCGAAGCCATAGGCTTGCTTTACCCTTTTCAGGGCAGAACACAGCCCTGCACAAGGCAGGCACAAGCTGATCCTGTGTACCTTGTTCACAACAGGCTGCAAAGGGCCAGGGTCCTCAGACTCAGTAGGTCCAGGTTCTTTGTCCTCTTTCCCAGGGTTGCTTCTCCCCAAAACAGAGAGAGGGAGAGCAGAAAAACATCTCTGGGCAAGCCAGGACATGGATAAGCCTGTTTTGGCCTGCTTAGACCTACCACAACACTCAGCCAATCTTCTGTTTTTTACTGTGTATTTTGTAATAAAAGATAAGACACTCTGCAGGACTTAGAATGGTAGTTTTCTCCAGGAGATGTCAAAGTACTGCATTAAAAAAAGGTGGCATCATTTTCTTTTTATTTTTTTTTTTTTTAATGAAAAAATAGAGAACCAAAAGGTCAAATAGTTTGGTGAATGTGAAGAGTCAACACATGTATTAGTCAACGAAGATATATGTGCAATTTCAGATCAGTGGGACCCGACTTCCATTTCCTTTCTGGATTTAAAACACAGATGAATATTTTATGAAGTTCATTGGTAAATACTAAACTTTCTTCCTACTCTCAGATTTTGCTCTCATCTTAACATTCAGAAAGAAAGGCAAAATATAGAAATGAATTGGTTTGGTATTTGACATCAAGCTGAAAACAAGAAGTATGAACATAAAAACTTAGAAAAGCCTGAAAAATGAAGGCTGAGTCATTTTTCCACAGAGTCTGGAGTCCCTGTCTTATCAGAATAACTGTCTTGTTACCATATCACCAAACAGGGTCATCCATCCTGCTTTGCTCCAGTGAGGACTTCTGAAATATGATGGTTATCTTAAATGCTTGTGGAAAGCTGGTTGAAATTGCTTAAATGCTTGAATGATTCTGTACATAAAATGTGTAGGTCTACTTTTAATGGATGATTCTGATCAGCTTAGCCAACAGAATCCTTGAATGGAAAGGATGCTATGGACTGTGAACTGGCTGCTACTTTGCTGCTACAGGTAAGTGTATTTTAATATATGGTCTTCCTTTAAAGCTTTCATGAAAGAGAAAGTGAAAAGGCTGAAAACCATATGAGCATATGCTTTAGCTTTCTGTTGGTCCTATGCGTTCTTTTCTATTATCACTGAAAATTTTTCCAAAGGAATACTATAATGGAGCTGTTACTATAATCTATGCTATAATCTTTACTCTTTAGTCATGACAATAGCAAACTTTTTCTCCCTGAAACCATCAAGTATTTATTTGATAATTGGGTTTTTTTTCAGATATTTAATTCACAGCTGGTTGTTGGAGTTTTTGTTTGGGGTTTTTTTTTGTTTTGTTTTTTATCCTTTTCCCTGTCCATCCTTTTAGCAATGCCACCAGAATGTTTACAGTACAATTACAAACATTTGGTTTTGTTTGCTTTTTTTTCTCCCCCATTTAATTAGTTAATTATTTATGTTGGAGTTTTTGTGTTTGTGATGCTGAGGGGGTTGTTCCCATTTTGTTGGTTTGGGGTTTTTTGTCGTTTGTATGTTGGGTTTTTGTTTATTTGGGGTAGGGGTTTTTTGGGCTGTTTTTTTGTAACAAAAAATTCTACCTTCCTTTTATATATTTAAAGAAATTTCTTCACAAAGCTGTTCTGAAATATTATTTTCTTATAGTCAGATGTAAATGAACAGTTTATACAGTAGTAAAACAAAACTTTCTCAAAGATGTGCAGGAAAGAGTAAAATTGATCTAATTTTAAATTAATATAGTTTATAATAATCTCAGAGTTGAATCCTTTTAATGTTAACAATTTGAATTAATATAGTTTATAACAATTCCACAGCTGAAACCATTGAGTGCTAACAATTTGAATTAATATAGTTTATAATAATTCCACAGCTGACTCCATTGAATGCTAACAACTTGTTACCTACTCTTATGCATTTTCTCCTAGGGTTTGTTAGCTGCATCAGATAGAGAGTTACTTTTAATGCACAACAACATAAAAACGTAGCTACAAATGGATTAGATTACATGTGATGATTAAATTTCTAGTGCGTGGTTAGACAAAAGTGTGGCTCAAATCTCACTGTCTTAGGAGCAAACAGAAAGATATCCAAAACTGCAGTATGCAGAAAGTGTGCTTCCCCTTCTGAAAAACAGCATTTAAAATAAACTGAAACATTTTCTTCTTAGCCCAGAAAGTGAAAACATATCCAGAAGAGTAGCAGCGAATGCGTAAATAAATTGATCCACATCATCATAACTGAAACTTAAAAGTTTAAGAATAGTGGAAGTGGATGACAATGTTTTTACCTTTGTTTTAACTTTGAAATATTTCCTGTTGTCTGAAGTGAAATCTCTTTGTCTACCTGTCAATTAGTTGCAGTGAATGAAGCCAAACGCCTCAGTTAATGAGAGCTATCATGGCGCTAAGTGAGTATGGATTTGTTCTTCAATGAACTTCACAGAAACTCAGATTACATTTATTGTGGTGGAGAAAAAATGATTTTTTTCAAAGCCATTTTTAAAAGTCCAGTTTTCCAGGATCTGCCTTTAGGAAACAATATGTGAAACAGTTGTACTCCAGAATCTTGGGGAGAGTGAGAGATCCTTTATAAATCCTCCATGAGGTTAAGTTCAAAAGCAGTCTTTGTAACACTGTATTCCAGTATTGCATCTAAGTCCTTACCCCATCAGAAACAGTAGATTAAAATGATCTGATTGACTACAAATAGCAACATTTCATAGAATCATAGAATGGTAAGGTTGGAAGGGACCTCAAAGATCATCCTGTTCCAGCCCCCTGCCATAGGCAGGGACACCTCCCAATAGTACAGGTCACTCAAGGCCTCCTTCAACCTGGCCTTGAACACCTCCAGGGAGGGAGCAGCCACAACCTCCCTGGGCAACCTGTGCCAGTGTCTCACCACCCTCACTGCAAACAACTTCCTCTTAACATCCACTTTCAAGCTCCTCTCTGCAACTTCAAACCCATTGCTCCTTGTCCTGGCATTGCAAGATCTTGTCAATAGTCCCTCCCCAGGGTTCCTGTAGCTCCCTTCCGACACTGGAAGGTCTAGGTCTCCTGGAAGCCTTCTCTTCTCCAGGCTGCACAGCCCCAACTCTCTCAGCCTGTCCTCATAGCAGAGCTGCTGCAGACCTCTCAGCATCTTTGTGGTCCTACATGGCAACATCTTCCACTGCACAGCGAGATTCACAGGCTCATGAAAGAGTCCCAGAAGCAATGGCAGAAGAGGGCACTAACATTAGTTCTCTTACAAACTGTGCATTTCTCCCTTTTCAGATTTGGTGACTGATGTTGGGAGTTTTTCAGTAGAGTGTTATGCTGTCTTTACACTCTGAGTATTGTACAAGTACAATTCCAAGTTTGTTGAATGTCCATTTTATCAACAGGAGAAATAGAATTAAATTCAAAATAACTTCAGAAGAATGAAACTCATTTTCCTAATTAATCCAACATGGCTGGGGGCTTTTGTGTCTATTTGGTTTGGGGTTTGTTTGTTATGGTACACTCACCTATGACTACAAATAATATTACAGTTAAGCCATCAAATAACAAAATATGACTTAAAACATCCATCACAGTTACATGTATGTTTGTTTTCTAAGGAGTGACTCTCTTCACTTGTGTGGATGTCCACAAAAAATAAGTTGCAGATGCATTTTATTATTCTTCTAATCCTCTGTTGCTCTGTGTAAACAGATTGTCCATCCTGATTCATTTGGGAGACAGTGAGCTCCCAAAGGAAACAGTCTGAGGTATTCAGGCAAGCCTGAGTGTTTCAGTTTCAGAGCCGTGAACTATACAGTCACAAACAATCAACTGCCTGCCAAAACAACATAAAGGCACTTTTTGGCTTAAATGCCTATTCAATATACTGTTCAATAAAAGCAATTTGTGCTGTCCATGGTGACCTTTATCTGGTATTACATGGTCTGCAGAGGAAGTGTGCCTGATCAATAGCTAGTTCTTAGGAACGAGAGCACCTGCACTCTTGGGTTTCACTGCTGCAGTGTAATTGTAAGAATACTGCGTGTGAAAGGATTGTGCTCAGTGCTCTGGGAACTGATTGTGGAGTTAACTGATGATTTATTTAGAAGCCTGTCCTTACTTCTTTGAATACATTGTTAATCAAAATAATTTCTAAATAAACACATTTTACCATATACTTTTGGGTTTTTTTGACTAATGCAATCTATGATTAATTCACTTTGCAGGAGTTATTGACCATAAGAAAAACGAATGAAAGAAACAGGTGTGTGTTTACATATATTTCTTCACTCACACATAACATTTCTGTCATGTAAAGACTTTATATTACAGAAAAAAAATGTGAAAACATGGACTTGATGAGTGGAGTACTCACTGGGTAAGGAACTG
>VWZE01009173.1:166641-186417 GCA_013396675.1 Eubucco bourcierii | reverse complement strand
ATGTTAGGAGGAAGTTGTTTACAGTGAGGGTGGTGAGACACTGGCACAGGTTGCCCAGGGAGGTTGTGGCTGCTCCCTCCCTGGAGGTGTTCAAGGCCAGGCTGGAGGAGGCCTTGAGTGAGCTGTGCTAGTGGGAGGTGTCCCTGCCTATGGCAGGGGGTTGGAACTGGATGATCTTTGAGGTCCCTTCCAACCTAAACCATTCTATGATTCTATGATTGTATGATTCAGTAAATACCTGTGTTTTTAGCCACAAATGCATTGCTTTTATGTGTGTAACACCAACATTCCATGTTGACATACTTGAACATCTTTCCTTCCAAATGTGTCAACAGCACAGGATCTACTGAGACAAAATTTAAGCTATTTTGAATAAAATAACATTGATATAACTTCTGCTTCTGAAAGATATTTCTGCGTACCTAATTAATTCTCTAAGTTGTTATTAATTGCACATTGCATTGATAGAATAGCTTTTTCTTCTTGGTAATGAAGAGCTGAGTTTTTCCTTTTCTTTTGCCACACCATAAAGAAAGAATCTGTTTTCTTGCATGCAGTGAATGGGTGATGCTTACTCCTTACCATCTACTACACTGCCCAGACCCATATGTAACAGCAAAGGCCATTGCTGCAGTGAAGCCACTGAGATATTTTTAGACATAGGTGTTTTACTACATTAAGGTCATGTAGTCATGGAAAAAGAGTTTCTGAAACTTACTCCTTTCCAACTTCCCAATGCGCTTGCTATTTTGGTTTTATTTTCACTTGGTCTTACAGCCATCTTTGCAGAGTCCTGAATGCAGCTTATATAATACAGTCTGGGACAGGAGTGTCTAGAAAGCCACTGACTAATGTAAAAAGAAAAAAAACCAAACCATCACTGATCTGATGATTTTTGCACAACAAAGGTTCAGCCACTCCACAGACACATGTTGAGAAAAGCAGTGCCAGAATAAAAAAAGGTTAGAAGTATTTTTAAGACTTCAGGCCCTGTTTATCTTTTATCAGGTGGGAAGACAACAAAAAATAAAAATAAAAAAAAAAAAGAAAAGGTTCATATAAGAAGAAAGAAAATAAAAAAAGCTCTGAGCCTGGCTAAGCATGATAAAATGGTGTGAATCAAGGACATAGTCTTATTGGTGGTTAAATTATCAGGAGGTAGATAAACTGCTGTCTGGCATTATTAACTTTGGAAACTTGAACATTTTCCTACCTACCAGGCCCCAAAGGTATCTGCCAGATGTCTTGATTGAAAATGTACTGCAGAGAAGAAAATTTAAAGGCCAAGTCACTAAAATAAATTGCTGAATGAATCTCTAGCATTGTCACCACAAATGCTTGAGCTGCATATTGTATTACCAAAAAAAAAAAAAAATTAAAAAAAAATTAATTAAAATAAAAAAAATCTATCAGCCTTGCATAAAAACATTGGATTTGTCCTGCTCACAATTTTAGTCCACAAAGATAAATGTGCTTTCAGGCTGCAGAAATAGGAAAGTGAAAGGGCTGCAGGAATAGGACAGAGCTGTTTTAAGCAGATAGCATTATAAGCTTGCATAGTGCAAAGCTAATGGACATAATAGCCCACCATACAAGATCAATATGTTCTTGAAATCAAGGCAGGATCTGTTTCTGAGGTGATACAACTCACTCTGATTTCTATCACATTTTCAGTATTGCTCTAATGTGAAGATACTTCACAGCTGGTTGTTTGCAGAGGTTTGAAGGCTGCCTGTGCCTCCAGACCGAAATTGAAGTCAAGGTTGTTTGCATGCCTACATAAATTGCTGTTAACAGGTCTCAGGCACATATGCTTCAGTAAATAGCCTGAAATGATCAGCCCTAACTCTGTCCTAACAACTTCTAAGAAACTGGATTTCATCAGAAATTCTTTGATGGGAACAGTGAGGGCAAGCAGCATGTAGCTACAGCACATTGCTGTGTCTTACATGTTTGTTCTTTTACACATGAAGAAGGTCTTTGCAGTATTCTGATCAGAAAAATACTGGGGGGCAAATTTTGGGAATGATTCTTAATTGGTTTAACTCCAACTGGATACAGTTGGCATCAGCAATTATTTGAGTATATAAAATTTAATTAAGGGAATGACAAGGAGTCTTTGCAGCATTGCTTAGAAACAGTACAGCCAACAGAAAAGGCATTTCTCTCTTCTTTCCATCTCTCTGCCATTTCAAAGGCTGATGTCAGCTTGAGAGATCTGGCTCCAAGTGAGAATTTTGTTACGTGAGATCTTCTGATCATCATAGCCATGATGTATGAAGCTGTTTTGAAATGGTTTATTCCATCCTTATACAGGTCTCTGTATAAAGTGATTGGTTTGAGTGGGAATTGCAGTTGTAGAGGTGAAATAGTATCCAAAAGGTTTTGTATAAATTATACTCACACTTCTCTCAGAGGAAATGGGATGTTTGTGGGAGGCAGAGGGAGGAATAGTACTAAAACCCAAGATGAAGAGGTAGATAAACCCAAGATGAAGAGGTAGATACATCTCTGGGCACTGTGAATCTTGAGATTTCCGACACAAAGCAGAGCTGCTTCACAAGAAGACAGTGGGAGTATGAGTGCTCTTCCCACATGTTTGCCTTCAGTCTGCTGATTTGGACACTCCTGTAGGAGGTGAGATGTGGATTTTGGTGCCCTGCACTCCCACAACGTGTATGAGGTGTCTTATGTTCCCGTGTGAAATGAAATCCTTCACTGTAACAGATCCACCTCCAGCTCTCTTACAGAAGGTACTGACTCATGTTCTATTTAGAAAGGTAGGCAAAAGATACCTGGCACAGCAAGGGGGCCTTGTGAAGAGAAATACTTCTCAGTAATATAGAGTTTACCATTTAGCACAACCACTGCTTCTCTGGGTTTCCCTGTTAGGAAGTTCCCCACCCAGTAAAATGTTCTTTTTTTCTTCTTCTTCTTTTTACCACCCCCTCCCCCTTTTTTTTTTTTTTCTTCTTTTTTTCCTTTTTTTTCCTTTTTTCCCCCCCTTTTTTCTTTTTTTCCTTTTTTCCCTTTTTCCCTCTTTTTTTTTTTTTTTTTGTGACCCTATTCTGAGCTGTCTCATGTTTTTGCAGCTGATGGGAAACCCTAAGTAACTCAGCCAAGAAATGTAGATGCTGTTATAAGGATCAAAGGCCACAATTATTTTTGGTACCTAAGGCTATAACTCTCACATATTTTTTCCATTTCTTTATTTATTTTTCCACAAAAGAGTTATGGAGGTGCTTGAGTTTGGAAAGAATCCTCTCTAAAAGGATAATATCTTGCTTTTTTCTTCCAAGAACCACTCACTTCTGTGATGATACATAACCAGTACTGGTATTTTAGGCTTTACCTGAGCCTTTCTTGTGATATGTCTAGAAGTCCTGTTTCTTTCAGTGAGGTTAAAGTAGCAAAAGAACCCTTCTATCCAGAAATATGCCATCTACCTGGACCTGAGCTAAGGCATTTGACTCTGTCCCACATGACATCCTGGTCACCAAACTGCAAAAACATGGACTGGATGTGTGGAGCTCTGCTGGGTAAGGAACTGGCTGGATGGTGGCACACAGAGAGTGGTGATCAAGGGCACAATGTCCACCTGCAGACCAGTGCCAAGTGGTGTCCCTCAGGGGTCAGTGCTGGCACCAGTGCTGTTTGACATCTTTGTCAGTGCCATGGACAGAGGAATCAGTGCACCCTCAGCAAGTGTGCAGATGGCACCAAGCTGTGTGGCACAGTCGACTTGCTAGAGGGCAGGGATCCATCCAGAGGGACCTGGACAGGCTGCAGAGCTGTGCCCAGGCCAACCTCAGGACATTCAACAAGGCCAAGTGGAAGGTCCTGCACCTGGGTGGGCACAATGCCAAGCACAGCTCCAGGCTGGGTGGGGAATGGCTGAGAGCAGCCCTGAGGAACAGGCCCTGGGGGTGTGGGGTGAGGAAAAGCTCAAGCTGAGGCTGCAGTGTGAGTGCAGCCCAGACAGCAACTGTGTGCTGGGCTGCAGCAAGAGCAGTGTGGGCAGCAGGGCAAGGGAGGGGATTGTGCCCCTTTGCTCTGCTCTCCTCAGACCCCACCTGGAGTCCTGTGTGCAGTTCTGGAGCCCCCAGCACAGGAAGGACATGGAAGTGTTGGAGTGGGTCCAGAGGAGGCCACCAAGATGCTGAGAGGGCTGCAGCAGCTCTGCTGTGAAGACAGGCTGAGAGAGTTGGGGCTCTGCAGCCTGCAGAAGAGAAGGCTTTGAAGACATCTTTTAGTAGCCTTCCAGGATCTGAAGGGGGCCTACAGGAAGGCTGGGGAGAGACTACTTAAAAGGTCTTGCAGTGACAGGACAAGGGACAATGAGTTTGAAGTGGTAGAGGTGAGCTTGAAAGTGGATGTTAGGAGGAAGTTGTTTGCAGCGAGGGTGGTGAGACACTGGCACAGGTTGCCCAGGGAGGTTGTGGAGTGCAGAAACACTCAACACGATCGAAGATCAGGTTGGGTGCTTCTGTGCTCCACAACCTCCCTGGAGGTGTTCAGGACCAGGTCAGAGACCTTGAGTGACCTGTACTAGTGGGAGGTGTCCTTGCCTATGGCAGGGGGTTAGAACTAGGTGATCCTTGAAGTCCCTTCCAGCCTTACCATTCTACGATGTTATATTGATTAGAACAGAAAGCATCAATGAGTCCTTTGGAGAAGTGTTATTTCTGTAGTCTGTGAGGGATTTCTTAGGCGAGAGTCCTCCATCTAACTAGAGTAATAGAGTTCCTCACTAATGTTCTTGCCACAGGTGAGGTCCCCTCATTAATGCTGTAGAAAGAACCTGGCAGGTTACTCAGGTGTAACTCTTTTAAAAATCCTTAAGTGAACATTTGCCATTTCAGGGTCAGTTTTCATTCTGCTTGAATGCTCAGATCTGCTTTTTTCATATTGACTGATTTACTGAGCCTCCCAATTAGTACCTGCTTGGCATCCAGAATCACATCTCATACCTCACCATTTGTGCAGATGTTGTATGTCAGCACTCCACTCTTAATAAACATCTGTAATCCCAACTTCTCTTAATTCTTAGCAACTGTGCAAACAAAAATGCAAAGGATAATCTTGGAGGAAAAAAATAATAAAGAGGGTAAGTAAACCCTTTCACCTACGAAACCTCAGCCTGTCTGCTAGTGAGGCAAAAGATTTATACGATCTGAAGAGAAACCAGAGTATTAGAAATAGGTTTAACTTGGCTCCAATTCATTTCTTAGCTTACATCCCAAAATTGTCATGCATAATTTGATCCAAATGGATGGGTTCAGTTTCAGGAGGGGAAACGCACAGCCCAACTAGTGGAAAAGAGTGAATCACCTGGAAGTTATTGAGAAGTCAGACTGCCTCCCTGGGTCAAGGTTAGGGTAATTAGCTGGTCAGCCCAAACTCTGATTTGCCTGAGGAGAAACAAATGAATTTGGTTTCCACATTTTCAGCATGACCCATGCTACATTCTTCCTGAATCCAGTGACCTCTTCCTTATACGTGACTGAAACATATTTTTCCCACTGCTGAAATAGTAACACTGCACTCAGAGACAGCAGTGGGTACCAGCAGTCAGTTCCATTCAAGAATGTCTCTCATTTTTTGCCACTCTGCTACAGTTTTCACACTTTTTACCATTGACATGGCAGGCTAAGTCAAGTGTAACTACATCGTGCATGCCTTTTATTTTTCAATCCACTTTAATTTTCTCAACAAATACAGAAACCTGAGTTATATGCTGCAGCATATTGAGCAAGCTTTTGTAATAGATGTACATTTATTGGTGATTCTTGTCTCTTTATCAACAGTTTTTCATATTGTGCTTTCAAATGCCCTATTTAGAAACTACAGACATAGAATCACTTAACTGCCTTCAGTAAAGACACAACAAAAGCTTTCAAATGACCTAATTATTGTACCTTAGCCAGTGTCTAGAATGCTCACACGAAACACTTAAGTTCAGTCTAAACAGGGAGGTCTGCTTGGTGCTGTGGGCTGCCAGAAAAAATTCAAACTTCTATTCATGATTCTTGAGTCAGAATCTGTTCATATACACATATGCATGCATGTATATGCAATCTCTCAGGTGTGAGACAGCAGTAAAATATTAACATTGTACCTGGTTTCAGCTGGTGCTTGGCCCATGTGTTTTCCAAAGCCTCCTCCCAGCCTAAATTATGGTATAATCACCAGACAGTAACCAATTTGGGATAATATTTTTAACATGATTATGCTTCCTTGTATCTTTGAACGCAGGGGCAAAGATTTCTGGGGTAACTTTATATCCTCAGAATTCATTCCTTTCCTTTGGATTCATTTTCATGCATTAAAAATGGTAAAAAGCCCAAACAAAACTATTGTATTTAATTAAGAGAAGCCAGAGTATAAGAAATAGGTTTAGATATTTCCATTATTAGGGTAAACATCTTCTTGTGCTACGTATTGTATGAACACCTACATAAACACAGGCTGTGCTTCTGATAAACTCATTCTAAGGGTCTGTTTGTGGATCTGGAGCCATATAGGTTTCAGCTCACATGGGACTTTTCCCAAGGGAGTGTGACAGTGACATAAAGAATGAACAGATAATGCAAAGTAACACAACTGTCTGACTATCAAAAGAGAGGGACACTGGAGGACAAAAGGTACTGAGTAAACCAGCTAAGATCATGCTGTCAGCCTAAACTTGATTAATACAAAAGTTTGCCTCCATTTAAATGTAAGAGTTTTTCAAAGGAAGGATATTTCATAGAATCATACAATGGTAAGGATGGAAGGGACCTCAAAGATCATCCAGTTCCAACCCCCTGCCATAGGCAGGGACACCTCCCACTAGGACCACTCACTCAGGGCCTCGTCCAACCTGGCCTTGAACACCTCCAGGGAGGTTGTGGAGCACAGAATCACCCAATGTGATCAAAGATTGTGTTGGATGTTTCTGTGCTCCACAACCTCCCTGGGCAACCTGTGCCAGTGTCTCACCACCCTCACTGTAAACAACTTCCTCCTAACATCCACTTTCAATCTCTCCTCTGCCACTTCAAACCCATTGCCTCTTGTCCTGGCACTGCAAGACCTTGTCAATAGTCCCTCCACAGCCTTTCTGTAGCCCCCTTCAGATCCTGGAAGGCTACTAAAAGATGTCTTCAAAACCTTCTCTTCTGCAGGCTGCAGAGCCCCAACTCTCTCAGCCTGTCCTCACAGCAGAGCTGCTGCAGCCCTCTCAGCATCATGGTGGCCTCCTCTGGACCCGCTCCAACACTTCCATGTCCTTTCTGTGCTGGGGGCTCCAGAACTGCACACAGGACTGCAGGTGGGGTCTGAGGAGAGCAGAGCAAAGGGGCAGAATCCCCTCCCTTGCCCTGCTGCCCACACTGCTCTTCTATTTCCTAGGTTACATTGGGTAGGATTTGTAGAAATATGCCTATTACAGACATTAAGAGAGTTTGTAAACCCCAGCATCCAATGGGCTTTTTTTCCTCTATGATGAATCACAGTGGTGCATCATTACCAACACATTGACCCCCAGCCTTTACTCAACTGCGTGGGGTCTAGGAGAAGACTTACACACAGCATTTGCAGGATTTAAATGTAAACCAAACCAAAACCAATGACAAAATAAACAACCAACCCAAAAAGCCCAGCGCAAAACCCCAAATCCAATCACATACACAAAAAGCCCAAACTTCCCCCTAAAAAAGTAACCCCTCAAAACTCAAACCACAAACTGCACTTGTGGGAAAAATAATCTGTTTTGGGGGAAGAGTTATTCAGGCTTTCTGTAGAGAAAGATTTCTGTTTTCCTATTAATCAGTTAATGTCCTCAAGTCAGGTCTAACCTTTCCAGATCGTGCCCTGTGGTTACCACTCAATTGGCTGTTTAGCTGCACAGTTCCCTTTATTAAGATATGGTACCATGGCTACCTTGAACTGCTACAAAGCAAGAGTCTTCTCGATCAGCAGCTCTCTTGCTTTCAGACCGGTATAAATGTATCTTGTTTGTGTTTGCCTTCCTTTAGCAAACAATCTGCCCTTTTCATTTCACATTTTCCTGTCACAAATCTATCACAGTTACTTGAACTAATGTCTAGGGAGAACTGCAGGGTGAATTCCTTTATTTCCCCTGGAGGGAAAACATGTGAACACACCAATACATATATGCACACACTGCCAGCTGCAGCCTGAGGCTTAGCGCCAGCCAGCTTAGATTGCTTCAGGACAGATTTTCTGTGCTCTGTTCTTAAGCCATTTTTTTATTGGCAGCTTGGTAATAAATCAGTATTTCTCTGTCTCTACATGCAATCTTTAAATCACTCACAAAAGGCCTGCAAAACTGCCCAACTTATTTGATTTTAAATACTGTAATGCTGCCATTAGGCTTGGAGGAAGCAACTCTCAGTTTGGAAGCAAATGAAGGCAAGCCAGCGTGCTTGCATCGTGATTATCGAAGCAAATTCAATACACATTTCGATTCTATGACACCCCCTTCAGAAACATTTCAGCTCGTTGTCAGGCTGGCATTAGGCTACATTTAGATCTCATCAACAGCCTATTTGATTTACAGTTCAGTACTTAGTTTTAGGATAGGATGCACTCAGACAAGATGATCTTAGTGATATTTATATGTTACACAAAGTACGGCAGGCACTTTGGGATCAGGATAAATACACAATTCTATTCCTAAGGAATTTGGTATCTATCTTGTTTAAAGATATCTTTACCAAACCTTTTTTTAAAAATTATTACTATTTTTTTACTCCAAGATAAAAAGAAATAGTTCAAATTCTTTCCCTCAGCTCACCATAATGCTTTGAAAATAAGCATTATTTTGATACCCAGGTGGAGTGGCCACACCAAGACAGCAATTGGATTATCTGCTGGGGTAACCTGGCTGTTTTGCCTCGTGAAATCATGACTGATACCATCACCAGTCTAAACAGACAAATAATGTTCTCTATGATGTATTTCCAGGATTCTGTTAAAGCATAAACCCCACAAAAATATAGCTGAGCTGTTGCCACTAGACATTGCAGAAGCAAGGCATTGTGGTTTAATTATACTCCAGTGCATTAGTGTAGTTAGCGTAGTTAGTGTAGTGTAGTGGCACAGCCCCCTGGGCAGGTGGTGAGAGTGATGGTGTATCTCTCTATGGCTATCAAGGAATAAAATAACATTAAATGTATGTGTGTGCTGTTTGAGCCACCTAGGTACACCTATGATCATATGGTATGAGCTCCCTTTCAAACAGAGTGAGTGTTGTAGACTGGCCCCAGCTGGCAGTCCAGCATCCACCCTGCTGCTTACTCACTCCTTCATAGCAGGGTGTGTGAGAACTCAGTGAAAGGTAACTGACTCAATGGATAGCTGCATCTTGTTTATCTCTGTTTTAACAAGTGGTTTAGATACCCTCTGTGCTGGTTTGAGGCTAATTGGAATATTTTAATGGAGAAAATCATATTATAGGCTGTGAAAAGAAAAACACTGGTGATGTCTACTTCACTCATAGGCTTGCTGAGATGGATAAGAACAAGAACACAAACATAGATAATGCAGAAAGTCTCCTGGGCTCTCTGGGAGCCAGTTTGTCTCCCCTTTCTGCTGACTAACCTAATTAACCACTCTGCTTCTGACCCTCCTGGCCAATCCTCCAAACTCACCTTGCACGGAAGGCAAACCCTGGGGTAAGGTAGAGGGGTGGGAAGAAGGTGGAAGGGTGGTTGGGAGCCCCTCCTGGGGTCTCTGATTTCTGAGAGGGGAATTGTGTTTCTGTATTCCCTTTAACTTGTCTATGTCTGNGCGGGGCTTGGAACTCCCATGTAATGCTGTCATAAACTGATAAGGAAAATATAGTTTAATGGAGTAAGGTGGGGGGGTGGGGAGGCATGCAGGGCGGGGAGTGTGTGCAAGGACACTGCTGTCAGAGACCTGGCATTCATTGCTCTGAAAGAACAGATCATGCACCAGAACCTGCTGAGGGGAGACCAGCTGGAAAGCATCTTGGCAAAGACATGAGGGTTGTTATGGACACCAAGTTGAACACGAGCCAGTGATGTGCCCTTGCAGTAAAAAAGAAGGCTGATGGTATCTTGGGCTGCATTAGGAGGATTCTTCCCAGCAGGTCAAGAGATGTAATCCTTCTGCTCTATTTAGCACTAGTGAGAGCACACATGGAGTACTGGGCTGAATTCTGGGCTCCCCTGTACGAGATGAATACAGAGCTACTGAAGGGAGTCCAGCAAAGGACCTCTAAAATTATTAAGGAATTGGAACATTTCTTCTATGAGAAAAGGCTGAGAGAGTTGGGACTATTCAGCACATTCAAGCCTGGAGAAGGAACTATCCCATAAATGTGTATAAATACCTGAAAGAAGCATGGGAAGAAGTGAGAGCAAGGCTCTTTTGAGTGGTGCACAGGGAAAGGACTACAGGCAGTTGAGAGAAACTGAAACACAGAACATGCTGTCTCATCACGAGAAAACACTTTAAAAGTGAGGGTTCAGAGCATGGGCACAGGTTTCCTGGAGAGGTTGTGGAGTCCACATTGCTATAGAAATCCAAAAGCTGAATATGGTCCAAATCAGCCTGCCCTGGGTAATTTTGCTTGAGCATGGCAGCTCAGCCATGCTCTCTCTGATCTGGAGATCAGAGGTCCTTTCCAGCTTCCACCATTCTGTGATTCTCTTCTGCACATGACATGCATTCGATGTGCAGATTTCTTCAGTATTTTCATTAAGGTAGTGGATGAAAAAATAGTAGGTAAAAAAAAGGAAATTATGTAGGACACCCAAATTAGAAGAAATGCAGGGGAATTGAAGGAAGGCCAAAATTAGACTCCCACACAATCTTGAGAAACTGGAGGAATGAGCTGCTATCAACAAGAGGAGTTTCAAAAGACAAACCCAAATGCACAATTTTTACCCAAACTGTAAAAGCCAAATGCACGATTTAAAACTGGCAAATAACTCTCTGATGGGTGTATAGTAGATACCAAACTAGCTGTGAAGTAAAAGGCATGCTATTATTACTATGGAACTCACTGATACACAAATATCAGCTATGCTTTTTCTAGTTAGCACCAGCACAGCCTAAACCTGGTACTGGCCAAGCTGCTGCAAGCTGCTGTTTATGAACCAGATAAGCATAAAGTTCATGGAAAGCAGGAAGAAGACAAAACTTGGACAGTATTTTCATATCTATGTTCTCTGTGAGAAATGAACTATCAGAATCAGGAGATATTTTTATTTAAAAGCTGGAAAACAGTACCACAAACTGAAACAAACATTTATGAAACTTCGAGAACCTTTCTAAGTAAACTGTTTGATTTGGAGGATTTTATGTTGTGCTGGCTTTTAGCAAAGTTTAGTTAATTCTTTTTGGTGGTAGATTCAAGTACTAGATGTCCAAGCACAACTGCAGGCTGGGTGGGGAATGGCTGAGAGCAGCCCTGAGGAACAGGCCCTGGGGGTCTGGGGTGATGAAAAGCTCAACCTGAGCCTGCAGTGTGAGTGCAGCCCAGACAGCAACTGTGTGCTGGGCAGCAGCAAGAGCAGTGTGGGCAGCAGGGCAAGGGAGGGGATTGTGCCCCTTGGCTCTGCTCTCCTCAGACCCCATCTGCAGTCCTGTGTACAGTTCTGGAGCCCCCAGCACAGGAAGGACATGGAAGTGTTGGAGTTGGTCCAGAGGAGGCCATGAAGATGTTCAGAGGGCTGCAGCAGCTCTGCTATGAGGACAAGCTACAAGAGTTTGGTCTCTGCAGCCTGTAGAAGAGAAGGCTTCCGGGAGACCTTAGAGTAGCCTTCCAGTAGCCTACAGGAAGGCTGTGGATGGACTATTGACAAGGTCTTGTAATGACAGGACAAGGGGCTTGAAGGGTTTGAAATGGCAGAGGGGAGATTGAAAGTGGATATTAGGATGAAGTTGTTTGCAGTGAGGGTGGTGAGACACTGGCACAGGTTGCCCAGGGAAGTTGTGGCTGCTCCCTCCCTGGAGGTGTTCAATATTTTGTGAGTAAATCCTTCAAGCCTCTTGTAACTCACCATTGCCTTCTGCCATAAGCAGGAAGGAGCTCCTTGAGTCCACCTAGTGGGCAAGTGGAGAATTGACCGCAAGCGGCACACTGACCGCAAAGCCTTCTCTGCCAGTTCAGCCGAGTTCCATCAATGTTATATATTATCAATAGTTATTGCTAGAGCCTGTTGTAACCTGTATAAAGTTTCCATGACTGATGCAAAGATCTGATTGTTATTAAAATTAGTGCTGGGGGTGGTGACAGTTCTGAACAGTGAATAGTAATAAACAAGATTATTTTTTAAAATACATAATCTTGCATTAATGAATTACCCCTCCACTGCAGTCATCCATATTCATTCCAGAACAAAAGCTTGTTTTTAAAAGTGGGCATAAGACACTAACTATCATCGGTACATTTACAATGTACATGCATATATTCACACATCTGCATGAGAGCTCTGGTGATGAAGAGTCTGGAAAGTCTATGTAAATGCATGCAGAACGTTTCTAGAACAGGTTCCTTCCCTTATATCTTTATAGGCAATCTACCTCGGGATACATTTTTAAAGAAAATCTACCCTGGGATACATATTTTTCAGGAATCTAATTATTAAAAAAAGGAATTTTAAAAAGCAGAGAAATGCATGAAATCAGAAAATTGAGTGGTGAGGATAATGATTGTAATTGATCAGAGTTTACAGTGGTTTCCTGTGATGCTGAGAGATGCAGAGTTATTGCTGGAGATGCCAACACGAAGGTTACAAAACCTGCCAAGGAACCAGATGCTGCTGTCAAAAAGACAAAAAAATGATCTTTAGTTACGTATCTGTTCGGTGTGTTTAACATCAGCAGTACATCACCACTGATACTCACAAATTAATTAATCTAGTGGGAAGAGCCTCATAAAATACATTTGTTCAAAGTAACATCTGGTTTAGGTTTCTTGCTCTGTCCTCCCTTTAATTTTTCCTAACTATAATTTATTTCATTTTATTGTGTTTCCTTACGTTTACTGAGACAATATAGATGTCAAGGCTTTACGTTTGTAGAATGAAGGCCATTTCCAAGTCCCCTAATTATCCCTATTGTGATCTATTTGTTTTATAACAATTTATTCAATGACAGTATGTTTTCTCAACATAAGAATTCTTTTCTAGTCTTGAGCTGGCTAAGTAATATTTGTGAACTGTTTATTTAATTTCTGCTTTCCCCCCACTAATTGATGAATACATTTGTTCACAAATGAAATGTGTTCATTATTCAGCTACGCTGCAGATGGTTGAATATTATTAAGCAAAGAAACAATGTGCAGTATCCCTTCCTGTTTAACTGTTAATCATAGCTGACTCCCTCATCTCACCTTATTTGACCTCCCATTTTATTCATTACCCAATACACTCAAAGTTCTCTTGAAAACAAACCACATAACCATAAAAAAAAAAAAAATCACAAACCACATTTTGTAGCTCACAGTAGCCTTTCCTATTACAGCTTCCAAAACTCTTTTTAGTATGTCTAAAAGTCCTTCAAACTAGATGCACTACCATTCCTGCATCAGGTGGTCCTCAGAGAGCCTAGCAGCTTTTGGTGATGTATTGTGGGTCAGGAGGGAAGCACAAGGTCCTCTGACTCTCTTTTAGAATACTTAAGCCACAGACAGAGTTTCCTGGTGTTTATGTTTTGGAATGTCCAAATAGAACACATATCAGGGTATGTAGCTAAAAACATTTGACAATACAAGTCTATTTTTGAGGAAGCAGCAGGGTTAATGGACTATGTCCTGAAAAATGTGCCTTCAACTCCTGTGTTGGCCTCATGTGTTTATCCTAACTTACGCCTGGTGCTTTTTGAGTGAGCTGTCTTTTTGCTGTGTGGCCTTCTTCCAGTCAGGCTTTGGTCCAGTAGATAGGACATGCAACTGAGTTTTCTTTCTCTTTTTGGCACTCTTCTCACATTTCACTTCATCTCTCTTGCATTGTGGGCTTCCCTTATGTAAATTTGGAATAATTCTTATGCTATTTTTATAATTTATTGTATTTTATTTAGGATGTTATACCATACACAGGTTGTTTTGTAAACTGAAAAGTTGTAAACTGTAAAGCTGTCATTGCTATTACGTGTTCACAGCACAACGAGACTCCACTTGGGATTTTTGGAGCTATAATAGAGATTAACAATAAAACAAAGGAAGAATGAAAATATATTTCTGCTTTACTGGGATGAGGGGAAGCTGCAGGTTTGGAGCACCTTCTAATCATCATGACAGATGCATTATATCTTAGGTACTGTTTGATTTAACCAGAAATGGTAAAACACTACTACTGCGTAAGTTGTGATTGCACAAGCAATTGTTGCCCAGGGAGGTTGTGGTTGCTCCCTCCCTGGAGGTGTTGAAGGCCAGGTTGGAGGAGGCCTTGAGTGAGCTGTACTAGTGGGAGGTGTCCCTGCCTATGGCAGGGGGTTGGAACTGGATGATCCTTGAGGTCCCTTCCAACCTTACCATTCTATGATTCTATGATTCCACAAAGCAGAACAGTATAAAATAATATTCTATCTCAGTCAGTGAGAAGCTCTAAGGTCATATTTCATTTCACTTCTGAAATTCAGTCTTTCAAGGATGAAAGGTTTATTCTAGTCAAGTTTCAATTGTTTTACTTTGAAACAACAATAAAGCACAATGAAACAACAATAAAGCACAATGAAACAACAATAAAGCACAATTAAACCAATGTCCTGTGGAAGGTGGAGGTTATTGTACCCTTTTTGTTCTTGCTGTCTAGGTTGTCCAAACTAAGCTATAAGCAGACAGCAAACTGCCTTTAATGTAGAAATTTCAGTTTCGGGACGCCCTATGAGAGCCATAGGAGAGAAAGAAGTGCACTTCGTTGTATACTCATGTGGCAGCAAGGCAATATCTTGATCTGGATTTGCAATACATAAGATGAACTGAGCTTCCTGTAATGTAGGTTTTATATCTGAAAAGTGGGAATAGTGGTGCATTATAAAGTATGTGTGTGTTCCATAGGCTTTGACATTTCAAGAAGGGTACATAAATCAAAAAGTATATGCTTACATTTTCAATATACCCATGGGTGACTTGTGAAAAAAATAGTTCATATCATAGCATAAACTTTGAGGCTTATGTTTATGGTTAAGGGTTTAGGTTCTTGAGAATCTCTGCTTTCAACTTATAATACAGAATTAAGAAATGTAGCAGAAATTTGTGTGAGTCCAAAACTTTTTCTTTTGTGTTCAAGTGGTTTAAACTCCCAAATTAATCTCCTGTTCTCTACTGATACAGAAACAAAACAAAGCAAAAAAAAAAAAAATACATCTCAGAAAAATCTTGATTCTGTGTCACCTTCACAGAGGTTAATGTCTTAGATTCTTGAGAATCTCTGCTTGCAACTTATAATAGAGAATTAAGAAATGTAGCAGAGTCCAAAACTTTCTCTTTTGTGTTGAAGTGATTTGAACTCCCAAATGAATCTTTTGTTCACTACTGATACAACAACAAAACAAACCAAATAAACAAAAAGGTACAGTTCAGAAAACTCAACTCTGTGTCACCTTCCTTCACTTTTCTCCACTTAGAAGGGAGTTCCTGGTGAAAGGGAGTAGATGTAAGCTAGATACTAGGAAGATATTCTTTACACTGAGAGTGATGAGATAATGGAACAGGTTGCCCTAGGGAAGTTGTGGATGCTCCCTCACTGGAAGTGTTCAAGGCCAAGGTGGATGGGATCTTGAGCAACCTGGTCTAGTGGAAGATATCCCTGGTCATGGCAGGGAGATGAAACTAGAAGATCCTTAAGGTCACTCCCAATCCAAACCATTCAATAATTCTATAATAAAACATAGGGGAAAAAACATAGCATGATAACATCCACCTAAAAAACCCCAATATACCTGATCTGCTCCAAATGCTGAACATTTTCATGCACCAATGTCCTGTAGTGTTCCTGTGTCCATATCTTGACTTGGTTTCATGATGTGAATGTTCTCCTATTGATCATAACACCTTAAAAAAGATAATCCTTTCTTTTAAGAAATTCTGTCTCCAACTGACTAGTGAGAGAGGCATGAAAGACTGCACTGTTGCTTTTCTCTCTGATATTCAAACTGGTTTTCTTCCATTTCTTGCTTCAGCTTTTCATTGATAGAGTCCAGATTTTGAAGAACTCATGAGTCAAAAGAACTTTTGTTGGAGAGTTATGAAAGATTTCTCAACTCTCAGGTTAAAATAGCACAAACATGATGGATTTGCTCATGTTTCTCTAGGTGTGAGTGAAGCAAAGGAACACATTTCTTGGGAAAGATTCAGGAACTGTAAGTCATCTGTGAGTATTGTGCCACGTGTGAATAAAGATCAGATAATTTTACTGCATACAAGGGAACCCTGGGATTTCATCAGTGGGCCTTGACAGGAGATGAATAGAGAAGAATCAGGCTTTGTAAACCATTATCTTCACCTTGCATGGCTGTAAGATGGTAAGATGAAAAATATGATGAGAGTATCTTTTGGAACAGCCTGAAGACAGCCCTGTCTCTGTAATGTATTATGTGATGTAAGACTTGTAATTTGACCCTTTTAAAAGATCTGGAAAATTAAGTTAATACACTGAACTCTGCTGCTTAAATTGTTCCTGTTATTTCAATTACCTGTATATTCAATTACTTATTGAATTTTATTTCAGTCAATTAGCTTTGGCTAGGAACTCTCTGTTACCACGGTACTGGCTCTAAGATTTTTTTGGCTTTAGAATCACAGAATCATAGAATGGGAAGGTTGGAAGGGACCTCAAGGATCATCCAGTTCCAGCCCCTTGCCATAGGCAGGGACACCTCCCACTAGTACAGCTCACTCAAGACCTCCTCCAAGCTGGCCTTGAACACCTCCAGGGAGGGAACAGCCACAACCTCCCTGGGCAACCTGTGCCAGTGTCTCACCACCCTCACTGCAAACAACTTCCTCCTAACATCCACTTTCAATCTCCCCTCTGCCACTTCAAACCCATTCCCCTTGTCCTGGCATTGCAAGACCTTGTCAATAGTCCCTCCACAGCCTTCCTGTAGGCCCCCTTCAGATCCTGGAAGGCTACTAAAAGTGTCCTCAGAGCCTTCTCTTCTGCAGGCTGCAGATCCCCAACTCTCTCAGCCTGTCCTCACAGCAGAGCTGCTGCAGCCCTCTCAGCATCTTGGTGGCCTCCTCTGGACCCACTCCAACACTTCCATGTCCTTCCTTTATTAGACTCTGATCCTGAAATCTTTTGAAAAGGAGAGAGCAAGCTGCCTGGTGACATGAAAATCAGCTCCAGCAGGTCAGCCAGTAGAGGGAACTCTTACACAGTACAAAGTGGGCTGCCAGTACTTCGTAGTAAATTAAACGCTGTAAATACGCTTAAGTGCGTCCACTGTCGAAAATCTAACAGCAGCTTTTGTCTTCTCTGCACATGGCACACTGACTCCTGCATTTTCATCCCACTGCAATTTAGCACACTGAAAATATGACTGTGCTGCATAACAGACTACAACTGATTCCAGTCCAAAAGTCATCCCACAACATTTAGTGACTGTTTAGGGGGATAAACAGGGGACATCCTTTTTGCAATTGTCTTTGAGACTGGCAAACCACTTCTTTCATTGTCTGGAACTTCTGGTTTAGATATTTGATGTTTTCAGAGCACAGTTGTCTCACACTGAAACTTTCAATGCTGTGTCTCTGTGTGTTAATTCAAGTGGTTTGTTCTGTATGTTCAAAACAAATATTGCTGACTCAAGTCAGCCCAAGTATCCTTATGCTGAGCCCCAAGGGCTAGGTTTACAGCTGTGCTTAGCATCTTCTTCACAGGAAGAGGCTTCTAGATTTCTGTAAGTGAATTTGAGCACCAAGCACTTAAAAAAATTTTTTTCAGCAGTCACTGAAGATTTGTCTCTGTTTCCCTGTCATTGTATTTTATCTGGACCCATTGTTCGATCAAACATTTATAAGTCTAACAGCTCATTTTGTGAGCCACTGTTAAGTCAACTGAGTGATCTTCTTCTAATCGATTCAGTTATTGCTTCAGGACTCAAAAATATTTGCAACAAACCTTAGTTTTCAAGGGACAAAGGGCCCTTTTCTGTCTGTTTCTGACATCAGTGTCAGCCCTGAAGAGAAGTGTAAAAGTCTATTTTTATCAAAGACAGCTCTTGGTTGAGCCCCTATAACTAAGCACATTACCATTCGATATTTAACTCTTGTCTGGAAGCCCAAACATGGTGTTTACTTTTCCTTTCTCTCAGGAAATTTCTTTCTGCTGTGAGCTTTGCACCATTGCTGACCTTGTATGGGAAAAGATTCTAATTCTTTTGGTGGCATACAGCAGGTGGTTTTGTCGCATTTCCGTCTTGCCTTTCCTATTTCCTTTTCTCCTAGTTTCAGCATTTCTACTCATTTTCTGTCTGGTAGTCATGGACTGCTTTCTGATGGCTATGAACGCCTGTCATTGTGGTGTCCCTATTCCATCTGTGGCAACAGACAAGGAGAGATCTGGAGCAGTCTAGGTTCTGTGTTGTTGTTGTTGTAAATTCAGAGTAAACTCTCAAAGCACATGTTCTCCCAGGGTTTAGTGAACAGATGCTACTGTGTGCAGTTCTGGAGCCCCCAGCACAGGAAGGACATGGAACTGTTGGAGGGGGTCCAGAGGAGCCTGCCAAGATGCTGAGAGGGCTGCAGCAACTCTGACGTGAGGACAGGCTGAGAGAGTTGGGGCTCTGCAGACTGGAGAAGAGAAGGTTTCCAGGAGACCTTAGAGTAACCTTCCAGGATCTGAAGGGGGCTCCAGGAAGGCTGTGGAGGGACTATTGAGAAGGTCTTGCAATGCCAGGACAAGGAGCAATGGGTTTGAACTGGCAGAGGGTAGATTGAAAGTGGATGTTAGGAGGAAGTTGTTTGCAGTGAGGGTGGTGAGACACTGGCACAGGTTGCCCAGGGAGGTTGTGGAGCACACAAGCACCCAACACAATCTTTGATCACGTTGGGTGCTTGTGTGCTCCACAACCTCCCTGGAGGAGTTCAAGGTCAGGTTGGAGAAGGCCTTGAGTGAGCTGTGCTAGTGGGAGGTGTCCCTGCCTGTGGCAGGGAGTTGGAACTAGATGATCTTTGAGGTCCCTTCCAGCCTTACCATCCTATGATTCTATGTTTTATCATAGCACTTTTGCATTTCCTAAAGAAAGGTAGCATGTTCCTATACCAACCAGTTCTGATGGACGTTTTGACAAGGAAATAAATGATTTTTTTTTCAATCCTTCCCATGTCACTCAATCAGTAAGGCTGGTAATTATCCTTTTCAATGTTACCATGGAGTTCAGAAAGTTCTTTTCAGCAAAAGGAAGCTGAAAATATAGCATTTGGGTATTTCCTTATTTAGAATGTGTTTTGTGGGTTTAGAAGCTTTTCTATATGGAACCCACCCTGCTCATTCTTTGTCATTTGAATCATTATGTTGTGTATTTCCAGGATTTTAAGAGGTAAAACTTCAGGCTTTTTGGATTCATAGAGAAAAAGGCATCACAAATGACTTTACATGGGTTATCTGTAATCCCAGCAGAAACCTTCTAACTCAAGCAGAATCCTGTCTCCTTTTATTGTAGTATCATAGAATCGTAGAGTGGTTTAGGTTAGAAGGGACCTCAAGGATCATCTAGTTCCAACCCCTTGCCATAGGCAGGGACACCTCCCACTAGCACAGGTCACTCAAGGCCTCATCCAACCTGACCTTGAAC
>VWZE01009173.1:133053-152267 GCA_013396675.1 Eubucco bourcierii | reverse complement strand
TTGGGCGCTTGTGTGCTCCACAACCTCCCTGGAGGTGTTCAAGGTCATGTTGGAGGAGGTCTTGAGTGAGCTGTACTAGTGGGAGGTGTCCCTGCCTATGGCAGGGGGTTGGAACTAGATGATCCTTGAGGTCCCTTCCAACCTTCCCATTCTATGATTCTGTGATTCTCTTTATTGTGCAACATATTTTACATTTGCATTTATTGCATAACACTTTAAAGGGGCAAATGCATGTATTACTCAATGAACCAATTATTAGACCACTTTTAATGAAATAATAAGTTTCTATATTTCTATGAGAAAAAGCCGCAGTCTACTCAAATAAAACAAAGTTCAAAACAAAATAAGGTGTCAGTACTCGTAACAGGGAGACAGTTTACAATGTTATCTCTCTGCTGAACCTTCCTGGTATTGCAAGTTTGGAATTTTGCTTCATGACATAAACATCTCAACCAAAAGGGTAAGCAAGACCAAAGTTAGAACAGGGAAAAAAGAAGTTCTTATGGAAAGAGGTAAAATGTGATAACACTGCCCCTGTTGAGCTACAAGATGTCTAGAAAATCTGTCTTTATAATCTTCTATTAGAGGTCAGAAAATATTTGCCATTATAGTAGAAGAGATAAATCATTACCTAGGGCAGATTCTCACAGCTCTTCCTTAAATTAGTAAGGCAAACATGGGTAAGCATCTATCTCTATACACAAAGTTGTAGAGATATGCATTATAGAAAGAATGTAATGAGCAGGGTTCTTTTGGGAGTAAGCATAGTAAATAACATCAGTGTTTGGCAAATAAAGCAGATTATTTATTATTCAGATGTAAGTGACCAGTGAACAGTCAGCTCCTTAAATAACACATATTTCATATGCCATCTTCCCAGTCACAAGTTCATTTTCCCAAGATAATTGTGTCATAAATACATACAAAAAGATGTGTGCATGAAATGATAGAGTATTTTTGGATGCTATAAATATAAAATGTCTATGTCAGCCTTTTAAATCTCTGCCTTCATAACAATAGGAAGAGACAAAAATCAAATACATCTGACCAAATCTGTAAACAAGTTGCTTGCCTGCAAGTTGTCAACGTTCTCAGTTTGCCATAGTCAGTAATAGTGTCTGTCTTATTTAGCATACAGAAAAATAGTTTAGAAAGAGAAATTCAAAGTCAACAGTTACGTTTGCAAACTGTAATAACCTGGAAGAACTTGTGAAGATCTGTGAAAACTCAGCAATAGATCAAATAAACCAGCACAGAAGACAATCTTTGGCTAAAGTGTTATAAACTGAAACTGAGGCTTATAAAAACTCAGTAAGAAAACTGTCATAGGATGAGTTGAATAGCAGGTAATATCTAATGATCTAAATACCTGGAAAATGGTAACATTGGAACAGACCATGATGTAAATGCAAAACAAACTGAACACAAGTTTACAGTGGGATGCAGAATCATAGACTCATAGAATGGTAAGGTTGGAAGGGACCTCAAGGATCATCTAGTTTCAACCTCTTGCCATAGGCAGGGACACCTCCCACTAGTACAATCTGGCCTTGAACACCTCCAGGGAGGAAGAGTTGGGGCTCTGCAGCATGGAGAAGAGAAGGCTTCCAGGAGACCTTAGAGTAGCCTTCCAGCATCTGAAGTGGCCTACAGGAAGGCTGGGAAGGGACTATTGACAAGGTCTTGTAATGCCAGGACAAGGGGCAATGGGTTTGAACTGGCAGAGGGGAGATTGAAAGTGGATGTTAGGAGGAAGTTGTTTGCAGTGAGGGTGGTGAGACACTGGCACAGGTTGCCCAGGGAGGTTGTGGAGCACAGAATCACCTAACATGATCAAAGATCACATTGGGTGCTTCTGTGCTCCACAGCCTCCCTGGAGGTGTTCAAGGCCATGTTGGAGGAGGCCTTGATTGACCTGTGCTGGTGGGAGGTGACTATGGCAGGTGGTTGGAACTAGAGATCCCTTCCAGCCTTACCATTCTATGATTCTATGACTCTATATTATTTGGCATTGGAGATTTTAGCCAGGTAAACTGTTTCTTACGTTTATTTGATCACAGCTTTTGCTTTGATAATGAAAAAAACCTCTCTGAATTTAAATAACTTAACTGTATCGCTTCTGCAATACACAGAGAAGATTCAGAGCTTGCATTTTGGAGTCCATTTAAAATGTTGGAAATTTTCGCTCTGAAAATGTCTGTATCAATTCTCTTCCTCCCTTCCCTGTGCTTCCCAAAAATGCATTAAAAATTCAAGAAGTTTGAAAGCAGTATTCTTGTGGCCGTGCAAAAGCTTTTATTGGCAGCTTTTGCATTTTCTCTTTAGCAAATGGGTTTTTTAAATCTTAATGAACTCTGGATTTGTGAGCCACCCCATTATTTCTGCTAAGGAAACAAACCATCTGGGCACCACTTCTGCAGGTTGATTTGTATCCATTTAAATTAACAGCAGTGTATGTCAGTTTCAACCATCACCAGCTCCTGCCATTCAGGTGAATTCTCTGAAGTCTTTAAACTTTATGGCTAGAAGTATTAAAGCTACAGTGAGCACATTGAAACAATTACACTGAGGTAAAGGTGGTCATAAAACCAGGGCTGTGTGCCCCTCAAAAGCATGTGAAAAACACTCATGGAAAGAGAAAGAGAAAGCAGGCCAAGACTGAGAGGAAATAAAATCTGTTAGCATATGCAATTGAGACACAAATATGTTAAGATAACCTTTTTTTTTTTTTTTTTTTTTTTTTTTTTCCTTTTTTTCAGATCTTGTCTTCTCGGCTTCTGCTTTTTATCTTTCTGCTTTTCTTGCCCTGCCTATTCAGATGAAGTCATAGCAAACATTCTTGTATTCAGCTATGTGAAGAAACACTCTTCTGCTGCACATAGTACCATGCTCCAGCAGTCATTAACGGCAAAGCTCACAGACACTTTTCCCACTACACAAGTCTCTGTTCTCAGGAATTGCACTTATGGCTCCACAACATTTATAGAAATGATTGTCTCTCATGTCTCCTATACATTCACACATACACATGAAGGCTTTTTAATTACACTGCATAAATAAAGATAAAATGAACTAGATAGGGACACGAGCTATAAGGCTTTACTGAGAGATGTGAGCAAAAGGTGATAAAATCCTGTTCAGCCTTGCCAGAACCATGAACAAAATGATCAGGTATAACAGGTCATGAGTCTAAGTATGAATTGTTGTAGGGGCTTTTTTGGTTGGTTGTTTGGTTTGGATTTTACAATGTTTGGGGATTTTTAGTCATCCATAATGAGATTTTTACACATGCACTATACATTGATTTTATGTACAGAATGTACAGCATTGGCCAATGCTGACACTTATGAAAGGGAAAAGAAAAGTCTGCTAGCTCCACTGCCTTCTAGAATGTGTCAAGCTGCTCTGGGTAGTTTGATGGCTAAAATGAGAAATTTATAGCAGGGCTGCCCAAATTTATCTTGCTGTCATATTAGCTACTCTTCTGTAATGATAATGTGGAGGACTGGAGCCATCCCCAAGTGGTAATTCTCTTATTTTTTTATCTTGGGGCAACTTCTTTTATTCCTAATTAATAATGGATATATAGAATCATAGAATCACAGAATGGTAAGGTTGGAAGGGACCTGAAAGATCATCCAGTTCCAACCCCCTGTCATAGGCAGGGACACCTCCCATGGCCATCAGAGGGATAACCAGGTAGGAAGACTTTCCATTTCTGCATGCAATGAATGTGCTCAAACAAGCAAAAATCATGGCAGAGAGTCTAAGAACATGAGAACAAGGACCCTTATAAAAAAGGGAAAAAAAAAAAAAAGAAAAACTAATCCAAAATTTATTTGGAAAAAATCCCAACACACTAAAATTAATTATTCTTCACTGTAAATTTTGTTTCTTCTGTCATCAATGAAGAATCAGAGATGAGCAAAAATTCTATGATCGTCTTGTTCCATTTCTTTTTTAGGTCCCCTTTTAGGAGAGCAGTGTACCCCGTGGCTAGGAGGAATTAGTCTTCAAATGGAGTAAGGAGGTTTGACACCTACCAACTTTACAACATGATGGGGTTAAATTCAGCTCTGGTATAGATGAGCAGGAGCCAAATGAAAACAGTGGGATTAGCTCCACAAACACAAGTCTCAGCTTGGCTCCAACAGACTGGTTTGTTTAGACGGGCTATGGAAAACTCAAATTACTCTACTACAGCCAGAACCTCACTCTTTCACTCTTCCTGTTTATTCACTCCAAGCCTCTGAACAGTGAAAATTCAACCTATCACTCATCAAATCCTGTGTCCAAATTAGACCAAAGTCAAATGTTGATAGGCTTTCACAGTTCAAATTAGTTGCTAGGCTGTCTAATGTATTCTGTGTCTGGATTTCACTGTCAAAGGCCATTGTAGAAAACAAGGCTTACGTTGCAGAGGCAACAAGTTTATTTAAATAAATAGTATTTAGATACTGAGATTCTTGATTTTCCAAAGGCATGGCTTCATTTAACACACTGGCCTCTATTCTCAGTTCTGCATTTTGCTGGTGACTTGACGGCTTAGCAGCTGTTGCCAAAAATGTCCCTGAATCCATGTTTTCAAAAAGGAAGATGAAAATACTTTCCTCTTCAGTTCCAACAAAAACAAGTCCATTCAAAACCATTTTTGCTCTACAGGAGGTGATGTTAATCATAGAAAAAAAAATACTTTGAACCATCTGCCTCACATTTTTCAGTGGCTTTCTCAGTATTCTCCACCCGAGAAGTGGGAGTGAAACTTCTGTGATTTTTGCTAGAAAAGACCAATTCAAAGCTCTAAGTTTTTGGTGTTGGAAAGTTCCTTTTTTGGAGGGCTCAGAGTTGAGTATCTTCTCACCAATATTTCAGTGTACATTCTTCAGTTTACTTTGTTGTTTTTTTGGTTTTGTTGTTGTTGTTGGGGGTTTTTTTGGTTTTGTTTTTTTTTTTTGTAGAGACACCTGGTAGCCAGATCACAAGACCCCACATGTAAGAAGCGAATTCCTACTCTTAGTGCTCAGATCTCCCTTATAGCATAAGTTGAAACTCGTCATGGGTTTAAAGAGCTGACAGAATGAATTGGAGGGGAAAAAAAAAACCCCAGAATGGTATTTGGAAAGAGAGATACAGACAGAAATTACCAGGCAGATACAAAATCCATAGCAAACCCTCTTGAATTTTCCCCCAACCCAAACCCAAATCTATCATCCCCAGTGCTCCAATCCTCCACCCTACATGCCTCTGCCATCCAAGAAGCCTAAACACAGTCACTGGAAGCCCCAGAACAGGCCTGTCCTTACATGTTTGTCCCAATAAAGCAGCTCCAGCCAGATACAGGGCTGGAGGGGGAGGAAAGGAGAGCGAGCTGGCCTGGCCCTGGGTTTATGAAGATGTAGCAGAATCTTCTTCTAGAATCTTCTACAAAAATCTTCTAGTCCCTAGAGGATTTTTAATCCTCTATAGTTCCCAATCTGGGACAAAACTATAAATTTTACACTGGGTACAGGCACCTAAAAATTAGGCCTTGCACTGAACATTAGAAGCAAATTTTTAGATTTCGTATTTTCTTTTTTTTGTTTTTCTTTAGCAGCCCTATTTTATATAAGTATAAATAAATATTGCTAGCAGAAGTTGCCATGGAGGCACTCACAAAACAGCAATAGCTACCCAAAATGAAGATTTATTGTGACTAAAATTACTAAGCCCTTCTTCCAACACAATTAAATTCCAAATTCAGATGTCAGGTGGGAATATTCTATCGCACAACCAATTTAGCTTTAACCTTAAGCTTTAAAAAATACTCTTTCTAGGAAGATGAACCAAAGTGTAGATGCACTTCAGTTATAAAGGGACAATTTCCCAGTCAAGGGTACCCAAAACACACACTCAACAACAGCAGGATGAGGGGTTACTCAGAAGTACTCAGAAGCATCCTTTATGGTGTGTCATTCTCGAGGAGAGAATGTGACTGCCAGGCCACTTGCTTCAAAGGGAATCAACTCAAAAGGCCTCTGTAACAGCACTGTTCTTATGCCCTAACCCAAAGGTCCTTTCTTCATTGTTGACTTGCATCAGCTGAAACATTAAGTGCCTGCCCAAAATATAGATGCAGTTATGTAAAGCTTTTTAGGAAACATCACTTCAGGCAGATGTTTAACCTCCAAGCCCTGAAGGGATAACTCTGACAGTTGCCAGGCTTGTCAATTAATTTTACATTGACAGTCATGCTAATGTAGCTTGACACAGAGGAGAGTTTTGCAGCCAGACAGCTACATTAGATAAACAAGGTAGATGAGTGCAGTTCACTGTGAAATTTGTTTGAACACACAGCACATCACAGTACATGTTTCATAAGTATCACTGCTCAATTTTGTTTCAAGTACCACTTCAGATGATGATCAGAACTAGTGAAAACCATTTCCTTTACTTACCTGCGAACTNCCCCCCCTTTCTTTTGTTGCAGTAAGTTACCACAAATACATGCAGGAAATATGAGAATCTAATATATGTGAATGCTTGGATTACAGTATGAGCTGCCAAGCAAGATACATACTGCTGAGATGTCTGTGATATAAATGCTTTCAAGTGAGGTCATCTCATTCAAAGCATGCCAACAAGCTGGAAGGCCTCAGAGAAGAGTATTCAGGGGTTGGAAAGAATGATTTACAAAAATACTTTAAAATAAATAGGTGCATCTTGGCTCAGTAATGAAGAAAGAGGGATGAGGATGTGATAGTTGTCTATAATTTCCTAATGAAAAGCAAGCACAACAATAATTGTAATGCAAGAGAACATAGCTATTAGATTAAAATAATAGAAAGACAGATACTCCAGTTTAAAAAAAATCTGTATCTATATCAATATCAATATCTATATCCATAGAACTCTATATCTATATCTGTATTCATCTACCTCTATCTCAATCTCCATCTCATGTATATCTATATCTATATCTATATCTATAGCCACATCTCTATTTCTGTATCCATATATCTATATCTATCTATCTCTATCTATCTCTACCTCTATCTCTATCTCATGTATACCTATATCTATATCCATAGCCACATCTCTATCTCTATATCCATATATCTATCTCTATCTCTATCTCTCTTTCTCTATCTATCTATTTATCCATGTATGTATATGTGTGTATACATATATATGAGATACCAAAGAGAAAGTGTGGGCCAGAGACAAAGCAATGTGAACTAGAAGCAGAATAAGACTGAATTTAGATGCATTCTGGAGTCAGACAGGTATCAGCTAATGAGGTGCTTTAAAGGTATATGTCCTTGTCTCTATCTTCAAATTCTATGAGAGTCTTCTTACTGAGAATTATTATTTTGAGATTTGAAAGTAAAAACTGCAGAGGCAAGAGAACTGTTGGGATTTTCTGGTTTTCTATTTTCTCCTCCCTCCTTCTTTTCAACATTGAACTCATTCTAAGCAAAATTCTCGCTTTTAAAAATGATTTGAGCATGCATAAAGGTTTAATTTCCCTTAAGATGTTAAATAACTATGAGAGTAAGGAAATGAGAAATATTTTCCTTTCATGAGCCTGCAGAGAAAAAAAATTAAGAATCTAAGACTGAATACTGTGATGAATATAAATGAGTCTAGTGTAAGACCTATGAGTATGAATTCAAATATTAGTCCTCGACACTTCACATCAACAGTGTACCTTTGTGAGCTTCACTGTGAGCCTGATTGTGTCCTGATTTTTCATGGTCATGTAATGCAGCTGAGGGTACATAGTGATTATTAAAGAAAAAGATAATTTGACAGGATAGCATAAAGCCTGGGAATGCACTGCAGGTTTTATATGCGAGAGTAACGTCCTGGGCATTCTACAGTAATCCTTAACCATGGAGAAATTTACTCCATAAATGACTTGAAACATCTTTCATGCTGTAAAACAGAAAGAAAGACTTAATCATTCATTTTTATACTTTTTTTTTTTTTTTTTCCCCAGCAAGTAGGAAAGGCAGTATCATAACACAAACAAATAGTCACACAGAATCACAGAACCAATCAGATTGGAAAAGACATTTGAGATCATCAGGTCCAACCTATCACCCAACACCATCTAATCAACCAAGTGCCACATCCAGTCTTTTGAAAAACATTCGCAGGGATGCTGACTCCACCACCTCCCTAGGCAGTCCATTCCAATGCCAGTCATTCTTTCCGTGAAGAACTTCTTCCTAACATCCAGCCTGAACCTGTCCTGGCGCAGCCTGAAACTCTGTCCCCTCGTTCTGTCACTGGTTGCTTGTCGTAAGAGACCAACCCTGCCCTGGTCACAACCTCCTTTCAGGTAGTTGTAGAGATTGATAAGGTCCTGCATCTGGCAAGGAACAGCCCCCTACAACAGTACAGGTTGATCTACTGGAAAGCAGCTCCACAGAAAAGCCCTTTAACTAAAGTGGTTAACAACTAATGATTATGATTAACAACTAATTATGGTTAACAACTAACAATTATGATTGCAGCAAAGGACAGGCAGTCGCCTACAAAAAGGAAATACTTTCCTCTTTATGTCTGCAAATATATTCTTTCCCTTTCATCCTAGCTTAAAGCACAGACTCTCAAGACAGAGGCTGTATTTTCATTCATCATTTCATACATCATCTAACTCAGTGAGCAAATCCTGTGGTCAGCAATGCTGAGCAATTAAAAAAATGCAGAAAAAAATTGCTATCTCCACTGATAGTAACAATGGCAGCCCCAGTTTTAATTTGTTGGTTAGCCATGGTCATGCACAATGTAAAAGTCCCCATCTACAACATGCTACAAAACTGTGGGTTTGAGCTCTGGTTTTTGCCTCAGCCATGCACGTAATATTATTATTATTATTATTATTATTATTATTATTATTATTATTATTAGCATTAGCATTAGCATTATTATCATTATCATTATTATCATTATCATTATCATTATCATTATCATTAACATTAACATTATTATTAACATTATTATTAACATTATTGTTATTATTAATAATAATAGCAACAACAACAATCATAATCATCTTCTTCTATTACATAATATATTATACTGGGTTATATTATATTATATTGTATTATGTTATAGCATAGCATAACATAGTATATTAATGTTATTATATTTAATGTTATTATTAAATATTCCTTTTACTAATTTTAAATCATATTCCTTTTGTTTTAAAATTATTCCTTTAGTTTACTTTTGTTTAGAAGAGTAATTATCTTAATGAAACTATGATGAAGATTGAAAAGCTGGACAACAATAACAGAACATCCTAGGGAGCTATTTGAAAAATCGAAGGCAAAGCCGAGATATTCCACAAGCTTTTTTGGATATCTTCATTCATTCATTAGGAAGTATTCAATATTGTATTGTACTGCAATAAATAATTCTTGGTCTGGCAATTGTTTGCCTGCCATTCTGTGTAAATACCATGTAGTTCTGCAATGTCTGTGTTACACAGTATTGTAGGTGAGAGGACCGTCGCGGTGGGCCTAAATAGGCCAAAATGGGCCTGAATATATCTTGGCTTGCCCAGATGTGGTTTTCTGGTCTCCCTTTTTCTGCTATGGGGAGAAGCAACTGTGGGAAAGAGGTCACAGAACCTGGAGCCATTGAGCCTAAGGACCCTGCCTTACCCACACTTGTTTTACTCCCGTTTACAACCTGTGGTAAACAAGGTACATACACTTGGCTTGTGCCTGCCTCATGCAATGCCTATGTTTTGCCCAAATTTGGGTAAAGCAAAAGCCTATGGCTTTAGCAAATCTGGTAATGCTCAGCTAACTGCCATTGTGATTGGCTGTCCTGTGTCCAAAGTCCCATTAGTCTCATGCTCTATCGATAAAAAAGAGGTGAATACAAGGTAATGCAATGTACTCTGCCATTCTGTTCATGCTTGCTTGCCTGCTGCCATCCCTCTCTATTTCTGGCAGTGATTCCACCACTGCCTTCTGCAGCATTATGCCAATCTATCAGCTATCTCTGCCACAAAGTAACAAACCCTAATACTCTGGGTTTGCCTGGAAACTACCTGCCAAGAGCTTACCAGGAACAGGCAATCAGCCTGCACAGCCAGCGTGACACCATGCTGAGCCTGCCCATGGCATTGCATCCTGCCTGCACCTGGGAGCCTCCTGCCAAGACAGGAAGCCCTGGAGGGACACAGATCATCCAGAGGAGATCAGGAGCAGGTCAGAGCTTGTCTGCCTCCTTTCCCCAGCACCCAGCAGCCTGGGAAACTCCAAAGCTTCTAATGGCTTTGAGACCACTGACAGCAACCCCTTCATGTGCTTTGGGTACTGTCTGATAATATTTTTTCAGTAAATATTTCAAGCCTCTTGTAATCACTAATTGCCTTCTACCATGAGCAGAAAGGAGCTTCCTGCATCCATCCAGTGGCTAAGCAGGATAACTGACCACAAGCAGTGTAAGTGACTGCTGAAACCTTCTCTGCCAGTAAAAAAATGTTTGTGTTTGCTGGGTGCCTCTTACAGTGTTCCAGTTTGGCCTGTTGCCTGTGTGTATAAATTTCCAAACCCTGCGTTTTGAACCTCATAACTAAGTTTTCTGGCGAGATTTAATGTTCATAAACAATTTTCATAGTTATTACCAATCTCTGCCTGGATATCAGAATTAATATCATTTATTAATTTTGCATCATTTAATAACAGAGGAACAGGAAATGGCTCCGCTATTACAACCCATGTGTCTGGAAGCCAAAGCAAAATAATCACTATGGGATATGAATAACCTGTTTGTTGATCACTTACATTTTAATATTATCCATTTTAACTATATACTATTAATTCTGCTCCCCAAATTGCTTGTTTATACTCTTAAATAGGAAAATGCATTTCGATTTGCATATTCAAAGGGCAAAATAAACCATAAAGGCAAAATCTGCATTTTTTGTTGATCAATTGAGCAACTTCCAAGCATTTGTGGTGGAATGTATTATTCAAGAGTATTCTTCCTGGTAAAATGCATTTGCCAGTATAATTTTGCAATCCAAACACATAAAAAGTTATATAGAGACAATTAAAGTAAATATGTTTGGAATACAAATACACCATTGGGTGTTATTTTCTCACCAAGACTTCCTCAACAGTCCATTTTGGAGTCCATTTTAATGTTTTCTTTTTTGCTTTTTCCTCGTGGCTCAGAAAAAAAAAGGCAAAATATTCACAGTCCAAAGCCTCAGATAACCCATAGTATTTGCATGTGCTAAGTGATCTCTGAGCAGCTCTCTAGAATTCCCTGTTCCTTGTAAATAGAGGCCGAATTTGTTGCAGACTTGTGAATTTCTCTCATCTTCTTCAGAGCAGCTAGGAACGACGAGAAGGAAGCAATAAAAGTTAAATGTTTGTTGAAGAAGTTGAGTTATCCTTTTGTGCTTCTGTTCTAGGAGCAAAGCTCTCTTTCACAACTTAGAAACCAAACATTGGAATTCAAAATTTCCCTCCTGGGACACTTCCCTGCTCTTCTTTATTCTTCTTCTACTGGCAATGGATTTGCAAACCTCTGCCAGACGGAGCTCTAAAACTCTCATCATTCTTAAAAAGAAATTCAGTGTTGGCAAGTTCTGACACTGGACAAACATGTCAACAAACATTGAAAGAGTGCTGCCTCCAAGCAGCAGAGCATGCTAGGACTGTATTTACTCAAGCTTGCCACTACCAGGCTTCATTAAGAGCGATGACATTTTAAAACACCGTCTCTGTAGCACTATGTTATACAAATCAAATTTAGCAGTCACACAAAGCCCTTTGTTCCTGCTCAAGAACTGTACCAAATCCTGAGGTTAAAGATATGACTGCGTTTTCTGGCAGAAGGTGAAGAATTGTAATTAACTGACTCTAAACAGAACAAAGTGAAAAGAAAGGTTTCAACACCAGCGAATTTAGATTTAAGCTACAAAATATGGCATTGTATACTCCTTTTCCCTGCCTACATACAGAAAACTCTGAAGGTGCTATACAGAAGGTGCAAAGAACAAGTGTATGAAGTATAGATGTGACCACTAAAAAAAAGCAGGTAATTTCTTACCATTAACCAGAAACTTACGTCCTGAGAATGAACACAAAAAGTCTCATTCCATAAGTGGCAGAAATATTTCTTCATGTATTTATTCTGACGTATCACTGAAGGTTCTTCCATAGGAAGATAGATACTAAGCTCCACAGCATTTCCACTAATCTTTAGGCACATAAACACCCAATATTATGACACTGAAATGTCTAATTTGTGCATAGATTTTGAGCAGCAATGAGCAGCAAATTGCTAGACTGCTCCACTCAATGTGCAGACACTTTCAAAGAGTGAACTATACTGAAAGAGGGTGGAGGTCACTTATTTTCTTTCTGGAAAAGGGGACTAGACTTTGAGATAAGGTGAGCTATGGGTTTAAACTGGCAGAGGGGAGATTGAAAGTGGATGTTAGGAGGAAGTTGTTTGCAGTGAGGATGGTGAGACACTGGCACAGGTTGCCCAGGGAGGTTGTGGCTGCTCCCTCCCTGGAAGTGTTCAAGGGCAGGTTGGAGGAGGCCTTGAGTGACCTGTACTAGTGGGAGGTGTCCCTGCCTTTGGCAGAGAGTTGGAACTGGATGATCCTTGAGGTCCCTTCCAACCTTACCATTTTGTGATTCTATGAAATTAATGCAATATGGAGAGAAGAGGAGAGAAAAGGAGAGGAGAGGTGACAAGAGAAGAGATTCCAATGGGAAGGGACGAAGAGTGATCATCTAGTTCAACTGCCTGACCAATTCAGGGTTGATCAAACGTTAAAGTATGCTAAGGGCTTTGTACAAATGCTTATTAAACACTGACATGCCTGGGACATCAAACACCCTCTTAGTGGTTTCCTAATGTTTCCTAATGTTCAATCTAAACCTCCCCTGGTGCAGCCTTCAATGATGCCCACATGTTCTATCACAAGATTCCAGGGAGTAGAGTTCAGCATCTCCATCTGCAGCTCCCTTCCTCTGGAAGCTTCAGAGAGGAATGTGGTCATCCACTACCCCCCTTTCCTCCAAACTAAACAAGCCCAACCTTTTTCCTTCTATTTCACCTACGACTATTTTATAATCAAGGCGGCAGGGGGGCAGTTTCCTATTATACAGTCATGTATCACCATCCTTCAGGATCAAAGCAAGGACAGCACTTCTCTGCAGCAAGAGTTCTGGGACTCAAGTCTCAGGAAGCACTTTGTTTAGATGTGTACCTACACAGACTGTAATTTACAAATACTTCTTCCCTGCTAGGAAATAATTTCCAAGGGAACAAACAAACCCCAAACTGGAAAAACATGGACTGGATTGGTGGAGCACTGCTGGGTAAGGAACTGGTTGGATGGTGGCACACAGAGAGTGATGAATCACCCAGCGATCACAACCTCCCCGGGCAACCTGTGCCAGTGTCTCACCACCTTCACTGCAAAAAACTTCCTCCTAACATCCACTTTCAATCTCCCCTCTGCCACTTCAAACCCATTGCCCCTTGTCCTGGCATTGCAAGACCTTCTCAATAGTCCCTCCACAGCCTTCCTATATCCCCCTTCAGATCCTGGAAGGCTACTCTAAGGTCTCCTGGAAGCCTTCTCTTCTCCAGGCTGCAGAGCCCCAACTCTCTCAGCCTGTGCTCACAGCAGAGCTGCTGCAGCCCTCTCAGCATCTTGGTGGCCTCCTCTGGACCCACTCCAACACTTCCATGTCCTTCCTGTGCTGGGGGCTCCAGAACTGCACACAGGACTCCAGGTGGGGTCTGAGGAGAGCAGAGCAAAGGGGCAGAATCCCCTCCCTTGCCCTGCTGCCCACACTGCTCTTGCTGCAGCCCAGCACACAGTTGCTGTCTGGGCTGCACTCACACTGCAGGCTCATGTTGTACTTTTCATCACCCCAGACCCCCAGGTCCTTTTCCTCAGGGCTGCTCTCAGCCATTCTCCACCCAAAGAATGCAGATTGCTTGCTAACAGTAGGGAAATAATTTTAAAACTAGCATCTAATTCAATTTTGTAAGCCATGAACCTCTGCAGAGATTTCAGTAGGGCCAAAGTTTGCTTGTTGCTGATGCCCTCTTACATTGGTCGTTTATCAGCTTTGGTGATTTTTGGAAACTGTTATAGCAAATCTTTATCTGCTATTTGTTGTCTGTACTTTGTTAAGGGCTTTTGTGGCAACTAAAGAGTGTTTAGATTTACAAGATTATTATTCCAGATTTATCCCAGTTCTATGATGTGGGTTGCTTTCATTGTTTGCTCACTTTTAATTGATGTAGAAAATTCATAGTAACTAAACCACACTAATTTCTAAAACTGCACTGGAAAGAAACAGCAGGAGAACGAAAGGAAATCTCCATACATTTAAGGGCAAGGTAAAGCTACTACTAACAATGAAAACTTTATAGGGCTGTACTTTATTAACCCTGACCATTTCAGGCTACTAATAATTAGTTCAGCACAAAATGATCACTTAGCATTCAGCAGAGAAGGCAGCATTTCTCCAGAAGGGACTTTGTTATTGGAGACTGTTTTTATAAATGCATAGTTTCCTTGATTCCAGTATAATGATCTTTCCTGACTTAGTTATTGTTGTTTTAAGTGGCTAAAATAAACACTCTTGTTCATGTACTTTCAAATGAAAACATGAGTGTTCATGGCTTTATATTACTGAAGCTTTCCCTCATTGCCCCTACCTGCTGATTGCCTTCTCTTTCCCCCTCCCTATTTTTTACAGACTCCGGTCTCTAGGTACTTTGCTAGTTTATATTTTTTTCTCATAGTGAGGTCTGTAGTAAAAAAGTTCCTTTGGCAGCTACCTAAATATGTCACACTGACTGTAACCTTTTCAAATGGAAATGCTCCAAGGAGCTTTGATTGTGTAAACAGCATATTTTGTCCTGAAAATAGTGATAGTGTAGAAGAAATGGCATGAAGGAATCTATTTTTTTTCCCTAACTTCATTTTGATACTTAAAGGTGCCTCTTTAAGAATATTTTGCTCTACACTCACTTGCTAAAACAAATCATGACTTTTTCTGAGTGTAATGTCATCACGAGCAGATGTATTAGAGACACTGCTTACTGTTTGTAACTCGATTATTTCCTCTGTTGGCCCAAGTCAGAGCAAAGCAGCTATTCTGTGGGGGCTGGATGGAAATGGAGGTCCAGAAGAGTGAAAACACACCACTGCCACTGGGTGAGAAGGGAATACTCCTCTACTCAGCATCCTATTCTACTATCTGTTCTAGAGCTTGAGGCATTCAAGATTCTTTCATGGTAATTAACCTCAACTACATTGTGACTGGGTGCAGGTCAGCAATTAAGTATCCCATGGACACCACTCTGGGAAGATATGAATCTAAAATCTTGAATCATAGAATCATGGAATCATGGAATCATAGAATCATGAAATCATGGAATCATAGAAACATAGAATGGTCTGGGTTGAAGTGGCCTCCAAAGGTCATCTATTCCAACCCATCTTTACTAAGGGACATCCTCAGCTAGCTCAGGTTGCCCAGTGCACCGCTGAGCCTCATCTTGAATATCTCCAGGAATGGGGCCCCAAACACCTCCATGGGCAATCTTATTTACATACCCTGTGGATTGACAGTCTGCAGTGGACCATTGGCATATGTTGCATTTACCCTTTCTGCCTTCACACTTTTACATTCTGTAGTAAAGCACTTTTTGTGGAAGCCTTCTTTCATCTGATCCTTGTGACTAGATAATTACAATTGCATGAGGAAGTAGTTTGTCTAAGTATAAAGAGAATTATTTTTTTAGCATATTGCAAAGATCTGCTTGACCCAGACAACGGTGGAGAAGTGGCATATATCTATACATATCCCCAAAGCTCTATAATAATAAAAAACTCTTCTCCAGATTTGTAGAATAGCACACCCATTCTACAGGCTCTAGAAGTCAACTGCCAAACTTCCTTGTTACAAAGCTGGAAATTTATGTAGATTCTTCTTCTTCTACAAGTGATGCAGAGTTCAAGAAAGGACTTAGAGGTGTTAGACTATTCACCCTGTTCCCTTCAAGATATTCAACTCACAGATTCATAGAATGGTTTAGTTTGGAAAGGAGTGTGAAGAATTCCCCTGCCGTGGGCAGGGACACCTTTCACTAGAACAGGTTGCTCAAGACTTCATCCAACTTTACCTTGAATACCTCCATGGAGGGGGCATGCACAATGCCCCTACACAACATGTTCCAGTGTCTCACCACCGTCACTGTAAAGAATTTCTTCCTAATGTGTGCTCTAAATCTACCCTTCTCAAGTTTAAAGCCATTTCCTGACATCCTATTTCTACAAGCCCTTGTAAAAAGTCCCTTCCTGGCTAACTTGCAGGCTGTGACCAGGATGTCATGCAGTATCAATCAAATATCAAATACTGACACACCCATCCTACAGACTCTAGAAGTCGATTGCCAAACTTCCCTGTTACAAAGCTGGAAGCTTGTGTAGATTCTCCTTCTTCTACAAGTGATGCAGAGTTCAAGAAAGGACTTAGAGGTGTTAGACTATTCGCCTGTTCCCTTCAAGATATTCAATTCATAGATTCACAGGGTGCCCAGTGCAGGGTGACAATTTTGGGTTTCCACATGGCTGGCGTGGTGTCCCCACAGCCAGCACAGGGTGTCCCCAGTACGGTGTCACAGGTGGCCCTAAAGACAGGGTCCTTATGGCCCCCTTACAGGGTAGCTATTTTGGGTCCCAGTACGGCTGGGCCAGTGTCTGCAAGGCTCAGCACAGCATCTCCAGTGCCCTCAGTATGCAGTCCCCAAGGTCCCCGCTAAGAGGCCCCAGTAGAGAGTGACCATTTTGGGTACGGTTAGCACGGTGTGCCACATGGTCCCCTGGCACAGCACAGGGTGCCCATGGTCTCAGCACAGCGTGGCCAGCAGAGGGTGACAACAAGGCCAGTTATATGATTTTCTTAAACATGCAAACAACACCCCAAACAAAACAAACAAATAAAAAAAAAAAAGAAAAAAGAAAAAAAAAGAAACCCACAAAACTAAACCAAACTAACAAAAATCCCCAACAACAAGCAAATCAAAACCAAAACAGTCTTTTGCAAACCTGAAAACTCAGAAGACATTCATTTAACATCTTTGTCAGTGCCATGGACAGAGGAATCAGTGCAGCCTCAGCAAGTGTGCAGATGGCACCAAGCTGTGTGGCACAGTCGACTTGCTAGAGGGCAGGGATCCATCCAGAGGGACCTGGACAGGCTGCAGAGCTGTGCCCAGGCCAACTTCATGGCATTCAATAAGGCCAAGTGTAAGGTCCTGCACCTGGTTAGGCACAATGCCAAGCACAACTGCATGCTGGGTGGGGAATGGCTGAGAGCAGCCCTGAGGAACAGGACCTGGGGGTCTGGGGTGATGAAAAGCTCAACCTGAGGCTGCAGTGTGAGTGCAGCCCAGACAGCAACTGTGTGCTGGGCTGCAGCAAGAGCAGTGTGNTTCCAGGAGACCTTAGAGTAGCCTTCCAGGATCTGAAAGGGGATATAGGAAGGCTGTGGAGGGACTATTGAGAAGGTCTTGCAATGACAGGACAAGGGGAATGGGTTTGAAGTGGCAGAGGGGAGGTTGAAACTGGGTGTTAGGAGGAAGTTGTTTGCAGTGAGGGTGGTGAGACACTGGCACAGGTTGCCCAGGGAGGTTGTGGCTGCTCCCTGCCTGGAGGTGTTCAGGATCAGGTTTGAGGAGGCCTTGAGTGACCTGTACTAGTGGGAGGTGTCCCTGTCTATGGCAGGGGGTTGGAACTAGATGATCCTTGAGGTCCCTTCCGACCTTACCATTCTATGATTCTATGATTCCTAAAACAATTTATTCTCACCAGGGCTGTAAGCTCATGGAGCTCAGAACTTTATTACTTTTCTGAAACTGTTGCAGAGCACTCAGAAACACTGCTTTTATAGACTTCTTTCAATGACATAATTAAGCTTTCTAAAATAACATGCTCTGATGTTTCTCACATCTAGCATCTCCTTAGAATGTTTGAGAACTATGTTCACAACTGCTAAGAGTTATTAAAAACTGCCTGATTTAGACTAAAATGAAAACACTGTGCTGAGCTGCTCCCATCCTGTCAAAACAAACAAGGTTTAATAGTTTGTGAGCATAGAGAAAAGCTCAGATTGTGCAAATGGTTTCCTTTAGAGTCAGCTGGATTAAAGCACGATGATGTACATGTAATGTAAATGGACCTGCAACACCTTCAAATAACAGTTTATCTCCCTGACAAAAATTAAAGGTGATAATGAGCCTTTCTGTTGCTGCCTGAATATTATTTCTAAATATTCCAGTGGCCATTTTTAACCACAGGCCACACAGCAGGAACTGCATGAACTGTTATTTACTCATAGAAACGGAGAAGAGGGACTGTATGGATTTTACTACATCCGATGCTTACAAAAGCAGACGAAATCTGGATGTTCAATAGTGCCTTTAGGGTATCATTAAGAGGTTCTAGATAACTAGGACATGGCAAAACAAAGGGAATTGAGATACATCATAAACAAAATGTTTACATTTCCCTACTGTGTTCTTCTGTGGCAGACGGTCAAAGTGAATACAAAATCCATGGCATTAATGCTCTTCCTCCAGGCTGTTCTCAGGCAGGTCTTCGAAAGAAAGTGCATCACTAATGAACTATAGGTGGAATAACTCTGAAACTAAAACACAGTAAAATTGAACAAGCCAAAGCAAAACAGGCAAATAATTCACAAACCAGATGCAATCTGTTTATTTGTCATGAAAATAGAATACCAAAGATGCTACAGGTAACTTTCAGCATTGCATACTGGGAGTGCCTCGACATAGAAACTCATTTGGGTCTTTTGTTTTCTTTTTTTGGTTTTTTTGTTGGTTTTTTTTTTTTTTTTTTTGTTCTTCATCAGAAGAATATGAAAAAAAAAAAGACATAGCTGGGGTTTAAACTGTGATCTGGTTCTTCCAGTCTAAGTTAAAGCAGGAAGGCAACCAAGATAGTTGCTCCTAGTACAACAGAAAGAAAAAAATAGGGGTTGTTTTTGAAATTATTATTTTTAAATTACTTACTGTTTCTTTCACTCAAAACACAACTATTTTTACTCATTGTAAAAAACATTTAGAATATAAAGAGGGATATGAGAGATGGGAGAGAATCTGACCTTTTTTCTTGTCTTGCCTTTTTTTTTTTTCTT
>VWZE01009173.1:119108-133029 GCA_013396675.1 Eubucco bourcierii | reverse complement strand
TTCTTTTTTTTTTGTTCCTCATAATTTCTATATTATGTAAACAGTAAGAGTTACACCTTTCAGAGGTTTTTTTGATTAAGCTTGAAAAGGCACACAACTATTACCATTTAACTAGAACACAAAGGAATTGCAGGATTTAGTTAATGGCATATAGAAAGACTTTGGTAGAACCTGTGTTTCTAAATCAAGCATCCTGACATTCTGGGTTAGCTCTGTTAGGAAGTTTCAAAGAAAGAAACTAAGATTGTACCATCTAATAATGAATCAGTTCAAAGTGGGTATGTCTCTTAGTCACACGATAGATAGTCACTTCCTTACTCGTGGGAGGTGTCCCTGCCTATGGCAGAGGCTTGGAACTAGATGCAAAGCTCAATATGAGGCTGCAGTGTGAGTGCAGCCCAGACAGCAACTGTGTGCTGGGCTGCAGCAAGAGCAGTGTGGGCAGCAGGGCAAGGGAGGGGATTCTGCCCCTTGGCTCTGCTCTCCCCAGACCCCACCTGCAGTCCTGTGTGTGCAGTTCTGGAGCCCCCAGCACAGGAAGGACATGGAAGTGTTGGAGTGGGTCCAGAGGAGGCCACGACGATGCTGGGAGGGCTGCAGCAGCTCTGCTGTGAGGACAGGCTGAGAGAGTTGGGGCTCTGCAGCCTGGAGAAGAGAAGGCTTCCAGGAGACCTTAGAGTAGCCTTCCAGGATCTGAAGGGGGCTACAGGAAGGCTGGGGAGGGACTATTTACAAGGTCTTGCAATGCCAGGACAAGGGGCAATGGGTTTGAAGTGGCAGAGGGGAGATTGAAAGCGGGTGTTAGAAGGAAGTTGTTTGATAGTGAGGGTGGTGAGACACTGGCACAGGTTGCCCAGGGAGGTTGTGGCTGCTCCCTCCCTGAAGATGTTCAAGGGCAGGTTGGAGGAGGCCTTGAGTGAGCTGTGCTAGTGGGAGGTGTCCCTGTCTATGGCAGGGGATTGGAACTGGATGAGCCTTGAGGTCCCTTCCAACCTTACCATTCTATGATTCTGTAATATTTTTAGACCCATAGTTGTGGGGGAGGAGGGGAATAACTGAAAATTATTGGAAATGAGAGGAAAAAAATACCCATCTTGAAAAATATTTTTCAATGATTTGATTTCAATAGAGTAGTGGTGCAGCAAAAGGAACCAACCAAGAGGTATTTTCCAATCATACTATCTGGTTTTGTTCTCTGCTAGAGTACCCTGTCAGATAACTGTGGCAGTGGCAGGACTATATCAGCTACTATCTTGCTTTATTCTTACGCCTGCTTGTAATACAAAGAAGCAAAGCAGGACTATTTTCTAGGAAAAAACCAGGCACCCTGGGAGCCTTAATACAAATACATTCAAATCCAAAATTTCCACTTTAATATAGGATCAAATTAAAAGCACATCATCTCATTCTGAACTTGTGTTGGATTTACTTTTGGGGCTCTCTCTCTCCAGTTTACAATCCTAAAAACCACTAGACTAAACTCTGCTCATTAATACCTTCCTAGCTTGCAGTCTCATATTCTGTTTCTGTAATTTACACAGCAAGTCAGCAACCACTTAACTCACTTCCAGTGTGTTAGTTTTCATATCATCTTCTGTGTTGTCTTCGGAACTTACACCCATTCGCTCTCTACCAAACATGACTTAGAGTTTCCAACAGTTCTCTACCTTTATCAAATTTTTATCAGTGGAGCACAGCTGAACTCAAGGGAGGAAGTTTCTGTGTGCTACTGAAATGGATCCTACTTCTGGATTTTCAAAGAGCAATGTTACACAACTGGAAGTTCTGCCCTGCACAGTAATGACTAAAACAAGCAAAGCGATCCCAAACCAAGTAACAACCCAAACCCCAACTCTCCTACAGGAAAAGCCTTTACAATTCTGAAGGGATCTGAACCATTGTATAGAGCTAATCTATGCAAAGAACAGCAGCATGTTTTGTTAATCAACACAGTGTGGTTGCTTTCTAGAACTAGGGAATTGTTGTTATTGCCAAGAAAGAATTTCACTCCTTTAGGTTTATTCTGAATACTGTCAGTGACCTTAAGATGTATTCACTTGAATAAGATATGCACATGTATAAAATATAATTTGTTTTCTTTACTGCTTATTTTATATTGCTTAACAGATTTCCCAATGGCCAGGTAAATACCTCTGTATATTTTGAAAACCACCTACAAGAAGTGACCAGTAATAACCTCTGGTTCCCACACTTCTGTTCTCTAAGCAGTTTTCATGCATTAATGAGGAGTCTTACGCAGTCCACAAGTTTAGGCAGTGTTATTAGTTCTGCTTTATATCAAAGATTTGACACTCAAGGAAAAGGAAGGGTAAGGAAAGTAGAAAGTAAGTAATTTATTGACCAATAGTACATTAAACAAGGAATTACCAGAACTGACCACATAATTTCCTTTCTATTTTGCTTTTAGATTAAGCAACCAAGCCACTGTACATAATTTGCTAAGTTCTATGTTCATGTTTTCTTAAGAAAGAAAAGAAGTACAATGGCCTGGGCTTCAGCCCTGCAATCAGAGGAAGGGGAAGACTACAAGGGCTGTGATCTGTGACTATGAACTGTGACTTTTTAAAAAAAATGTGCAAAAAAGCCACAATTACTATCAGTGAAGTAGGAGAGGAAAAGAATTCAGTTCACTTCTTCCTCATACCTTGTAAATCCATCCTGTCTGGAACAGATTGGGAGACCAAGAGGTTGTAAGAGAGCCATTTACAGGAATTCATTACTATTCAATATGCTTCACTTTCCAAAGCAGGAAGAACCTGGAACACAATAAATTTGTAAAGGTCTTGAATTTTAGGAACTTATTATGCTGGTTTGATATTTCTGGCCAAATTTTACCGACAACTCCAAGAGTTATATACTTCTATTTCCACTTTTCTCAAAGCTATTCAGAGATTCAGGAAAGGCCTGTGTCTATCTCAAAAACTCTTCAGTTCAATGAAACTTCTCTAAAAAGAAGAGTCTTGACAGAACTGACCCCTTGGACTCACAGAGCACAGATTTTGGCCTGTTTAGGAGACCGATTGACAAAGGCCCCTTGGGAGGCAGTCTGAAGGGCAAAGGAGCCCAAGACGACTGGACACTCATCAAGAAGGAAATCTTAAAGATGCCAGAACTGGTTGTTCCCATGCCAAAAGACAAGCTGGTGGGGAGGAAGACTCACCTGGCTGTACAGAGAGGTTTGGCAGGAAATCAGGGGGAAAAAACATAAAAAATGGTGGCAGTTATGACTTTTGGAAGCAGGCAACTCAGGATGATGAGAATGTTGTGAGGTCATATGGGAGGAAAAATAAAAGGGTCAAAATCCAACAGGAATTTAACCTGGCTACTGTCATAAAAGACAATAAAAAATACTTCTATAAATATTTTAGCAACAAAAGAAGGACAAAGGAGAATCTTCAACCTTTATTGGATGCAGGGAAAAATGGTAGAAAACAACATGGAAAAGGCTGAGTTACTTAATGACTCCTTTTCTGTAGCCTTTGACAGTTATTCTGCAGATACCCAGCTCTGGGAGATGGAAGACAGGAGCAAGAAACAGAACAAAGTCCTCATAACACAAGAGGAAATACTTTGTGACCTGCTACTTCGCTTATACACACAAAAATCTGTGGGGCTAGATTGGATGAAGCCAAGGACACTGAGGGAGTCAGCGGTAGGGTTCACCAAGCCACTTTATATCATTTAGCCTCAGTCCTGGCTGACCAAGATGGCCTCAGTTTACTGGAGGTTATCAATAGTGACACATATACAGGAAAGGGCAGAAAGAAGATCAGGGGAGCTACAGGCCTGGCAGATTGACCTTGGTGCCAGGAAAGGTTATGGAACAGATCACCTTGAGTACTATCACTCTAACAGCTCAGCCAAGAAGGCCAACAGCATCCTGACTTGTATCACAGAGTGTGGTCAGCAGGATGAGGGAAGTGATTGTCCCCCTCTACTTGGCACTGGTGAGGCCAAACCTGATACAGTGCTCAGCTTTGTGCCTCTTACTACAAGAAAGACACTGAGATACTGGAGCATGTCCAGCCTCAAAACTGTTGAAGGGTCTAAAGAACAAATCCTATAAGGAGCAGTTGAGGGGACTGGGGTTGTTTAGTGTGGAGAAAAGGAGGCTGCGGGAAGGCCTCATTGCTCTCTACAGCTATATGAAAGGCAGCTGTAACAAGGTGAGTGTTGGTGTCTTCTTCCAAGTAACGAGAAGCAGGGAAAGAAGAAATTGTCTAGTGGCACCAAGGAAGTTTAGATTGGATACTAAGAAAAATTGATTCACCAGAAAAAGAATTGGAACAGGCTGTCCGTGGAAGTGTTTGAGTCACCATCCTGGAGATATTTTAAGGCAATGTAGATGTAGTGCTTAGGGAACATGGTTTAGTGGTAGGCTTGGTAGTCTTAGTCTAGTGATTAAACTCATGATCATTAAAGTCTTTTCCAGTCAAAACCATTATATGATTATCAGTGAAGGGAGTTCAATATGAGAATATCACAAGTGGAGAGCAGAAACTGGATCACTTTGCCTGGCATTGCCACTCTGATGTTCACAAGGAGTTTTCCAATGCACTGGAAACAAACTAAATCTACCTTAGAAACAGAAATTCCACCAAAGTATGCAGGAATTCTTAAGACATTCAAGAGGGTTTGGGGAAAATTTTTTTCCAAACTTTCAAATGCCCTTTGCAAGTCAATTGGAAGAGTGAATCTGAAAATATTCCACAGCTGCAGAATTATAGTAACATCTTATTTGTCTGTCTGTTACATATATACCTTTAGCTTTTTTTCCTCATTGCTTTTCAGACGTAAGAGAAGGTAGTTTTTAAAACATGCTTCTTTGTTCTGAGTCCCCTAGAACTTTTTTTAGACTTCAGCAGTTTCAGTTCAGGAAACATGGGATTAAGACTTTCTGGGGTTCTTCTGTCCCCTAATTTCTGTGCTTCCTTTCCTTTCCAACCCCTGTCTGCAGCTAATCTATAATAAAGGTTAATTTTGAAAAGCCAGCTCCATAATATTTACACAATGAAGTCAAATGCTGAATGAAACACACTTGTAAAAACAACAGCAACCTTTTCCTTGTGCAATATAGGATGTGGTCAATCATTTGGCAATTCAGTTTTGGCACATCATGAACAATTTATTTGTTAAGTCCAGTTCTTGAGACTGAAAAAACTGGGAGGGTTTTTGTGCTTTTTTTTTAAAAGATTTTTTTTTTTGTTCCTTTCTATTCCCTCCACTGGAATCTATTAAATTTGCAGAGCCTGATGTTTATTTCACACTGAAATGTGCACTATTGTATCAATAAATATTTAATGGTGCTGGAGTTCAGTGGATATAGCCTCATATGTTTCTTTTAAAAGGTGCTTTATTACCTGGTGAGTGCATTGTGGTCAATAGAGCAAGAAAAAAAAAAACCAAATCCAAACCAAAAAACTTTCCACTAAAAGATGCACAGGGTTCAGTTTCAATTTGAAGAGGATGTGGAGGAAAAAATAATAATGTGTTTTTCTGAACTCTCAGTCTCAGCGCTGCGCAGACAGTTCCGTTTGGGATAAACATTGGGGCATTATATACATCATAAAAGCATTTGAGCTGAGGAAGACAAGTGATAGAAAAGATAAAGTGCTAAAAAGGAGCTTTCCCAAACAGTACACACACCCACCAGCTTAAAAAAAAAAAAAAAAAAAAAAAGGCTCAAGAAAGGTAAATCCACTTTTCCTTGAAGCACTGCACCTTCTGTGATAGATTTGCCATGACACATTTCAGACTGAAGAGTGCTTTAAACACTCATGCAACGTGATTGCAATTCTTCCTAGACAAACATTTGTTGAAATTAAATTTTAAGTCTGATGGTAAATTATTTAAACAGACCTGCAAAACCGTTAGTATGCACTTTACCTCACGTTGTACTTGAAGCTACCTGGAATAACTTTGGCAGGAGAGTATTGAATTCTACTGAATTATATTGAATTAAACAACAAATACCCTCCCACCGATAGGCAATCATAAAGATACCAATCTTCTCTGTCTTACATTTCATACATATCCTAAACATCTAGAGCCTAACCATACTTGGACGTTAGATTCTACTTTATTCTTTTTCAGCAAGAATGTTAAATGTTTCTTAACTGATTATCTATTCTCAAATTCAGCTGCAAGTGATGCTCAAATGCAATTTGACAAATTGTTCATATTGTTTAAGAAATCCCATATGGGCATCCTGGTAGGGCATAAATCCTACCAGGCCAGTTTAACCCTTGCTCTCCTTCTCCTGTTGCAGGTCCAGGAGTCATAGTAGATTGAGCAAGGATAGCCTTGAGGCTAGGAGTTCAGCAGCATGTGTCAGGTGTCTGATGCTGCCCCTCAGGGTGCCTGCATGGTCACAGGAGGCAGGAAGCTTTGAATTCATTGGGCAGAACAATGCTGCCAGTGCCTGTTAGCCAGTTTCATGTTCAAAATGATGCATTTAATGGGGGTGATTTAGAGACCTTTCTGCACTGTCTTTTCTACATCAACTGCCTTTCTGCACCAACCCTCTCCTGGTAGCAGTACCCATTCACTGCTCCTTAACTGGGAGTCGTTGTAGTCACCTGTTTGCAGCTTGCACTGGCAGCTTGGCAGCAACTCAGCTCTTCTCTCCTTCCCTCCGCCTGGAATATTTTGTATTTTACCCTGGGATCATTATGGTGAGTTTTGGAAGCCTCTTTGTACAGGAAACTTACTCAGGGACCAAGGCATTGTGAGTCCATCTGCTGGAGTTGATGCTAAACCTCTGTAAGCACAGTTAGAATTGTTCCTGTTTTCACCTTCCTATTTTCCAAGTTCTGATTGTTTAAACTGTTTCATTCTGTGTTCATAAATATCCTTTGTGCAACTATTTCCTGTTGACCAAAAATCCACAGAATCTCGGGGAATTTCCCCAATTAAAAAAAAAAATTAGTAAAATTAATGTTCATACGGTAATCAATAATCATAATTCATAACCAATTATTAATACAATATCTATGGGTTAGTGAATGACAATATCTTTACAGAGATTTAGGACAAAACTTACAAAAACCTTGTAGGTCAGAAGCAATATCAGAAATCAAACATGTGGAGCAAGATCAGTGCATAAAACCCTGCAGACAGGACTGCTTTCTTATTTGTGGTTAAGACTCAACAACTTAGCTGTAAACTAAATGTTCTAAGACTAAATGAGGAATCTTTGAGGATATTAACTCACTCTCAGTGTATTTGTTCGGCAAAAACTATATTCTCCTGTGCTTGAAAGGTACTTGGCTCAATTCATTTAGAAAGAAAAAAATAGCAAGAGGTCAACCAACCAACTGCTCCAGTGAGAACTGATAGAGTTGGAAAATAAAGGCTGGACAAGAATAATTTTTAAAATGCTTAAAACCATGGTACTAGGATGAAAGGAAACTAGATTTTATTTTATTTTATTTAATTTTATTTTATTCAGCAAGAATGTTAAATGTTTCTTAACTGATTATGTATTCTCAGCTTGTGAGGAATCTTCTGAGCTTGTCTTTTTCACTTTGTAAAGTTTTAGCTGTAGGACAATGAAAATAACATGAACTCATTTCTACAACCCAAAGAAAGATTACACTTGTGTATCAGTAATTCGGGATCACAAATGTTAAAATAAATAAAATTGCACTTATCAGGATCAATGTTCCCTCATTAATAAGTATAAATTGATCACAGGGTGTTAAAGAGGAGAAAAACCTCACTCACAATCACATCATGAGTTAATCAGGCAGCGTATCTGAGTTCTTATGTCGTTCTATAACTTAGGTGTTGAAAGCTAAAGATTGCTTTGAAATGCACTGAGCTGAGTGTAGGCTACAAACACAACTTTGGGGCATTAATTTAAACTGCTGCTAAGTACTAGAAACGTTGTGCAGGAAGGCTGTGGAGGGACTATTGAGAAGGTCTTGCAATGCCAGGACAAGGGGCAATGGGTTTGAAGTGGCAGAGGGGAGATTGAAAGTGGATGTTAGGAGGAAGTTTTTTGCAGTGAGGTTGGGGAGACACTGGCACAGGTTGCATAGGGAGGTTGCGGAGCACACAAGCACCCAACGTGATCTTTGATCACGTTGGGTGCTTGTGTGCTCCGCAACCTCCCTGGAGGTGTTCAAGGCCAGGTTGGAGGAGGCCTTGAGTGACCTGTACTAATGGGAGGTGTCCCTGCCTATGGCAGGGGCTTGGAACTAGATGACCTTTGAGGTCCCTTCCAACCTTACCATTCCATGATTCTGTGAAAATGACCTTTAAACAAATGTTTTCCCTATGACTATGTTCGTGATTTGCTCAAAATCTCAATTCACTATCACAGGCAAAAATCTGATTTTTAGTTCCAGCATAAGTCAAGTTCAAATCTGAAGCTGACAAACAAATGGTTTGGTTTGCTCTGGTTTTGGTTTGTTTTGGGGTTTTTTTTTTCTCTTCTGAAGGAAAAAAAAAAATAAAGTGGTGGATATCTGCACTCCTTATTTTACCTGTAATTCCTGTAGCTTTTGTTATATTTTTAGACCAATCATGTTGTTTATTCAGTTTTTATTGTATAAATGTGCTCTGCCTTGATGTCACTAGCAAATAGTAACTGGTTCCTGCACCTTTGATTTATAGCACAGATGATCTTTCTAAACAGATACGAGAACAATGCTTTACCTGCCTTTTACTTTGATTCAAAGAATGGAATCAGGATCCCTGGTGTTTTAACACTATACTGAAGAAGCCTAAACATGGTTGTCAAATGGCAGTCAGCAGCTTAGTGTGCACTGTAGAAATGAAGATAAAGGAGAGGGGGGGAAATTGACATTAATACTTGCAAACCCAATCTATTTAGTTAAGCACCCTCTGGTCAGAAGGTGATTTAGAAATTGTGCTGTACATTTCACTTCTGTGAAGAGTATTTATATGCAGTTTTTATACCTGAAAATCAGTCAGAATGTGATTCAGAAATTGTGCTGTACGTTTCACTTCCGTGAAGAGTATTTATAGGCAGTTTTTATATCTGAAAATCAGTACTTTCATGAAGGCTGAAAAGTGGGGCTCATGTGAGAAAAGAACATTTTGTTCCCAAAATGTGTTGGTTTATCACAGAAATGATACCATTTCAGTTTACATTTGAAACTATGGCTTCCAGTACTTCGGCCCAAAGAAGAATTTACCTGGATGTAAATGGCTGCTACCTTCTTTAATTTACGATGGTTGCAGTTCAAAATCAGACAAACTGACTGCAAGTTCTCTGATTCTCACTGACTACATCAAGGGAATGTTATACCCCACAGGAAGCTATCAGAGCTAGTACCTCACAAAATTGAACTCTGTGACTTCTATATTTCTCACAGAGAGATTTATCCAGTTATTCTGGCTTTGGTTTTAGCTGGAAGTAAGTGATGATATCTTCAGTGTATTTCTGAAAAGAATGAAAATGTGAAACACTCTAAATCGTTCAAGGCAAGTATTACCCTAAAGATTGCTTGAAACTTTAAACCAGAATCTTGGGTTTGTTTTGGTAGGCATCTGCACTGAACCTTTGAACCTCTGAAGAGTAAGCTGTTGCAATGAAGGATGTGTGTGTTTACACAAAAGCAAGAAAAAGAGATTCTCTTAAATGTCTGCCCCATCAAGCAGATAAAGTACCTATTACTTTTTCAAAAGAATACTCCATAGACCAAAGGTTAAAAGAGTAAAACTTTGAAACTCAGTGAGCATGCTATTTCTGCTGTCTATATTGTCTTTTGACTGTATGGAATGAAGGGTTGATTAATTGATGGGAGAGATGATTTTCAAAAATTAATATTGTTTACCAATTTTCCATATTCAGAACTCTCACCACCCTGACCACTGTTTTTTAACAATAACTAGGTTCTTCTGAAATGGTCATGGAAACATTATACAAAGGAGTAACTAGATCTAGAAAATATATAAACATTAATTGAACTGGAAGGGAAGGTTCCTGTGGCTGGTACACTGCTTGTGGTTAATTATACTGCTTGCCCACGAGATGGACTCAAGGAGCTCCTTTCTGCTTATGGCAGAAGGCAGTGGTGAATTACAAGAGGTTTGAAGTATTGACTCACGAAAAATTGCCTCCCAACTCAGGAGGCTAGCTACAGCTTCAGACAGTACCCAAAATGCTTTCAGGCAATTCTGTCAGTCTCGTCAGCCACTGAGGCTTCTGATTGTTCCCAGTGCTGGGGAAAGGAGGCAGACACTCTCTGGTCCTGATTTCTCTGGACGATCTGTGTGTCCCATCCAGGGCTCCTTGTTTTGGCAGGAGACTTTCAGGTGTAGGCAGGATGTCTTGCGGTGTGTAGTCTCAGCACAACCTCACACTGGCTGTGCAGGCTGATCAAGTGGAGACATTTAGAGTTTGTTCCTGGTAAACTTGAGGCAGGCAGTTTCCAGGCAGTCCAGAGCTAACTTAGAGCTTAGCAAAGCAGAACACTGCAGAAGACAATGACAGAATCACTGCTATAAGCAGAAAGCAATGGCAGCAGGCAACAGCAGGCGAGCAAGCAAGCACAAACACAATGTCAGAGAAGGCTGTATTTCCTGCTCATCTCTTTTTATCAATACAACCCAAGACCAATGGGCCTTTGGACATGGAACAGTCAATCAGAATGGCAGTTATCCAAGCCTGACCATATTAGGAGAAGTCATAGGCTTATTTTAGACAAATTTGGGAAAAACATAGACCTTGCATGCGGTAGGCACAAGCTAAGCGTGTCTACCTTGTTTATCACTGGATGTAAACAGGAGCAAAACAAGTCTGGGCAAGTCAGAGTCCTTAGACTCAGTGGCTCCAGGTCCTTTGTCCTCTTCCCTGCAGTTGCTTCTCCCCATAGCAGAAGGAGGGAGAGCAGAAAAACATCTCTGGGCAAGCCAAGACATGTATAAGCCTATTTTGGCCTGTTCAGGCTTGCCACGACGCTGTACCACGGTACTTTACTGTTAGCATTAATTTCAGCTGTGGTTGTAATGATACACTTCTCATTGGTAAGTGCTTTACAATGTAACAGGAAGGTCATCTGCAGTGGTGTTGGCAGGAAATCTCTGCATGGACTGGTGACATTGAAAACATCTAAATTCTGTATTTCAAGTTAGAACTAAGTTACACAGACAAAATCATCACCACGACTAGTCAGGTATCGGAACAAGCTGCCCAGGAAAGTGGTAGAGTCACCACCTCTGGAGATGTTCAAAAAAACAAGTAGATGTGGCACTTAAGGATATGACTTAGTGGTCATAGAAATATTGGGTTAGTGGTTGGATTTTATGATCTTAGAGGTCTTTTCCTAATGATTCTGTGATTATCTTTAACTCTTGACATTGAACTACTCTCTCCACTGTCATATTTGTTTTGAAAAACTTGAGTTTGAAACCAAATTCTTTGCTACAAGTTTTGACCTTGGATGAAATGCAATCTAACTTAGCCTAGCTATTTTAGTTCCTATTTATTTAATTGTCATTTCCATAAACAAAAAAGTTTAGATAAAGTGATGCATAAATCTCACAGAAAACAACAGAGTATGATACATATGACTGGATCATATTTCCAGAACTGTCCCTGGAATATCCAGACTTTTAGTGGATGGGGTAAGATTCTGCCAAGTAATATTGTCTTTTACCAAACATGAATTGACATCAAATGTGACAATGATCTAAGACTTCATTTAAAGTAATGTCATGATATAGCAAGAGCAGGATTTCTGCAGGACCTGCAGTTCCAATCTAAACAGATACTCTGTGTGAATAACAAAAACAAGGCATGAGGAGGATGAGGAGAAGGGAACAACCAGAGGAAATAATAGTTTCCAAGGCTGTACAAGCAGTTTGGGCAAGGTCATGTTTTCATTTACAATTAGAAGAAATGTCTCAGTTTCACTTTTAATAGAAACACCAATCAGTTCTGGACTTCAGCAATGGAGGATATTTCTTACATAATTTATGTAGCAATTGTTCAAAACAGAAAACCACTGAAAAAGACCAGACATGAAGCAAAAGCTACCTGGTCAACAGGTACCCTGAGAGACACATTCATTTACGAGGTTAGAGGTCTCCATTGGAAATTTTCCTCTTGTCATTCACTTAAATGAAAAGCAGGAGTGTTGGTTTGTTTGTTTGTGAGTTTGGGTTTTGGTTGGTCAGCTAAGATTTGGGATTTCTGTTTTATTTTGAGTAATCCTCTGAGGAATTTGGCTTAAGTCCTACCTGTGTACAGCCAGACTTTGATCCACCGATTGGTAGCATGCAAATAAGCAGCCACATCTGCTGACAATCAATAGCAATGAATAATTTCTAGTCAGAAGAGGTGCTTCAAAATACTTTGTGTAAAAGAGGTTTAGTAATACACCTTGTGTAAGTTGATTGCACTTCACAGAAGTGAACCACCTTGTGTAGTTTGATGACTTCCAAAGATTTTGCCTGTACTATTACCTAGTTTTACTGATTCTTGTCTACAAGGTTTTCACTACCTGTGAAAAAGTAACTTAAAGGTGAACAGCAGTTTGGTTCTTTTAACTTTTATCTGTATCTGATCCCTCCATATCTGTGGATTTCCCTAGAATTTGGAGCATGTGGCAGCTCCTGCATTACTTTGAGGATGATAACGATGATGGTCCCCCCCATCTGGAATCCCATACCTCTCTCTATGCTCCAGACCTATGAACCTGGAAAGCAAAAGATATTCAGATGCAATGCTGCCATCCCTGTGTGAGGGATGCTGCCATCACTACATTGTTTGGGAATTTTTCCAGGGGTGGGGGAAGGGCAGAGCAAGGGATGAAATGAGTGAAAAATGTGCCTGTTCCTTGGGGTAGCTGAATAAATTTCCAACGGGCCATGGAGCTGCCTGTGTCTTCTTGATCTTATTACAAAGAATGTGTGTGGGCAGGAAGAGATGAGACTGGGATTTCTTGCAACACTGCTCTCTGGAGGATCACAAATCTGGTCATTTAAAACTGATTTATTTGGTTTTATTGCTCTTGTAGTCTACAATTCCAATTTGTCTTTGCTCCTTTCATATTATTCTTGACCCCTTGGTGAAACACCCACAAAAGCACAGATAGCTCTCTTTAACAATTCAAGTAAGCCTTTATTAATTTAAGAATTCTGTTGTTCTTTCTTTTTTCTTTTTTTTCCCTCCCTTGTAATGTTTATTTTCCAAGAACTTTTTCTCATACCCTTTCCCTTTCAGCTATTGATTTATAATTTCTCCAGAGACGTCAGTAACGATGGAAGAAATTATGGTTTTACTTTGAAGGAGAATATATTACATTTTGCTGAGGATCTCAAAGTACTTTCCTAACAAATAGTCTAAGCATTATAGTTCCCCTATGTGTCCAGGCAACATTGTTATCTCCACTGTACAGATAAAGCAGCAGCAGAAAGTGGACTAGCCAGGGTAATGCTTAAAGTTAGAGAAAACATATTGAATATTAGTGAAGAATCCATGCAGTAGTCCTCAGAGGTTGGCCAGAAGATCATACTGGTTTTAATTTAAACTGCACATCACTGAGGCAAAACATTTCAGCAGACACTGAGAGGAAGGGAGAGGGCAAGGGAGAGGGAGAGGATCTCAACCAAATTACTTCCCCTTGCATCTTTCATTCTTATGAATCGTGAATCTGTGAGATACCTCAAGCTTAAGGGACATAGATTATACAATAATTATGATTTGTCCTTTGGGATAAGTATAAAAACTGACTGTCCTTGTTGGATTTCCAAATATCTGTGTGCAAGCCATTCAACAGGCATATCACAGAATCATAGAATGATAAGGTTGGAAGGGACCTCAAAGATCATCTAGTTCCAACCCCCTGCCATAGGCAGGGACACCTCCCACTAGCACAGCTCACTCAAGGCCTCCTCCAACCTGCCCTTGAACACCTCCAGGGAG
>VWZE01009173.1:65734-97275 GCA_013396675.1 Eubucco bourcierii | reverse complement strand
TCTGAGCTGACATCATATGGTATGGAATACCCCTTTGGTCAGTTTGGGTCACCTGTCCTGGCTGAAGATCTTGGCCTCTCCTCAGCCTGCTGTTGAGGTGGTGGGTAACATTGGAAAGCACAGCCCTAGTGCTGTGTGAGTACTGCTCAGCAGCCAAAGCACCACTGTGTTATCAACACCAACTACAATTACAAAACACAACACAGATGCTATGGGGAGAACTATCTTAGCCAAACCAAATACACCTCTCTCCTTCCTGTTTCACCTTTCTGCCTATCCTTCCCTCCATCACACTCTTCTGTGCTTTTAACTTCCATTAACCTCTGAACTGGTTACTTACTTAACTTGTGTGAGAGCTGGAGAAAAAAAAAAAAAAAAGGAAAAAGCATGAATAGGATCCTTACCTTAAGGATTTCAAAAGCAGCAGAGGGTGCCGTGTAGCTAGCAACAGACAGTCTGTAAATGTAAGGCTTCAAAGAGTTTCAGGCTTTGGTCTTCCCAGAATGTGGATAGTTCTCTTTGTTTCTTCAAGTTTTTGAAATAATTTTATATTTGGAGGATGCATTTTGATCATGGACACCTATATTCTTATTATATGGTCATCAGTGCTTCTTGATAATACTTTATTTTATTGTCTTCTGTGCTGCTGTTTCTTGGGTTATTAAGAGATGCTGTAAACTATCTTGAGTGTGTGTGCATGTGTGTGTGGCTTTGTAGTAGCTCTGAGTGAATTCACCTCCAAGGGTTTCTAAAGCTATTTAACAATCCACTTCCTACAATAACATCATATTTCTGCAGGGACATTTCATTATTCTAAAGGCTTATTTTGTTTCATACACTTTTTTTATCTGCCATGTAGCTATTTTATGTTTCTTCCACTTAATATGGATTTAGACTGTGCTTGTTTTAAGTTTATATAAACACAGAAAAAAGAAATACCAGAAATAGCCATTAGCTTAGAGTGCTTCATCAGTTTAAAACTTGATTTCAATATTACTATAAATGAAATAAATGGAATTCAGCAACAGCTAAGCAGAGGAGACTGAATATAGTAAAGCCACTGGATGCTAAAAACCAAAACAACCTCAGAATTCACCTTAGAAACACAAAAATTAAGAATGCTGAGCTCTTGGTGAGCAAAGAGAAGGGGCTAATATTTCATTCTCCCATTACTGGGTAAATATTTACATTATTATTATTAATAGCCAAATTCAAGTAGTTGGTTTTAAAACTTAATCTTTCAGGAATTTAAAAGAAAACGTCTCACTTTTTGTAGTGTGAATAAAAAGCATTAGGGGGAAGAAGGTAAGTTGGGATTTGGTTTTGAATGATAAAAACATAATGTTGAAAATAGTGAAAATTCTTAGCTGTGTTTTAGACTGGAACCATTTTTAACCACTAACTCATTATTGTTGAGGACTTCAGGGCCCAGATTTTGCTTGAAACAGTAAAAAGTGGTGCAGAATAAACAACAAATAATAATATCCATTTTGAAGATTTTGGTGTTGACCTTGGGGATTGCAAGACAGAGGGAACAGAAGCTAAACTTCGTATTTGCTTTATACCATGTAAATCGATTGCCCTTACCCAGCTCTTAGTGAAACAGCTTACATAAATGGTTTGTATTAACCTTTATTTATTATTGTCTTGGGTTTTTTCTTACACTGAAAAATTTCTCCAAAATGTCTACTTTTCACCTATGTAGGTATGGATATTAACTGTAAATTCTTCTGGCAGGAGGAGTAGTATGTGTATTTGAACTAAACAGGGCTACTCCAAATTCAAGGCACGGTTCTGACCTGTAGGTTTCTGATGTTTACTTTCTGAATAAAAAATAATATTCTGAGGACCTTCTAAGTGTTGTAAAACATCAACATACAGCCAAAACCAAAAAACAAACCAAAACAAAACAACAGGCAAATTGCTCTGGAGTTGCTTTTGATAACAACAATCTGAAACAGTACAACAGAGGCAATTCTGGTGACATCTGTAACACACTACTGAACATTAGGTACAGCTTGCAAGATGCTTTCTTACAGTGAGCCATGTTTTGTGAGTCATTCCACCAAAAGCAGAAGGAAAACTTATAAAGCAAATACTTGAAGTACTTGAAGTGCTTCCCAGCTCTGTAACATCTGAATAACTTTCACATAAACTGGGTCACAAGGGCTGCAGCAATTCATATACCCTTTGGCACTCCTCTTTTGAGTTACAGAAATGCTGCTTTGCATGAAGTGCTTTGATAGTTCAGGCAGGAGCAAGGTTGGTTTATATCATGAATATGCCTGTTTCAGGTGGAAGTCTTTTATCAAGGACAAAGATTTGGCAGTACTCCCTAAATGGAATGAAACACCAGCTTTGTTCTGTATCCTCTGGAAGCTTATTCCACAATCAGTTCCACTAAGATATGCATTCTTACTATGTCTCTGTGCTAAATACTACCAATAATTAAATTAAGTCCCTCTCACATTCACAGTACTACAAAATAAAAGTGCTCTCCAAACAGGTAATCCTCCCCTCTTGTCCTTGAGTATTTTTCACTTCTTCTGTTCAGTTAGCAACAGATTGCATGCAGATATTTGGTCCCAGAATAGGATTCAGGAACTGGTATTGCTAAAAACTAAGCTTTGAATCTTTACTTCCCCACCCACCTCCTTTGGTCAGTTTAGTTTCTAGCCATCTGAGATGTGGATCTCTGTCCATCTTCTGTTCATCTTCATGACCGTGGAGTTTCATGCAGCCTTCAAAAGACCACATAAGCACAGCTTGGTTTAGGCTAGTTTTCACAGAGCTCCTGCTACAGCCAAGGAAGAAATCATGGCTCCTGTTAGGATTTGCCTTCTGTAGCAAGTTAACATATGATCTCTAAACTGCCTTCCAGAGGAACCTAAACTTAGATGCCTACAGTTAATTCTTATCTCAGTGTGAATACTCACTTTATTTTCATCTCTCATATGCTTTAGCCAATGCTTTATGATAAGCCAAGTGTGAAGATGGTAGTCTATCCCAATGTCCCTATGAACTCATGCTGGCAGTCTGTAAATGACATAGCCTGATTCTGACATTGCCCCTTATGCAGTAGAGGATACATGTGATACATCTTCAGATAGATGAGAAATGTCTAAAGACTCACCTGTCAGAGTGAAAAGGACCCATAAATACTAATGCAAATGGCTGTAAAGCATCAAGGGAAATATTCATACCTTAGGAAAGAACAAAATGGGAAGAGCATGTCATGAGACTTTGTGCACTGTCTGAAGGTTTCCTATATGGTGACAAAAAAATGTCGAATGGTAGTTTATTACTGTCACCAACATTCACTAAAAGCATGTTGTGTTGTCTGGTTTTAGTTCTCCATGTGGCAAGAAGGTGGCATATTCCTTTTGGGGGAGTTCACTTTTTGCATGTATGTATTGTTTCCCTTGCTCTGTGGGCAAACTGTGAGAACTTCTCCCACGCATCCTGCATCCTGACTCTCACATTAGGATGAAGCTCAATATAGTACTTACATTTTTCAATTAATTTGGGTTTCAGTAGGTTGGTTTGTTTCTCTCCACTGGAAAAAAAAACCAAACAAACAAAAATAAACCCCACAAACAAAAACCAAAATGTGGCCTCATTAAACATATTATGAATGTAATTCTTTAGTTCCAACTGTACAAATCACACAAATGCATTACATCTGGGCTACTCATGGTAGGCTGCTAATGTGAGATGACTTTAATGCATGAGCGCATTTTCTCCTCTCCCCTCATGCTCACTCTAAATGCAACTTTTATGCCAGTAACAATTCTATCTCTCATTTCAGAAACTGGGCTTTTTCCTGTTTTCATGCTTTCTCATATTTCCATATTTGCAAGTGTAGATGTTGAAATCCCTTCACATCAGGCAGAGGATTTTTCAGGAAGTGAGTTTTGTGAATCTAAGGGAGAACACGCTTTGAAGTAGAGCAGGCATTTTCCAGAGGATGTTGTGTTGGGTATCTATCTGTTATCAAGGAATTGTACAGGATGCATATTCAAAATAGCTTCCTGAAGGGAAAAGGAGAATGAGTTTGCTCATCTGGGCAGATTTGAGTTATTTACCTGGAGTCAGGGTAACATCTCAACCTTCACGAGGGCAAACTGTGGGAAGTTATATTTTTTTCCAGAGGGATAAAGGAAAGCTTGGCTAAAAGTTAAGTCTAAATGTCAGCAGCTTCAGCTGTTATGTCAGCAGACAGAAAATAAGAGAAACCCATTTTAGACAGGAAACAAGAAAAGAGTAGGGAAAAATGTGTAAAAAAGAAAATGTAATGGATGATATTTTAGAAATAAGTAAATCTATTTAAAAAAAATGGAGCAGGTCAATATCACAGGCTGCTTTTTGACTAAATAAAGTCTGTATGGTTTGTAGAAAATGATCTCCCCTCTGTCACTTCAAACCCATTGCCCCTTGCCCTGGCATTACAAGACCTTCTCAATAGTCCCTCCCCAGCCTTCCTGTAGCCCCCTTCAGATCCTGGAAGGCTACTCTAAGGTGTCCTGGAAGCCTTCTCCTCTCCAGGCTGCAGAGCCCCAACTCTCTCAGCCTGTCCTCACAGCAGAGCTACTGCAGACCTCTCAGCATCTTTGTGGCCTCCTCTGGACCTGCTCCAACACTTCCATGTCCTTCCTGTGCTGGGGGCTCCAGAACTGCACACAGGATTCCAGGTGGGATCTGAGGAGAGCAGAGCAAAGTGGCAGAATCTCCTCCCTTGCCCTGCTGCCCACACTGCTCTTGCTGCAGCCCAGCACTCAGTTGCTGCACTCACACTGCAGCCTCATGTTGAGCTTTTCATCACCCCAGACCCCCAAGTCCTTTTCCTCAGGGCTGCTCTCAGCCATTCACCAGTAACTCATGAATTCTGTGTAACAGTGCAGTGGTGTTGGTTTTCAACGTGGCAGGAGCAAGGGAGGGAAATAAGCCAGAAACGAAACGATGGCTTTGTCCTGTTCTCTGTGTTTCATGCCGGTTATGGGAAAGCTTCTGTGCAGAAAGGTTTGTTTCTTCTCTGCACACTAGGACTACGAAGATGGGAATTCAAGTAAGCATGACAAAAGCAGTAAGCCTGCAGCATAGATGCAGGCTAAAAGAGGTACATACTTTACCTCTGGTTTTAGACAGTCACTGCTTTCTCTGACCTCTCTACCCTCATGTGTCTTCATAAAAAACAAGGTAAAAAACCCACTTGTTCTCATCTAAAAACATCCAGATAAGTCCCATCCATAAGAACATGAATTACACTGTAAAAACATATCTCTCCACAAATAAAAAGACAGCTGTATGGCACTAGAGTAGGTGTGGGTGTTCAAATCTGGATGGTTTAGCTCCAGCCTGACAGTAGCAAGGGTATTAGTTCTAGCAAGAAATTTATCACCGACTCTCAAAGGTGCTGAAAAGCAAAATGCCTTTCTAGTGACACAGATAACACTCTGAGGCTTGCATATGGCAGGACTAAACATGATCAGCTGTGAAGTGGGTGAAAGAAGAGGACTCCTCTTGTGAAGACAAAGAGGAGATTTATCCAGCTCTTTATTTATTATTGCTCATTGAACAGCTGCAGCGTTATGCTGTTTGAAGTGTTGATTTCATGTTCCTAAATATATGCTTGTGACTTATTAAACTGAAGACTTTCGGAACCAATTGAGGTCTATATATTAAAAAGAAAAAAAAAAAAAAAAAAGTGGGAAGTATATTCATACTATTTAGGGTCTGATTGGAGTAAAATGACTCACACCTTGACCTAGTTCTTAAAGGAGCAGAATCAGCCCAAGTGACTGTAAATATGTCTTTGTTGTATCAAGGCTGATTCAGATAAACTTTTATAGAGACAAAATGGGATCCTGAAAAACTTTGTTCTTCAATGGTTCTGGGGGATTGTCATAAGAATTTAGGCACTTACATACTTAGAATTTCAGAAGTGACTTTTGAAGCTCGGTAACCCTGGAAATGTCTCCACAAGCAGCTCCTCAGGGCTGCAGCATTGAGCTCTTTATACTGCTAGAAATGGCAACGGTATTTCTACTTTTACATGTAGATCCTAGGCATATGTATTATTAACTCTTTAAAATACTACAACTATAAAAGTAAACAAATGCCATGGAGTTTTAAAGACACACAAAGTTTTCTTTGTTAGGTGGTATGTAGGTATATGTAGCTGTATTTGGTTTACATGGCAAGTTTTGTAGCAGGGGAGCTGCAGAGATGCTGTCTTGAATTCTGGTGAAAATTGTGTGTGTGTATAATTGTTATAATGATTTCTCTACCCAAATACGCTTACAGAGGGAAAAACCTCACAAACACTGTGTGTGTGTGTGTGTGTGTGTGTGTGTGTGTGTGTGTGTGTGTGTGTGTCTGTTTTATGGAATCAGAAAAGAGTTGAAGCAGGGAGGAATTTCTGGAGGATGTCCAGTTCCATGCTTCTGCTCAAAGCAGGTTGGTCAGGAACACATCCAGACAAGACTCCCCTACCTGGAGTCCTGTGTGCAGTTCNAGGACAAGGGCAATGGGTTTGAAGTGGTAGAGGGAAGATTGGAACTGGGTGTTAGGAGGAAGTTGTTTGCAGTGAGGGTGGTGAGACACTGGCACAGGTTGCCCAGGGAGGTTGTGGAGCACACAAGCACCCAGCATGATCTTTGATGATGTTGGGTGACTGTGCTCCACAACCTCCCTGGAGGTGTTCAAGGCCAGGTTGGAGGAGGTTTTGAGTGACCTGTACTAGTGGGAGGTGTCCCTGCCTATGGCAGGGGATTGCAACTAGATGACCTTTGAGGTCCCTTCCAACCTTATCATTCTATGATTCTATGATTCTATAAGTTTTGAATATCTCTAAAGGTGTAACCATTCTGAACAACTCTTAAAGGAAGATTTTTTTTTCCTTCTTTTTAAACTTCATTTCCTGAATTTTAGTTTATGTCCATTGCCTCCTGCCGTGCCATGGGGCATCTACATAAAGAGGATGCTTCAACCTTCTCTACAGTCTCCCATCAGATATTTACATACCTTGATAAGATCCCTTCCTAATATTTCCATTTATTCATGTAGACATGATAGAAATTATTTTACCTAAAGTTTTCTTCTTGTCAGAAAAAGAACCCTCACATTTATTGCAGAACAATGGAAACATTTTTCAGCATTAGTCATTCCTTTTAATATCTTAACTGTGTACATTTAAAAATACACAAAGTCTACACACTTCAGAATAACAATATTTTTTTAAAGAAAAAAAAATAGCATTGAAAATTTACCAACACACTTTAGCTTATAACTTAACTGTATTCTCTGGGGATGTATTTGCCTTTCAGTCACTTGTACATTCCAATTGTAGATTGTGTAGGTGTGTCTAATTTAGAGTTAAATTTACCCTAAATTGCCTACTTCTAATTTTTAAAAAATCCTGACATGTGACATGCAGAGCTGAAACAGCATTGTTGGCTTTCCAAGGTACATGGTCTGGAGCTTTGGCCTGGAATCAGGCCAGGGACCAGGGTCAGGAAGTGAGCCACACTAAAATTTTAAACACTCACTCACATCTGACAGCCTGGCTCAGAAATGCTTCTCATTTCAGTATTGAAATATTGCTGTATTTCTTGATTCTTGGAGAAGACACTAGCAATGTTTTTTTACCTTGGGATTTTGATTTGGGATTTTCTTTCAGGATGTGGTGGAATATTTTTTATTTTGTTTTGGGTTGTGTTTGGTTGTGTGGGGTGTTTTTTTGCTCTGTTGTTTTGTAGTAGTGAGATGGGGGTATCTGGGTCGCTCTTTTGGAGAAAGGCAATAATTGGGAAAGATTATAGAGAAAAACTTAGTAGTCATATGCAGTTCTAGAGTATGTTCCTATCTCCATGAAAATTACGTGTCAATCAAGCATCCATATGAGCCTCAGATTTGTAAAGGGTTATCTTTCATGTGCTTTTGTCATGAGTGCCTCAAAGCTGCATGAAAATATGCACATTCAAGTAAACCAATCGCTAACATTATCCCACTATGTCACTAGCTGTACTTAGGTGTTCTAAAATTCTTGACTTTCTAGCTGCTCTATTGAAAATGGTCAGGCTGCCAATGTATGATGTAGTCTCATAAGCTAGGGATAATCTATAGCCAGTATCTGTGTCAGTTCCACTGTGAAGGGGTTGAATCAATATTTTTGTTGAATGGGGTTTCTTTTCACATCATTTTTCGGATTTATGACCTCGTTGGCTAAATGAAGTTAAGCAATAGTACTTCTGTTCTGAAGATAAAAAACTTGTCACTCATTAGGGAAAGAGAATTACTAACAGCTTTTTTTTTTTTTTTTTTTTTCCCTGCCAAAGCCCAATCCAAAACTAACTGTATGATCTATGACATGTTTAAAAGCCATGTAGATCTGGTGCTTGGGGACACATAGTGACAGACTTGGTGGAGTGAGTGAAATGGTTGGACTCGATCTCGGAGGTTCTTTCCAGCCTGGATGATTCTACGAAAGCAACCTTAATCTCTGTTGTGTCCTACTAACCAGGGAGAGCTGCCAAGTGCAGCTGTTCCCCCTGATATTCTCCTGCTATAAGTTATTCAAGATCAGAAAGTAGCTATGTAGAAGGTAGTTATGGTAAACGAGGATGTAGCATAGCAAAACAGGGTGCCTGAAGGTGACCATGTTGAAGAAGCTTTATCAGTGTGGGAACAGCTCATGAAAAGCTGCCTGTAACCAACATAGTGTGTGATCAGGTAGTCTATCCTGTATAAGTCCTTTTTTTAGAAAACACTTTTATTCTTTTATTTTTATTTTTTATTCTTTTATTTAAGACTTTTATTAAGTCCTAGCAAACTGTTGGAGAGCAGCCCTGAGGAAAAGGACCTTGGAGTCTGGGTTGATGAAAAGTTCAACATGAGCCTGCAGTGTGCACATGCAGCCCAGACAGCAACTGAGTCCTGAGCTGCAGCAAGAGCAGCGTGGCCAGCAGGGCAAGGGAGGGGATTCTGCCACTTTGCTCTGCTCTTGTCAGACCCCACCTGGAGTCCTGTGTGCAGTTCTGGAGCCCCCAGCACAGGAAGGACATGGAAGTGTTGGAGCGGGTCCAGAGGAGGCCACGAGGATGCTCAGAGGGCTGCAGCAGCTCTACTCTGAGGACAGGCTGAGAGAGTTGGGGCTCTGCAGCCTGGAGAAGAGAAGGTTTCCAGGAGACCTTAGAGTAGCCTTCCAGTATCTGAAGGGGGCTACAGGAAGGCTGGGGAGGGACTGTTGACAAGAGCTTGTAATGCCAGGACAAGGGACAATGGGTTTGAAGTGGCAGAGGGAAGATTTAGACTGGGTGTTAGGAGGAAGTTCTTTAGAGTGAGGGTGGTGAGACACTGGCACAGGTTGCCCAGGGAGGTTGTGGATGCTCCCTCCCTGGAGGTGTTCAAGGCCAGGTTGGAGGAGGCCTTGAGTGAGCTGTACTAGTGGGAGGTGTCCCTGCCTATGGCAGGGGCTTGGAACTAGATGATCCTTGAGGTCCTTTCCAACCTTACCATTCTATGATTCTGTGTTTCTGTGATTCTGTGAACTGTATCTAGTTGTAAATACTTGTAATATATTGTAAATATATGCTTGTAAATTGTGCTAAGTTGTGAATAAAAAGCTTCATTCTTAGACTTCCAGCTGGCTGAGTTTAGTCTGGGTGAATCTTTGTATGTGAGGGGCTGGTGATGCCCAAAACAACTACAGCTGTTTTACATCTTATCATGTGTGGATACAAACTTATTAAATTCCTGCAAATACTCTGGGAAATATATTGCTGGGAGTCAAAAATTCTTGAGGAAGATGCAACCAACCACATATGTCTAACTGCCAAATCAAACAACTTTTCTAGTCTATTGTTGCAGCCTTGGCCAACATTCTTATTTCAGCCTACTCCCAACTTCAAAATGCCATCACAGAGATGTTCATTTCAGTACTGATTTATACTATCAAAAACATCACACCAGAACTGTTTTACTGAAATCACACTTTATAATTATTTCTTCCTCCTTCAGTCCCCTGGAATGTGATTGTAGGCTGCAATTAAAATCGTTTTGGTGCCATGCATGGTAGTACAATGTGCAAAGTAGAACATTTTCAATTTACAACGAGAAAAAAAATAATACAGTTCTGCAGGAAAACAAATACATGTATTTTCCAAATATATCTCTTTTTGACTGTGCTGCAGAATTCTACTTTGGCAAGTAATTTAATCTTTCTTTGCCTCAGCTTTTTACCTGAAAAATTGGAATAGCTGTATTCTCCATGTACTTTCTATCAATCTTATCTGACTAAATCTTGTACAGCCACATCAATTACATTTTCCTCCATAATTATCTCCAAAACTCAACCAGAAATCTCATAGAAACAAACCAAATAGAAATCTTTGGGCCAGATGTATAGCTTTTACTTACTTTGGAAACTTTGATGGAAGAAGTGTAGCAATATTCAGCTCACTTTTTTTCTGTATTTTTTTTTTCAGAAGATAATTCATGGACTGTTGCGATTAGAAACTAGGAAACATTTCTGAGATTCACAGGGGAAGAGAATAGACAGAGAGAGCTGTCTGATGGCCTCTGGACTCATCTGTGCAAAACATTATGACACAGGTATCTGTCCCTTCACTCTACTGCTTAGTTAAATTTGCTTCTTCCAGACAAAGAACTGTGAAGCAATAAATTAACATCTGTTCTTTATGCATAGACAGCAACAAGGCAGAGTACGTGGGAATGATATGTTAACTTGAGCATTAATCTGTCATGTTAATGGAACTATTATTTTCCCTGCTGGCGAAGGCCATGCTTATAATACACTACATTAACCAGTTTTTCCTCATTTAACTCCTCGTGATGCAGCATTTGAGGGTACAAATGCAAGTGCTTCACATATCCAAGCAACAAAAGCTACTTGTGTGCTACTTCTGTCCATGTGCTGTGGTACATCAATCAGTCAATAAAATTAAATAATATTACTTTCATAAAATGTGCTATAATTTAATATGAATCATCAGATTATTTTTTCTAACTAGCTATGTTTCACTGCAGTTATTTTCTCTGTATCTTAATTCAGATTTCAGACCAATAGAGCTTTACCAAAGAAATTATTTGCTTGAGACATTTTTCATCCCATAACTCTTTTTTTTTTTTTCCTTTTTTCGCCTCGTTATCCCTCAACTGCAAGAAAGAACACTGGGAATAAAATATTTAGTTAAAATTTATTCACAGACTGATGTCCCCAGGTGGATAACACCAGCACACAAATTCTGAACTGATATTCACTGGAGTCAGTGGTAGCTTGGATCCAAATTCTGTTTTCTGATCATGAGTTCTCTACTGGCATTTCATTCTCCAATTCACTCGAAGAAGCAAATGAAGCCAATTCCTTGGACATTGCAGAGCTGACTATGGGATAGTTTATCTCCCCACAGGCCGTAATGCTTCATGGCAATTCAGTCATCAGGCACAATTTAGTTATGTTCAGGAATTGTTTTAGCTCTCTCCATAGTCAGGATTACTGTGCATGTGCAATATCATGACTGTGGCCAGGTTTTTCCACGTCACAAGTAACGTTTGCACTTTTCAGTCAGTATCATCCACAACTACAGACAAGTAGCAGTTCTGAGCTCTCCTTAGCAAACTGTTTTCAAAATGAGGGGCTTGTCCCTGTCTATGACAGGGGGTTGGAACTAGATGATCTTTGAGGTCCCTTCCAACCTTACCATTCTATGATTCTATGATTCTATTAGAAATATATTGCAGAATAACAGAAAAGTTTAAGAGGGACCTCTTAATCCAATGTTATGCTTAAATTACAAGAATTTATGCATTTCAAGAACACATAATGAACAAATAATTGCATAGAAAAACTAGAAATATTTTAAATATGTTCACTTTATGTGGTTAAGAATAATGTGATACTAAAAAAAAAGCTTATCATTGAGAATAGCTGAGCACAATGAGTGTCCTGTCTAATGCAGATGCAGACTAGGTATATATGTCAAATCCATGCTCCAGTGAGGGTGTGATGCAAAACATTAGCTGTGGATTATTAGCATCATTTAATATAGTCATTCCTACTATGCAGAACTTGCCACTTTTGTTGAGTTCAGGTCTCATCAATATTTACAACCAGCCCATAGGCAGATAGCTAACATAGTGTTTGTGCCCTTGAAGTTCAGTTTCACAAATCCACATCAAGCACATATATACCTCATTACCTGCTACCTTAATCATCTGCAATCTTAACCATTTTTCATGTACTGCAGCAAAGCAATCAGATGCCTTTTGTACAGGGATATATTTCATGAGGGGCTGTAGAGTCTCCTTCTCTTGAGATTTTCAAAACTCACCTGGACATTTTCCTGGGCGATCTGCTCTGGCTGATCCTGCTTTAGTAGTGCTGTTGCATTAGATGATCTCCAGAGGTCCATTCTGATCCCTACAAAGCTTAGATTCTGTATGTGACTGATGTATTAACCAGACCCAATGACGTGTTTTGTGAAGTATCCCTCTAAACAGTTCTGCTATATCATTGCAGATTTGTCTTACTTGACTTAGTTTCGATGTTTCTTGTATGAAGTTGTTATGCTGAAGGAAAGGTTTTTAATTCCATTGATATTCTTCAGCCAAGTATCTTGTAGACTGACTCAGCATAATTCAGTTCATGGGAACAAACCCTCATGTATCAACTGTTGGAGTGGGTCCAGAGGAGGCCACAAAGATGATCAGAGGGCTGCAGCAGCTCTGCTATGAGGACAGGTTGAGAGAGTTGGGGCTCTGCAGCCTGGAGAAGAGAAGGCTTCCAGGAGACCTTAGAGTAGCCTTCCAGGATCTGAAGGGGGCTACAGGAAGGCTGGGGAGGGACTATTGAGAAGGTCTTGCAATGCCAGGACAAGGGGCAATGGGTTTGAAGTGGCAGGGGGAAGATTTAGACTGGTTGTTAGGAGGAAGTTGTTTGCAGTGAGGGTGGTGAGGCACTGGCGCAGGTTGCCCAGGGAGGTTGTGGCTGCTCCCTCCCTGGAGGTGTGCAAGGGCAGGTTGGAGGAGGCCTTGAGTGAGCTGTGCTAGTGGGAGGTGTCCCTGCCTATGGCAGGGGGTTGGAACTAGATGATCTTTGAGGTCCCTTCCAACCTTACCATTCTATGATTCTATGATCACTGAAGTGCATCTCTGGAGTCAGATTTTCATTCATTCAGGCAGCAAAGCTATCAAGCAATCTAGAACAAGAATTCTAAAGAAATGTCATGGGTGTGATTTGAGAAATTACACTGGAAAAAACTTTGTAATTTGAAAAAGGGCTGAAAATTCCAGTAAGTAGAACTTGCAAGATGTAATCTGTCTAGAAAGTAAAAAAAAAAAAAAAAACAACCAAAAACTTTATGTTTTAGGTCCATTGCTAAAAATAAAATGCCAAAATACTTTTTAACCTAATTGTAAAGTGATTTTGAATTAGAGTTACAATGTTATCAGTACATTGTAATTACTCCTTCCTGTATCTCGGATGTTCAGGCTTGTAGTAAGTACTGAAAGAAACCTTGCATTTCAAACTCCTGTTTTACTGCCAACAACAAAAAAATCATACAAAATAATGAAATGATGCAGATGTTGCTAACAGGAATGGTTTATTTCAAGTGAGCAGCATTAATAATTCTCAGGATACTGCCACATGGAAACCTACACTACACAAAATCTAGCCCACTTATCTCTCCATAGGATATTGTTGTCACACTATAATGCAAAGTAGGTTTAGCATCGTATTTGGAGTTGGCACAGTGAGGGGAGTTCATGAGTACAACATTGAGATGTAGATATATTTACATTTACCAAAGGTTGATGGAGCATTGTTGTTACATTCCAAATCAATATATCACAGTACCTAACAATGTCTTGTTAGGTTACAAGTGAAAAACTCTCTGAAAGGGTTCTCTCACATAATAAATTAGCTGAGATATGATGTATCCCAAGAGCAGACTCTTAAGGTCTGTTCGTTGATAAAGAAGCCTATGGAGATTTTAATTGGGGTGGGGGAACAGTGTACTACTCTCTTTTTACATGGGAAGCTGAGTCAACATGCCAAATTGAGGACTATCTGGAAATGAAGCATAAATGAAGAAGGCCAATGAAAACATAATTACAGCAATTGGCCTCAGAATTACAACAGAATTTATGAAGAACAGCATGAACAGGGTGGGCCAGGAAGAATGCAAAGTCCCATTTCACATTCTGCCTAAGTGTGGGAATTAGAGAGATTTCCTCACATGGAGTCTCATTTCAACCAGCCAGAAAGATGGAGTGGAATTCATGCACATCCCAAGACTAATGGACCCCAGATTTGCTGGTATCCAAAAAAAAAAAACCAAAGGAAGAAAATAAATTTCTTCATAGGAAAGTCTTCAAGTGCCTCCCCAGAATCAAAGGTTTTACTTCAACTATTTACATGGCAGTAATGAAAACATAAAAGGAGAATAGTGAGTGGTGCTGTTGATTTTGAAAGGGAAGAAATACATTGCTCTATTTTTGGTGTTACTTTATGCTTAAGCTTTCCCATTCTCTACTGTATGCATCGTGACACTAAGTGATGAGAAAGAAAATACTTGGAACAGTAGATTTCATAATACCATCAATTTTGACTCTTGAAATTACAGGATACTGTACTTCAGACTGCACATAATTACACAGCAGATCTGTGAAACACTTCTATGGAAAAGGACTATAATAAAGAATGTTACCAAAACATAAACATTTGGAATTATTACGTGTTGGAAAATATCTGGGGATGGCTTCATGTTGTTCGTCTTCTGGTATTCTGCAACACAGAAAATCTTCCAATAACTATAAATCCTCTGGATTAATTCTAATCCTCAGATTTTCAAGGCTTTCCCTTCTAAAATTTTGTTTAGAAAGTTCTTCTGAGATATGGACTTCAGCATCATGAGCTGTACTTATTGGTAACTCTCTTTTACAAGCATTGGGAAACAGGCACATAGGAGTAATTCCAACATGTGATGGGAACATAGGTAATAATTTCTATCAAATTGTGAAGGGACAGCCTGTAAAATGGGCTTCCCTTCTGCTTCAAACCTTAAAACTGATTTTTTTTTCTTACAGGTGAGTTGAATTCTCTCTCTTCCTCTTTATACTCCCAACACGTGCTTTCATAAAGTCTATGATTACAGAAAGCAGAGAAATGAGTTAATATTTTCCCTGCAACTGCCTCAATTTCCAGGAAAGCAGGTATGTGACAATTTATTTGTAACTAGCCACGTGAAAAAAAGCCTCCAGTTTTATCTGAGACATACACCCCATGACAACTTGTATATTGTAAGGAAGTGTCAGGTTTCCAAGCAAAAGATAAAGAACTGGAACATCAATCATGCTGCTACTCCAGTGTCACGATTAGGGAGACAAGAGGGCTGAGGGCTGGACAGAAAGCAAAATAGCCACTACAGATAAATATATAGAGAACGGTGTGGTTCTCTGAGCAGGACTACTATAAAATGTTATGGTTTGGGATGGATAATTTATCACACACAAATATTTAACCAATTTTATTTAGGGGTATGTTGTGTTTATACCATCAAGAGGCAGAAGTAGTATTCTAGCAGATTAAGTGAGCTATGGTAATAAACAGATTACAGCAAAGAGCAGTGAGATATAAAAAGACAGCAGTTAAAAAGTATATCTGTAATATCCTTACTGTAACTGGGAGCAATAGATGACATTTTTGATGATTTTATTTGGTGGTCACCAATTTCCCAGTCAGCTACATTTTTCAGGGAACTGAAGAACAATTCAATCAGAATAATGGATTCATCTTTGGTGTCTCAGAGAGGGAAAAATACTTGGAAAGATGTCATAGTATATCAGAAAGACACAGACACCAAATAAAAATAATACTAATAATGTTATATCTTTTATTTCAATATATCACAATTTAAAGAATATTTAATTATCCTTCAGTTCTGATTTCTTAATATTTTCTTTCATACTAATTTCTGAGAGAATGGTAACATCTTAGCTGATCATTAAGTAAGCTGCAAAATGTATGAACTTTTAAAGAAACATTTGCATTGGCTCATAAATTCAGTAACATCTCTTTGATGTAATACATATAATGAAGAAAGTATAAAGCCAGGGTAGGTGTACTGTGGTAATCCTTCCCAGGCACTACCATGAGTCCTAGCTCTTCAGTGGCCCTTGCACCTTCCTTATCACATGGTCCACTGTCCCCTACCTCCCCTGAGACAGCAGTGGATCCATCACACCATCCCACAAGTCATAGAATCATAGAATAGTAAGGTTGGGAGGGACCTCAAAGATCATCTAGTTCCAACCCCCTGCCATAGGCAGGGACGCCTCCCACTAGTACAGGTTACTCAAGGCCTCATCCAACCTGGCATTGAAGACCTCCAGGGAGGTTGTGGAGCACAGAAGCACCCAAATTGAACTTTGATCACGTTGGGTGCTTCTGTGCTCCACAGACTCCCTGGGCAACCTGTGCCAGTGTCTCACCACCCTCACTGCAAACAACTTCCTCCTAACATCCACTTTCAATCTCCCCTCTGCCACTTCAAACCCATTGCCCCTTGTCCTGTCGTTGCAAGACTGTGTAGATAATCCCTTCCCAGCCTTCCTGTAGCCCCCTTCAGATTCTGGAAGCCTACTCTAAATTCTCCTCAAAGTGTCCCAGGCTTGTCTCCACGTGCTGAGCATGACCATGTTGCTGGCTTAAGTACTCTGCTGCTTCACCAAAGCCAAAAAAATAAGACTTCCTCTGCAGCATTCAAAGGCTGTCAGGAATGTTTCTTGCAAGGGGAATACAATCTCCATGCTGTAGTTAATCCTTGACCTTCCATCTATGTCTGCCAAGGAAAGTGACACAGTATCAATTAGAGTGATGTGTGTTATGACTTGAACACAGCCCCACTGGGACTTGGACTGCAATCAGCAACAAATTACGTGGGAGGCTTTGAGTAGATCGGATCAGATAGTAATGAAATTTTAGCCCTACAACATGGTTTAGCCAAATTTGGACTAGGCACTCACAAGATAGTGACTCCATGTTATCACCTCTGCCTTTCTACTGACAATTTGTTCATTCAACCAAGACGTGTCTAGGGTCATATGTCTTCAGAGACATGCACCAAGGTACCTCAGATTGTTTCTATTGCACAGATTTTTCATGCTGTTTTAGTCAATGTGCATTCTGTTTGCAAATTCAGCTTAACTGAACACAGAATCAAAAGCAATTGGAAAACAAAGGTGTGTGCATTTTACATGTGTTATATAATATACTCCACTCCTCAGTACTTTAATTCTTTTTATGTTGTAGTTTAGTAAAATAGCAATAGGACTATGTGTACTGTTTTGGTTTTCTATGTAGTTATCACTGATTTTAGCACAAGTGGACTAGAACTGTGCCTTGGATGCTATCATGCCACCAGAAATTCTCTAGACATTTTCAGTAGGCATAAAATATATTCCAGTTTAGTCTGGGATAGCAACATTACTGTTAACATTGAAGTGTATGATGAATCTGTATGCATAACCTATCACTCAACATACAGGATCATTTTTACAAGGAAAGGAATTATTTCTTTTGAAGAGGTAGAAGCATAAGGAGCCATCTAGGAAGGACAGAACATTAAAACAATATTGTGGAGGGCCAGAAAACCTGGAAAAACCATTTGAGAGGGTAAGAAACAGAGCACTGTATAGGAATAAGCCAAGAGCAGCAATTCCAGAAATAACTTCTGCTTACCTGTAGGAAAGACTAGATTAAGGATAAATAGGCTTCCACTCCAGCTTTCAAGGTCCTGCTACTTACCAAAAAGTATAAAGAATGCGAAATAAGAATGCGTAGACACATCTGAAATACAAATGCTTGCACATTTTTACTTGCAATAAGGATTTGAACCTGTATCTAATAAAAGCAAAGCCTTTTTTTCTAATAGGTAGAAATATATAAACTGTGTTTCACTGATCTTGTGGACAGCACATTACCAACTTCTTTTCAAAAGCAAGAGTGACTGGAATAAAAACCTTCATATTAAGCGTTTCCACTCTGATCAGGGTTTTCGTTTTCATTCTGCCTATAAAAAGGGACACAAAGCAGATGATGGCTGTGAAGCTGTGACTGCTGCTAGATTAATCTCCATTGCAATACACAACCTTCAGTTTTGTGCAAGGAAGTGTGAGGAAATCCCTATGGTTTCAACTCTTTAGGTGAAAGAGAACTTGAGCTGGGCTGACTGGCTTCCACGAAGGTGGAAGGACTCTGTGGGTGGTATCATTACTGACCCAAGCACTCAGCTGGGCACACCCAGAAAAAATCCACTAAATCCTTTCCTGAACAGAGAATAAGAAAAATATTTCAAGACCACTCATGCCATAAATAGTTGTGGGTACCAAACATTCTCTTGTGTAATGAAGAGTGAAGCTGAATGAATGACCTTTTCAGTGGTCACTTTGAGCTCCAGTTCAGAGGCTGGTTACTCTAAAGAAAATATTAAGACAATCTTTATTAAATTACTTCTTTCATGTCACTCGAAGTCCACTAAAATCTGCAGAACTATTCCGAATTTATATTGGCACAAACAACTTGCAAACCAATCAAAATTTCAGATTTTTGCCAGGTCTGGGTTTGTTGACCATGTTTGCTTAGTGTGTTTATGTCTAGTAGCTGACTCTGCCACGCAAGTACAACTTTGTTTCATTTAAGGAATTTTGAGCTTTGGTACAAATGTGGAAAAGATGGGCAGATACTGAGCACTCAGTTAAAAAATTCCCAGCTCTGTCTAGCAAAGAAATTAAACCAGTTCTTACCTAAAAAGTGTTCTGGATACCTTCAGCCAAGCAGAAATATAATTTGATAATTCTTTAAAGATTTTTTTTACTAAAGCAAGAAAGAAAGGAAGTCAAATATATTTTGATGGACACTGTGAGAGTCCATTCAAATCAGCAAAGATAAAAGATTGTCCTTGCTAAAGATGGTCTGGATTCCCGGCAAAGCTCAGGGATGCAAACAGCACCTTTGTGGACTTCCTGGACTTGGTGCAGATATCTGCCCGAGAGCTCAGGAATGCAAATCAACAGCCATACAGTGTCTTTGTGGAATTCTGGGACTCCAACCTGGCTTGAATGTCCAGGATGTGACACCTCACACCAGCTACCCTGCAGAGAAAAGGCTTCTGTGTATTTGGGGTATAGACAGGTAAGTGGCACAGGGAGGGGGCAGAGAGCCTCCCCGGTGGCACTGCCAGACCCCTGCAAACATGAGAATACACAGGAAGATGTCCTGGGGACCTGCACATGGACAACAGTCTAAAAACTGTATAAAAAGACATAAGCAATGCCTGCAAAAGTGAGCACCTTCACTGAAACCACTCCACCACACCACCACCAGAAGAACTCAAGGAACAACTCCTGCAGAGCAACTGCCCAGAAGAACATCCCTGGGTCAGGCACATGAATCTCTCTCTCTCTCCCTCTCTGCGGCTGATTGTAATGTAATCCCTGCTCTTTTCCTTCCCTGCTGTTCTCTTTTTCTCCATAGTTCCCTCTCCCTCTTGTCTCTCTCTGTCTCTCCTCTCTTCCCTTTCTCCTGTTTTGTTCAACTTTATCCTTTAATAAATAGTTTTGTGTTGATATCTGCTCTTGTTTGCACATTAATTTCACAACATGGAAATCTGTAAGAACAAATCTTGTTCCTCTGGACAGTGATATTGTTAATCTCTGTTCTCCAGACCTTGACATTCACTTACTGAGAGATTTAGGGTACCTATAACAACTTTCAGCGTTTTACATATTTGATGGTTGTAAGAGCAAAAAAAGTTTGCTGCAACAATATCTTTATCCACTTCTTAAATTCCAATGAGAGTGTTATTATCTGCTTACTGTTATTCTAACTGCCTTCTACTTCATTTAAGAGAGTCTGACAATGAGTGTCAAGATGTGGGGAAAAAAAACAACCAACCAAAACATAGTGGCAATCTTGGGAAAGTAGACAGCAGAAGATCTATAATCAGATACTTTGATACCATACATGATCATGTTTGATATATTTCCTAGAATCATAGAGTGGTAAAGTTGGAAGGGACCTCAAGGATCATCTAGTTCCAACTCCCTGCCATAGGCAGGGACACCTCCCACTAGCACAGCTCACTCAAGGTCTCCTCCAACTTGGCACTGAACACCTCCAGGGAGGGAGCAGCCACAACCTCCCTGGGCAACCTGTGCCAGTGTCTCACCACCCTCACTGCAAACAACTTCCTCCTAACATCCACTTTCACTCTCCCCTCTGCCACTTCAAACCCACTGCCCCTTGTCCTGGCATTACAAACCCTTGTCAATAGTCCCTCCCCAGCCTTCCTGTAGCCCCCTTCAGATCCTGGAAGGCTACTCTAAGGTCTCCTGGAAACCTTCTCCAGGTTGCAGAGCCTCAACTCTCTCAGCCTGTCCTCACAGTAGAGCTGCTGCAGCACTCTGAGCATCTTGGTGGCCTCCTCTGGACTGCCTCCAACAGTTCCATGCCCTTCCTGTGCTGGGGGCTCCAGAACTGCACACAGGACTCCAGGTGGGCTCTGAGGAGAGCAGAGCAAAGGGCAGAATCCCCTCTCTTGCCCTGCTGGCCATGCTTCTCTTGCTGCATCCCAGGACTCGGTTGGCTGTCTGGGCTGGCATATTTCATCAAGTGCTATTTTAATAAATAGAAACCAAGAGAGAAGCATCTTCAGAGTTCTTTTACATACTCAGATTATTTTTGGTGACTCTGATGAGTCAGGGATCCCAGGGCATTTTCTGCTCCAGATGGAAAAAAAAAGTCTGAAATCCTTCATGTTGAGATTGTGGCACGGAATATACAAAGGCCTTTGTTGAGAAAAAAAAATAAATCTCTAGGATTACCTATTTTACATAAGGTTAAAAAAACAGTTCAATAAATAATCCATCTCTCTTCTGTAGGTTGCTTTTGGTTTTGGATTTGAGTTTGGGTTTTTCGAAAGGGGAATAAATCACTGCTCTAAAACTATTGCCCATGGCCACAGCACCATGAAATCAATTTCATTTATGCATTGGTTAATTAACACACATTTATTCTACATAACTGAGCAAAAGGTGGTATTAAAGTTTATACTATGTTCTGTTTTGAAGCATATGAAGTAAACATCGTGTCTGACAGATGCAGTTTTAATGACACAGTACATCAGAATTCATTATTCTCTTAGAGATCTGTTATGCATACACAGAAATGCGTACATGGGTACAACAGATACTGTCAAATGAAAGGAAAATAAATTACTTTGTTGTCAGTGCAAAACATCCAACCCTTATCAATGTGCTTTGCATGGTCAACAGACTGATGAAATATGTGGAAGGAGTTATTAACAGTGAGGGTGGAGAGACACTGGCACAGGTTGTGGAGCACACAAGCACCCAACGTGATCTTTGATCTTTGACCATGTTGGGTGCTTCTGGGCTCCACAACCTCCCTGGAGGTGTTCAGTGACAGGTTGGAGGAGGCCTTGAGTGAGCTGTACTAGTGGGAGGTGTCCCTGCCTATGGCAGGGGGTTGGAACTAGATGATCTTTGAGGTCCCTCCCAACCTTACCATTCTATGATTCATTGATGAGATTATGTCAGGAGTGGTTATGATAGTTAAAGAAAGCGTATGGTGGATGTTTTGTTTGGTTGGTTGTTCTTTGTTTTAATTAATAAGTCTCTGTTGCTTAACTCAAAACAGCATGCATTCATTGTCTGCACTGTGCTTCAAGTCTGCCTCAGACGGTACTAATGGCTCAGCTCTGAATTGTATGGCACTATGCACAGGGTTATTGCTACAGGGTTCTGAAACTGTCTGTAGCAGTTTATTTTCTTTTGAAATTAGTCACTGTCTAACTTGAAAGAAAGAGAATATTTTCTCACCTTTTGAATGTATTTTTGCATTCCTTCTTCCAACACAAACTGTACTTTCTAGATAAAATTGGAAATCATATCACCCTGGGAGTGAGTGAGTGACATAATTCACGACTCACCAGCTTAATCTCCTATATACAAAAGCTTTTCAGTACAGATGATCTGTGGAGCATGCCAAGCCACTGAGACACAACTCACATAACAGGCAAGGCAGCAATAAATTGCTATAGTAAAATTAATTGTGCTTGTGTAGGGAAACAAAATCATCACACAGTCTCTGCAAAAGGAGCAATATGCTTACTCCCTTTGGTGCTTCAAGTGTGAGGGCTATATAATATGAAATAAGCTTTTTGAGCTTAAAGAGTGACCTGGAAGATTCAGTCTTGGTAAGTGTTTGATGAATGCTGTAAATCCTTTTTTGAGAAAGTACCTCTTTGAGTCTAGCATTGTTCTTTTTCCAGCATCATTTATTATATGCTTTAGATGTGGATGCATAAAGAAGTACCTGCAAGGCAGTCTGGCATATGTAATTCACCTTCTCCCCTGTGCACAGTCATACCTCTGCTACATAATACCCTCTACTGCAAAGAAGGAAATGCAATTAAACAGTTCTCTACCATTGTGTGAAGCCTCAGCTATACTATTTCATAGGTTCTGTGGGGTACTGCAGTATTACTGCATAGCAGATTAAATGTTTCTTCTGAATTATGCTCACCTGATTTTTGTTTATATATTTGTAAGCTGATTCTGCCAGCAGACTTTCTGTGTATTCTAGGAATGCTACATCTTGTTTACACACTGCATCAGGCTCGCTGCCAAAGGCTGAAGCTGCAACCTCAAAACCAACATTATAATAATGAGAATGTTTTACACCACATTGCACTCAACCACAGCAATCACCTTATTCCCTTTAATGACAATTTCTAGTAACAAGTCTGAGCCAGCATGGGGTGAGCTCATGTCAGGAGATCATTTACACTGAGACTTGCCCAAAGGTTCAGTTCAGTCAAGTGTTAACTTCTAGAGAAATCTTGCAAAATGTTGCTTCTCTGCTTTGCTCAGCACCCCCATGACCTGAGAAGCAGAATCTCTCGCATAACGGAGCTCCAAGAGCAGCTGAGCTTATAGAGTCCTTTTCTGTGATTTTCATTCATAATATTTCTCCATGTTATCAACTAGATGATCTCTCGCCACACCAGCTGCTGAACACACCCACCAGAGCCATGCTGCAGTGTCTGTCAAAGATGTAGGTTACAAAGGGTTCTACAACCGAAATTGCAGTGATCAAAAGTCTTACAGAAGTGAATGATGCTGTTGTGGTCATTCACCAAACCTTCTTTCCATTGTCAAAGCAATGAGAGTAGGTTAATGAAGTTACGCTGGGAAAAACTATGAGTCCTTTAAGGATGCCACTCTGAAATGGTTTTCCTACCTTTCCTTGCAGGATGAGGCAAGCTCATTTTAAGAGTACTAGAAATACTATCCTTGTGCATTCCCCCTACCACGCCAAAAAAAGCTTTTCATTCTCTCTTGCTCCTAGATACTAAGCATTTTGTTTTTCAAAATTTGTTTATTCCCTTTGGTACTGTTTGCATTGCTGGACTGAGAGAGAGTATGCTCTGTACTCTTACTAACTTTGCCACTCTTAACAGCCTAGAGTGGAAAGTCCCTTTATACAGACCAATGTTAGTGATTCCTTTGGTGTAAATATGTGCAGTCTCCTCCCCAGGGCACCAGAAACCCACAGTTATGCCCCACCTCACACCTTAGCAAGCGGAGAGGCTTACACTAACTGCTTACACAGACAGTGGGGCATACCACAGGGGGTTTGTCCTGCTGTGACTTTGGTATCTCAGTTCCAAATCTGAAGTCAGTCAGGATGCTGTTTCCCTATGGCTGATACTCTCAAGCACTGACCATTTCCTGGTTTGGAGAAAATAAACTGCTGTGATGTAATTTGTGTCATTTATGAGTCTCTTCCCACCTGTGCAACGCTGTCATTTAGCTCTAGAAATCTGCTTGTAGATTTTGTGTGTAATTCTGGAAATATATGCACTAAGAGCCAAAACCAAACCAAAGCAAACCAACCAACCAACCAAACAAACCCCCTTGAACACACAAACAAAAACAACAACAAAAAGCACCCAGTAAACAACCAAACAAAAATCCATTCTACTGGTTGAAGTAATTAATTATTAAGGAAAACCAACTAATAACTGAAGTTGTTTGGGGTAACGTATTTCAGAAAGTACAAGTTCCTCAAAGACTTTTTACTTTACAGGAGACACCAGGACTATTCTAAAAGGTCTAAACTTAACTGAAAAACATAATCTAGTCCAGATTAGACAGTTCAGCCAATAGATTTTTTAAAAAATCTTTCCTTTGTTTGACTCATCAAGGTCATAATATCAGTCTCCCATACCAGAGATTGATTTTTACTGTTCTTCAGGGAAGAAATTATTTTTGTCTCTCACCAGAAAAATTTGAAGTGAAACTGTGAGTGGTTTTCTCTCCACCGTTCTGGAATTCGGTAGTATTTTCATCTGGTTTTAGAAGACAGTCTGCAGGGTGGAAACCATATTTCTTGCAAAATTATGGAGTCTATGTCACTGTTCTGAGACATTTCCTGTGTGTCTATTAGCAGAGGTGTATTAAATTTTTACTCTCTTCTGCTCTGCTCCATTAACGCTAAAGGTTACAAGCACCTACACGGCACACACTATTCATTATTTTTATGTAGTTTGTGCTATTCAAAAGAGGTTTTCCCACAGTTTTCTTAGTGATTCGTTCACCCTTTGGACTTTCATTTTCTATTGAACTTAAATTTTACTGGCCATAGTGTTTCTGCAAGGTGGTTTCAGGGTACCTGTCTGCGAGTAACTGCACACATCGTGTAGTAACAGTGTAACGATGTAGTAATAGTGCTTTTGTATATGTCCATCCTCAGAGCAGAAAAAAGTACTGTATGACTTCTCTGGCCAATCTGGCCAATAAAATTGCCAACTAATGTTATCTTTTACTCCAGCAGTTATTGTTGATTTTTCCCTCTCCTAATCACAAGCATAATTTTACAGCAATTTAGATGATCTTTGCCTACCTTTGATCAGAATGAGGTACTTCATCATCAATAAATTTACATCCAAGTTTTATGAAAACAGTTTTCAACTTCTGTTTGCCTCATGAATGATTCAAATATTGCTGCTGGTAACTCACTGTTTGAACAGAGGACTATATCATTCCAGCAATATGTTTTCACTCTGTAACCAGAAAACTTCCAAACAAGAAAATTCTAGTTCATGTAGCAAGTCTATTCTCCTTATTTTTCATTCATATATGAATTATTGGTTGTCCTCTCTTGATGTTGTAGACAAACTAATTTTGTTTTATTTCTTCAGGTGTTTTACAAAGTTTTAACCTCAACAAACATGTAAAAAAGTAAAATTGGAAGTCATGACAGCAATATTTCACAGAATCACAGAATGGTAAGGTTGGAAGGGACCTCAAAGATCATATAGTTCCAACCCGCTGCCATAGGCAGGGACACCTCCCACTAGCACAGCTCACTCAAGACCTCGTCCAACCTGGTCTTGAACACCTCCAGGGAGGGAGCAGCCACAACCTCCCTGGGCAACCTGTGCCAGTGTCTCACCACCCTCACCGCAAATAAATTCTTCCTAAAGTCCAGTTTCAATCTCCCCTCTGCCACTTCAAACCCATTTCCCCTTCTTCTGGTATTGCAAGACCTTGTCAATAGTCTATCTCCAGCCTTCCTGTAGCCCCCTTCAGATCCTGGAAGGCTACTCTAAGGTCTCCTGGAAGTCTTCTCTTCTCCAGGCTGCAGAGCCCTGACTCTCTCAGCCTGTCCTTATAGCAGTGCTGCTGCAGCCCTCTGAGCATCTTCATGGCCTCCTCTGGACCCACTCCAACAGTTCCATATCCTTCCTGTGCTGGGAGCTCCAGAACTCCAGACTCCAGGACTCCAGATTTGAATGTAGAGTCTTCCTTTTTTAGAGATAGCATTTTTGTCTCCAACATTCATCACCCATAAGGAAAACAAAAAGAAAAAGTAAAAATGCTAGTCTTGATCCATATAAGTGATTCAGAAATATTCTGCAACTCTGGAATTTACAGCTGAGGTGCCAAGTGCTCCCTGGAAAACTAAAGCACAGAATTTAGAATGTATTTTTGTAGGTAGAACCTATAGATTTTTTTATTACTCGTTTTCTTTTCATTAGTCTTCCCCTAGAAGAAGGAAAGCTGGCCTTGTTGTAACAGTTCCTGGTAGGGAATCCTGCAGTCTGACTGGGTGTACTACCATGGCAGCATATGGGGTGCAGAAATTCCTGCCAGCAGCAGATGGGAAAGATCAGCATTTGTCTCCCAAGAGTTTAATTAATATTTGGTTTTATTTTCAAGTAAAGAATTCCATTAACAGTTGATCTCATATTTTACAATCATCCAGGATCATAAACCCACCTAATTTGGCACATACAATGAACAAGCAAGTAAACAAATAATGGGGATAAAGTACAGGAAGGCCCAAGAACTTACTACTAGAGTATAAATAATTTTAATTCAGATTCCTTTGGACACATATTGGTAGGAAACAGAAGCCTGGTGTCATTTAATGGTACTTGGTAGAAAGTGAATTGCAGACCCCTGTGTTTTAAAATTATCAGCTCTCTAGACCTCCATATACAGGGCTGCAAGTGGTACTATTCGTACACGGGTAACAAATATCACCTGAGTTGCAGAAGATGTTATGGCTATAGGCACTGCATTTCTGATTTGGTTTTAGAGAAAGGTCTATTTCTCATTTTAGCAATCTAAAAGTTGGATTTCTAGTTTAAGCAAATACCTTCTCATTTCCTGCCCTAAATAATGATCAGATTTTTGTATCTGAAGGGCATATCTATATCCATATTTTATAAAATCAGACTGTTTCATGAACAAGCATCAATTAACTGAGATTACTTTCTTTTTGATTATGTTTTTCCTGTTTCTATTCCCTATTTAGGGACTAGAAAAGAAAGCAAACTTCTATGTAGCTGAAGTGAAGTGAAAGAAACAGTATAGGGCTGTACAGTGCATATCTTTTGATTTTTTTATTTCCTCCTACCACCCTCCTTCTAATCTGCTGTGGAACTGTAAATATGGTTGGCATAGATTAAATATTAAGAACAACAAAAGACCAAGGGTGTATACAGTAATAATAAAATATGTTTGAGCTGCACAATCAATCAATCAATCAGTCAATCAATCAATCTTCTCCTAGAAGGAACTGTATATATGGACCTGTCTGGCTAATCTAATGCAAGTTCTCTATCTTCTACATGTCACAGCCTCAAGCAAAATAAGATAAGTAGTCCACACCAAGTGGTGCTTTAACTCCCTGTAACAAGCTGGGTGTAATTGAAATCCTTGTTTCCTTCAGTAATTATACCAATGAGAAAAGAAAGCAGAGCCTGAACTGAAATAGATGTTACGAAGTTGGTAATCTGCTATGCTCCACATTCTCCTGTTAAAACAAACAAACAAACAAACAAAACCCAAATAATTTAACAGCTATTCAGAAAGAGAAGATAGCATCCCAAAATAACTATCTGGAGATGGACCAACTATTATCTCTCTCGAAGTTAATGCAACTATTTTTAAAATGAAAAGCCAGAAACAACAACAGAGGGAAGGAATGCAGTCAGCAGCAAGAAATCAGTGCTGTTTAACTGTAATTTTGATACTGCACCTCTCCCCAGGGTCCTCTTCCATCTTACACTACATCAACCAGTTGGCTCTCAAGATTGCTCTGCACACAGTGGAGATAAGGTGCACATGCTGCTATGTGTATTTGACACACACTGGGTCACACTGCATGGCTGTTTGGATAGCTCAGAGTTAGTTTAAGAACTTTATGCTCTCCCTCCACACTGTTTTGGGTTTCCCTTGATATTAGGATGCCTTCAATGCCCGTCATGCTGTTTAATTTCAGCCAGAAGCCCTCCTGAATGTAGAAAGCTGAGAGTAATTTTATTTGGGTAGTTTACTAAATTGCTATAAAAAGAAGAACAATATTATTATTTAGTCCTTGAAAATTTCAGGTACATTAAATAAAAGGGAAACTATAATAGTTATTGCCCCACGTTTTTTTTAAGGAGTGCCATTGTCCTTTCAGGAAAGAGGTAATGAATTTTATTAACCCAACCTGATGTGAAAACTTCTATTTTTCCCCTACCAATCTCACCTTCCTCAAAGAGCAATAGAACAAGAAATATAATCTTTAATGTTTTCAAAACCATAGCATTATGTGGCTAGAGGTGAAGGGAGGGAAGCTGGTCCTGGTTTTGCTATCTGAACTTGAAGTGCTTTCAGTGGTGTAGACATAGATGTGATGGGGCCCTGAGCAGCCTGATCTAGTTAAAGATATCCCTCTTCGCTGCAGGGGGATGTTCAAAATGACCTTTAAGGGTTGCTTCAACATGGTACACTCTGTGATTCTGTACATAAGTTATTCTGTTGAGGGTTTCTTTAAAAAGCAAATCTGCAGACTCACACCAAACCCTTTTTAGACTTCTAGACAGTTTTGTAAACAGTCGCTGGGTTGTAAAACAATTTCAAAGCTGTGGGAGGAGTTTTTCCATTTCTTTTCCAACACAAAAGACTCAAGATACCTTAGGAGAGTGCCCAGTATTTAGACTGGTGAACCTGAATGAAAATAAATTACCTCACAAAGTTTCTTTGTCTTTCGAACTGGGAAATTACAAGAACAGCTCATGAAATTCTGTCTTTGACGTTCATCTCATTCTCTGGCTTATTTCAGACCAACACTTTCTTTGGAATGACACTTGCTCATTCTATTTATTCATAGTTAGTCATCTCTGGTGGAAAAATGGGGGAAAAGTGCTGATTACATAAGAGATGGGTTAAGGTGTTCACTTACAATCCCAATTAAGTGATGTACACTATCCATTACTGTTTATCAGAGGAATTCAGACAGAATTACTACCTTCTTTTTTTTTTTTTTTCTCTTGAAATTCCAGAAAATATTCTGTATGGATTAATAATAAAGAAAGAAAGAAGAAAAGAAAGATACAAGAGAGCAGTAGGTGGAATTATATTACCTGCTTTAAAAACCCAAGCCATCCAAAGGAAAAAAACAGTGATAAATGTACTGTGAAGGATAAACCAAAATTTGTTGAAAGGTGAATAAAATATAAACAATGATGATCATGGAGGAAGGTAATGCTGGCAGAACAGGATTTGTCTTGATCTTCTCCTAAAACAAGATGAGTAGATGAGAGAAAGGCACCTGGCACTTGGGTCACAACCAGCCTGAAATGCTATAGGCCTGAGAAAGAAAGGCTGGAAAGCTACCCAGCAGAGAAAGACCTGGCAGTGTTGATTGACAGCTGGCTGAATATAAGACAGCAGTGTGCCCAGGCGGCCAAGAAGGCCAACAGTGTTCTTGCCTGTGTCAAGAATAGTGTGATGAGCAGGACCAGGGGATTGATTGTTCCTCTGTACTCAGCATGGGTGAGGCTGCACTTTGAGTACTACATTCAGTTTAGTGGCTCTTATTACAAGGAAGACATCAAGGTTCTGGAGCAAGTCCAGAAAATACCAATGAGGCTGAAGTGTCCAAAGATCAGGTCCTGTGAGGTGCATCTGAAGGAACTCAAAATTCTTTAACCTGAAGAAAAAGAGGTTGAGGGAAAACCTTATTGCTTTATACAACTACCTGAAAGGACAAAAAAAGTAGTAGAATGGCCTCAAGTTGCAACAGTGAAAGGTTAGATTGGATATTAGAAGAATTGTCTTCACTGAAATGATTAGCAAACATTGGAACAGGCTCCCCAGGGAACTGGCTGAATCCCCATCCCTGGAGGTGTTTAAAAGATACACACATGTGGTGCTAAGGGTTATGGTTGAGCACCAGACTTGGTAGACTTAGACAATGGTTGGATTCAATGATCATACAGATTCTATGATTCTATAACCCACGACCTGAATTAGTACAATGGATGAGGAGGAATAAAATTCCAGTGCTGTTATCTGATACATTCTGGCACCTTGGTACTCTTCCTGCCCACAGCTTTAGTCCATGGAGGAATTATGGTTACGAGCAAGTGTAGGTGTGGATAACGACATTTTTAGTATTAATCATAGAATCAGAGAATTGAAAGGTTGGAAGGGACCTCAAGGATCATCCAGTTCCAACCCCTTGCCATAGGCAGGGACACCTCCCACTAGCAGAGCTCACTCAAGGCCTCCTCCAACCTGGCCTTGAACACCTCCAGGGAGGGAGCAGCCACAACCTCCCTGGGCAACCTGTGCCAGTGTCTCACCACCCTCACTGCAAACAACTTCCTCCTAACATCCACTTTCAATCTCCCCTCTGCCACTTCAAACCCATTGCCCCTTGTCGTGGCATTGCAAGACCTTGTCAATAGTCCCTCCCCAGCCTTCCTGGAACCCCCTTCAGATCCTGGAAGGCTACTCTAAGCTCTCCTGGAAGCCTTCTCTTCTCCAGGCTGCAGAGCCCCAAACTCTTGTAGCCTGTCCTCATAGGAGAGCTGCTCCAGCCCTCTGATTCATGACAGCATTTTCAAGTATCTGTCTAACATATGTAAGTGAAGGCTGAAGATCCCAAACAAACAAATAAAAAAGATATGGTTAAGAGCAAGTGTAGGTATGATAATGACATTTTTTAGCATTAATGACAGCATTTTCAAGCACCTGTCTAACATATGTAAGTAAAGACTGAAGATCCCAAACAAAAACATACCTGAGTTTGAAAATGTCAGTTACAAGTTTAACAAAAGATGAGTCCCACTACTCAAAAAGTGATAAGTCATGAAAAAGACTGAACGATGCATTCTTTCACCTGTCTTGTGAACACAGATGTGTCTAATCACAAGAAATGTCAGACTGCCATAATGCACAGCCCATTGGCAGAATCATGTGTTCAATTAAGATATGAAAGAGCATTTTCAAACTTCTTTCTATCCCTATTTCAAACCAACAGCAAATTCGAAAGCACATATGGATCTTAAAAGGAAACTGCCCATAGTAGTCAGTAGGTAGCATTAGCAAGGGTTTAGCATCTTTGTTCTTTGTTCTTTGTTTTCCTATCTTTTCATTCCAGGGGTAATTTTTAATGTGCAGTATGGTATAATGTGTGGTTCTATACATTTGGCATAGATTTCAGCTTGGTAGTGATGAATTTTCCTGGCAGATGAATACTTGCTCATGGAAATAAGCTCTTTTGGACTGAGGTTTGCATGGAATAGTATTAGTACATGTGAAATGACACCAGACTCAAAGAACATTTCACTTCAGCTGTTTGAATAGAAACTGATAGTTTTTGTTGGTTTCAGAGAAATGGGACCTAAGAAAAAAAGATTTTATTATGATTTTTGTTTTGCTTTAAAGGAGCTCAGGAGACAACATCATACTTTTGCCAAAGAGAAAATCAAGACAGGAAAAGAGCAAGCAGAGTTTTTGCTTACATAATGCTTAACAGGATTAAATAAAAATGCTAGTGATGCAGACAGCTTTACCCTGGTTGCTCTGTTCCAGCACTGGGCTTTCTTAATTCACAGTGATGCAAAAAAAGTTTAAAAAAAAAAAAAAAA
>VWZE01009173.1:50138-61470 GCA_013396675.1 Eubucco bourcierii | reverse complement strand
GAGTATGAGGTAAAGGGGTGCGGGGGGGGGGGGTGACAGTTCTGAATATTGAATATTACTGAACAATATTTTTTTTAATATCTCGCATTAATTAATTACCTCTCCACTACAATCAAATTGCAACTAAAACTTGCACTGTAAGATTCAAAGATCAGAATCCAAAAAGCAGTAGAATGATGAATGAGTCAAAGACACAGAAGAGAAAATTCAGTGGAGATGATCACAAAGGGTCTATACTGAGGAAGAAGGAATTGTTCATCCATATAAAAGAAAGGATATCTGAAGAATGGAATAAACCAAAGAGGAAATATTAATAAGCATTAGCAAAAAAGTAAATGAATACTTGAGAAAAATACGTCAATGTAGTGGTACTTTTGTAAAATTAAATAAACAAAACTCAAATGTTATAATAGAGGAGTGGATATGTAGTAAGCCAGTCGTCTACTATGTATAATTGTCTTTTAAAACCATTTAAGAAATTAGACAACATAATCTCTTAGAAAAAAAATGCAAATACTGACAGATGTTTATTTGCTTATTTCACAAGGAAATGCTTATATCAAGGTATGATAATGCTTGCATCCAACATGTTATTGTACAAAAAAAAAAAAAAACCTAACAATTTTTATTTGTGTCTACCACATGTAGGACAAAACTCTTAACATGAGTTTCAGGAAGAAAGTTTTATGCTATGTATAACGAAAGGCAGGCTGGCAGTTTCTCCATAGCTAAGTGCTGGACTAACAGAGGACTGACAAATCTTGATACTGTGATCTTTAAAATAAAATGTGGCCCAAAATAATGTAGAAACAATTTATCTTGTCTCAGGCAAAAAGAAATGGTGTATCTGACATCACAGAATTCTTTCATTCTAATATTTCTGTGATGCTAAAGATAAAACGTAATATTATTACTATATTACATCTAATCTTGAGCACCAGAATGGAACTTTATGATTTCATCAAGGGAAGAATTTTGAACAATGTTCTTGGCAAACAAATGTATACAGGAAGAAATTTTATTATTTATTTCCATTTCAGGAAAAAGGAAAGAAATCACATTATTGAATAAAGAGTAATATATTTTCTGGCATTCTAATGTAGAGAATAGGAAGCTAAACAAGACATTATTTTATTTGAAATGCAGAGGGAAAAACAAAGAACAAATATCCGTGAACCCTTCTGAATAATCTGCTAAGGTTCTTTCCTCAAAATGTTAAAGGAAAGAAAGTTTATCTTTTCTCTTGTCATCTGGTTATTTTCTACCCCATATCTTCTGTCTGCCAAGATTGGCTTGCAGGAATTTGCAGTATAGAACATTTTTTTTTTTTTTAAATGTGGGCTCCACATGTTCAGCAGAGCAACACAAGAAGGGATTTGCTTCCCTGACTCTTCCACATCAAGTATCTCTGGTATTCTTCCAACTACCTGTCCTCCCTCATACATGATGTCACTTTTGATACTGTGTAGAAGGAGCTGAAAAAAAAAAGCTGCTGCTGCTTCATTCTCTCTTACTGCCAGTGGAGTTTTAGGAATTACTTTTCCAGTAATAAGTCCAGCTTTTTCCTGGTCCTGCATTGTTGTCATGGTGGAGAAATATACTCCAAGATTACTCTCATTACATTTCCTTAATTTCTGCATCCCTTTCCACTGTTCTGATGATGAAAATTGTTTTGGATACTCCATTAGGATGGTTGCCTTTCAACAAAAAGCTGGCTGAAATTGCTCCTCGTGAGGTGGTCATCTTTTCACTGCTAGAGGAACTTCCAGACAGCTGTGTGATGTGTTACTAAACAATGCATTAGACTTCCCCAGCCACTTGTACTTTTAAACCTCCGGGCCATGTGTAAATGAATTGTGTTATTCAGACTAATTATGCTAATCCTTCAGTATCATATATGAAATGTATGGTAGGAATTTGTAAAACTTGAGTGGAACAGCTCTTCAGCTCCTTCAGCATTATAATAGTTGCTATATGGAGACAGCATTCTTCTGTGCAATGGTTAGAACAGAGAAACACTGATATGCTTTTTTTAACATTTAGTTTGTCAGTTATGTATTTGAAGTGTGATTTTTGGACACTCGTTCTAAGATTCCTTCTGCTTGTATTCAGTAGAAACTGAGCTTATTGTGAAGATGGGTCTAAGTAGTAAGAAGCTTTTGAGTCTAGATTTTTGGTCTATCTTAGTTTCTTCTAAAAGGAAGGTTCCTTAACAAAACTCTAATTCCAAGTTCGGAATTTATCCAAAATTATGGATGCTTAGGTATATATGGATATGATTTACACCAATTTGTAATTTTGGTTTCGTGTGCATCTGAATCTGATGATCACAACTGATCCAAGATAGTGGGATCAAACAGGTAGCATTGTGAAAGCTAGTTTCCACAAGTTGTGCAAAACTCACCATCAACAGTGTAATGCCGGATCAATATAACTGAATTGCTTCTAAATGAGACCTGCTCTGCTTGAGGTCAGTAATAAGAACTACCACACGCTGGACTGCTAAAATCCACAGCTAATATCAGAGTATGTATGTGTGCTGGTTTGAGGCTAATTAGAATATTTTAATAGACAAAATTACACTCTGGGCTGTGAAAGGAAAACATCATGATGTCTACTTCACTCATACGCTTGCTGGAGAATTGTTTGGGAACACTAACCAAAACAATAGATCAGTCAGTCTCTCTGTGTCGCTTGCTGGAACAGGAGCTGCTGGTGGGATCTAGCAGCTTCTGGGCTCTGGCTCCTCTGCTGATTAATCCTCACTAACCACTTTTCTTCTAACCCCCTTGGCCGATCCTCCTAATTTACCTTGCACATAAGGCAAACCTTGGGGTAAGGTACAGNGGGGGGGGGGGGGGGCTGGGAACTCCCAAACCTTCACAGTATGTGTATATATATAAAAGTAACTCTTGATGAATCACTTTTCCATTAAAAAAAAACCAAAACAAATTGAATAAAAAAACGACCAACTGTTGTGGTAGCCCTAAGCAGACCAAAATAGGCTTATCCATGCCCTGGTTTGCCCAGACATGTTTTTCTCCCCTGCCTCCTTCTGTTTTAGGAAGAAGCAACCATGGGAAAGAAGACAAAGAACCTGGAGCCACCGAGTCTGAGGACTGTGGCCTGCCCAGACTTGGATAAAAGATGATGAGCAGGGAGCACAATGTGTACTCTGCCATTGTATCTGCTCTCTGCCATTGTATTTGTGATGCCTTATATCCTGAACTCCCTGGAAACTGCCTGCCAAAGGCTTACCAGGAACAGGCTCTAAATGCCTGCAGGCAATCAGCCTGCACAGCCAGCCTGACATTGTGCCAAGCCTGCACATGGCATTGCATCCTGCCTGTGCCTGAAAGCTTCCTGCCAAGACTTGGAGTCCTGGAGATAACACAGATCATCTAGAGAGTCAGGAGAAGGTCAGAGTTTCTCTGCCTCCTTTCTCCAGCAGCCAGAAGCCTGGGGAACTCCAAAGCCTCTAACGGCTTTGAGACCACCAACAGCAAAACCCCTCCATGTGCTTTGGGTACTGTCCCATAAGATTTTGTGAGTAAATACTTCAAGCCTCTTGTAATTCACCATTGCCTTCTGCCATGAGCAGAAAGGAGCTCCTTGAGTCCATCCAGTGGGCAAGCAGAGTACTGACCGCAAGCGGCACACTGACCGCAAAGCCTTCTCTGACAGTAAAAATGTTTCCACTTGCTGGGTGCCTCTTACAGTGTTTCAGTTTTGCCTGTTCCCTGTGTATATAAATTTCCAAACCTTGTGTTTTGTACCTTGTAACTGAGTTTTCTGGCAAGATTTAATGTTAATAAACAATTTTCATAGTTATTAACAATCTCTGCCTGGATATCAAAATTAGTATTGATTATTAATTTTGCCTCATTCGTAACACCAACCAGCCAAAAACCCCAACCAACCAACCAATCAAAACCATTAAAATGATACAACTATTTAGCAGCACAGAAAAAGATTGTGTGTAAGATGAGTTTTTCCATAATATGAAGTGTACATCTACAATTGCCCTGGAATCAATATTAAAGCATTCCATTACTTCAACTGCAGACTAAGTATGGTGATTTTTATATTTGCAATTCTCACTCCTAAGGATTTTTTATATACCTGAGAGTAAAGGTAGTTAACATGCTAATGACTATTCAGTTACATGAGGCTACAAAACATTTGCTGCATCCAATCTATTTGCCTGATGCTTGATAGCAGTGTAATTGAAATGGTGGCCATAATTAAAAGCTTCTAAATAGCCAAGATGCTTTTCAACAAATTTCCTTTCTAGCTGAAAAAAAAAAAAAAACAAACAACCAAAAATGTATTTTTAATAAATTGTTTCTGGCTGCAAACTTGTTTAAAATCCCTTAGGAGTAAATATCACTGAATTACACAGTCAGAGAGGTATGCTTACAATCCCTCCTTCACAGAATTTTTCAAGTGCAAAAAAACATTCAAAGCATTAATTATAAAGGAGCTGTAAGCACTACAGAGGAGGCCATGTAGATCTGTGTGTTTTCAGCTGCATTGCCTGCAGTCAGTGTCTAAAAAACGTTTATTGGCATAACTGACAGGCCAGTCTTAATGACAATGCTCTACAGCATTATTGTTCAAAGCGTGTTAATTACATGGCATGGACATGAATGTAGATACAGCCCTTGAGATTTTAGCTTTCATTACACTGAAGTGCAATCTGAGATGCAACAGAGCAAAATACAACAAGGTATAGTTTGAATGTGATGTGGTGTGACAGATAAGTACCATCAGAAGAATTAGGATACTTTTCAGTAAGGAAAGGGAGCAATGCAAGTCATGTCTCCTGTCTCCATGGCAGCAGAGCTGGTGTAAAAGTGTATTGCGGTGCTTTTTCCAAGATGCCTGTGTAATAAATTTATGATATATCAAGTTAATTAATATGATGTGATAATAACTTATCAAACAAGAAACAGAGATGAATTACCAAGAGCACAAACTTTTTTCTGCTGGATTCTGTCTGTGGAATATAGCTCAAACAAACCCCGATCACATCCTGGGCAGAGAAAATGACTATCATAAACAATAACCCATTCAGTGCCCCTTACAGAGGAAATATGACAGCCTCAAAGAATGTCAATAAACTAATTGAGTTTGAACAAAAACAGGGTGAAATTTAAACAGAAAACTGCAGATAGGATTAGATAGGATCTAATTATAAAGTTCTAATGAGAATATAAATCTGACTAACTACAGTAACAAGTATTAGATAGAAAGTATCAACTACATCTTCTGAAACTTTTTGCTAATTGGCCAGCTAGAAAACAAAGAAACAGAAATTTGATAGAGAAATAAAAGTACAACAGAAATCAAAGTACAGCAAGAGGATTATTCCATTAGGCTATTGTGATGTAGCACATACACTTGTATCCTGACCCTAAAGAATGGAAAGGGTAACCTTTATTTGTTCAAATCTAATTTTGGTGTGCAGAGACCAAATTACTAAATTAAATAATTCCTGTTTATCAGTTTGGTAAGTATTTTGAGAAAAAAAAAAAAGAAGGTGTTGAATAAAAATACTATTGTTATACTTATTTTGAACAGCCATGTAATATAACTTCATAAAATCAAATAAATTTGAAGTGAAGAGCTCTTAGTGATCTGGTTTCATCCAGCCACAAATAACTCAAATTAGTTTTGCCCATTTATATTAGATCCCCTGGGAAATTTTTATGCAGATATAAATTTCAATTATAGAAATTGTATCCTGATTGTCAGACCAAATTTTCCTTCACTTCAATTTCATCTCATTCTCCTTTCTTTCTCCTCTTTCTTTCTTTCTCCTATTCTGTAACCAATACACCCAATAGCGTAAGGTAACCAAGATACCTTAATGTCCTTTTGCAGAAAAATAAACCCTTAATTACAGAATCATACAATCATAGAACAGTTTGGGTTGGAAGGGACCTTCAAAGCTCTTCTAGTTCAAGCCCCCTGCAGCAAGCAGGGACATCCTCCACTAGGTCAGATTGCCCAGTGTCCTCTCCAGTCTAATCTTGAGTGTCTCCAGGGATGAGGCCTCAAACTACCTCCCTGGGCAACCTGTACCATTGTTCCACCAGCCTAATGGTAAAGAACTTGCTCCTAACATCCAATCTAAATCTACTCTTCTCTGAATTAAAAACATTGCTGAGCACTTCTTAGTAAGGATGAAAAATGACTGCAGAAGGACAGATAACCAATGCACCAAAGACCTCAGCAACTGTTTTGTAAGAGGTAGTAAACAGCCATGAAACACTAAGCAAACAGTGCAGATAGGCTATATGAGCAATGAGGACTTACAGGTAAACTTTGTTGAATCAGTGACCTAATTATCCTTCATGTCACTGATTATTAGTCCTTGGTATTTTTTTTTCAGAAGCCAGATGTAAAGAAGTTAGAATATGAGAAACAAGAAGCTATCCCAAATTATTAGATTCTCTAACAAGTTCTTAGCAAGGCTGCTTGCATCTAAAGTAATATTCCATGTCTTTTCTGATAACCTGTCTTGATTTCTCTCTCTTAGATGTTTAGTTCATGGCCCTCGTGGTTTATTGGCTTAAAATTATATTCCTTTTGTTATGGTAGCAGTGCAACTCTGGTTTCATCCGAGACAGAGGTAAATGCCAGCTTTGTCAGTCAGGCACAACGTTACAGCTGCTATTTAGAAACCTAAGTACTTTTACAGGTGAGATAGTTGATAAGTAGACTTATTATATACAGTACCAGATATTGTATATACTATGTATATATATACATGTATATGTATATTGTATGTATATGTGTAATATACTATGTATATACAATATACAATTATTATTGTAGGAAAATAATAATGTGCCATGGTCTAGTCTTGAGGTCTGTGGTAATGGGTTGGACTTGATGATCTTTGAGGTCTCTTCCAACCTTGGTGATACTGTGAAAATCTACAACATACATACTGTCTTCCTGGAAATAATCTTAGATTCTCCTGCATTTTTCTGCCTCTATAGAGTGTTGCAAGAGTTAGTTTCTGTTCCTGTCCCCATGATTTAGAACTCATCTGTCTCCTAAGATTTGCTTGATGTGTCTGTACAACACCACAAAAGTAGTCCCAAACAATATGTTTTAGCACCCCCCTCTTTTTTTTTTTTTTTAAAATATGTGACATTAGTGTACTAAATAAAACTGTCTTCAAACTGAAGAAGAAACAGCTTTTCTTCTTAACTTTTACTCACTCTCTACTTTTGGTTAGGCTGTGTTCTATCCAGTTGTGTGTAAGCTCTTTATAACTTCACTTCATCTAGTGGCAACTGCTACTACAGTTTTCTAAATACCACATTCTCTCCTTAATGTCCAGCCTGTCTTAAATCAGTATCTATACCAGTCACCCAGGAGGAAGCATTGAAAGCTGACAGAGACAAAATCCATCTCAGGATGCACCTGCTCATAATGACATTATTTTATATCAAATAAAGGAATTTGATAAGACTGGATCCAGATCCTGGTATATTGAATTCGATTCACATGATTATTTGCACAGTGTTTCTTTTTTAAAAAATAATTTATGGCTAATTATAGGTTAGGAAGCTGGGGCAGTTGGCTTTATGCTTAAAGAAATAAAGCACTTTGCTGTTAAATTTCAGTAGCTGCTCACAGCGAACATTGGGTTGATCTGTCGAAATATTACTCTAGTGGCTATTCCTTAAAGTGATTTTATGCTTATAAAAAGCTAAACAACCATGATCAAGTCTGAGTGGTGGAAGAGCTTGAGTACAGATAGTTCAGCTTCAGTGAAGCCAAACGCTTACTGTGATGTTACTGTGAAACAAAGCACAGCAATTGTGTGACTTAAGTGCCACTAACTAGTTAGAAGGAATGTTACTCACCTTCCTCAAGCTGAAAAAGAAATACTTAGTGGTCCCACAAAGAATTTGGGATTAGAGTTCTGGCAGATCTCTGGAGCAGAGAGTCTTAATTGTGCTGTGGAATACCCCAGGAAGAAACTTGTGTTCACAGATCTGGATTTTTCAGAACTGTGTTTGTGTAGGACAGATTCTCCAAGTCACTGTAGCAGAGGGAGAAATTCAGTGTAGTTTAGCATGGTTCACCTGCTTCATTCAAAGCCTTTTCGCCTTCAAAGTCATAAAATAATTATCCTAGCATATTATATAATGCTGTGGCACAGTATTTGGCATGGTCAGGTGACTCATATTCCAATTTTACAATGTGATCATCAGAGTCCTTGTTTGGTTGTCTTGATCTATATTTGCATTATAAGCTGCATCCAGTTTCCTCCTCTACAAATAGATTTTATGTTATTTGAAGAGGGGAAATTAAGAAAGCCAAATCATTCCCTTGGGACCTTTTTGTAAGGGAATCTAGGGTGATGTATGGCTTTCTAAATACAAAGAAACTTCCAAAGTATTTATTGTTGCATATTGGTTATAGAACCATAGAATGGTAAGGTTGGAAGGGACCTCAAAGATCATCTAGTTCCAACCCCCTGCCATAGGCAGGGACACCTCCCACTAGCACAGCTCACTCAAGGCCTCCTCCAACCTGGCAATGAACACCTCCAGGGAAGGAGCAGCCACAACCTCCCTGGGCAACCTGTGCCAGTGTCTCACCACCCTCACTGCAAACAACTTCCCCTGACATCCAGTCTAAATCTCCCCTCTGCCAGTTTAAACCTATTGCCCCAAGTACTGTCACTACAAGACCTTGTTAGTAGTCCCTCCCCAGCCTTCCTCTAAACCCCCTTCAGATCCTGGAAGGCTACTCTTAGGTGTCCTGGAAGCCTTCTCTTTTCCAGGCTGTAGAGCCCCAACTCTCTCAGCCTGTCCTCACAACAGAGCTGCTGCAGCCCTCTGAGCATCTTTATGGCCTCCTCTGGACCCACTCCACCAGTTCCATGTCCTTCCTGTGCTGGGGGCTCCAGAACTGCACACAGGACTCCAGATGGTGTTATGATTTAAGAGGCTTACACTTCAAGGAAATAGTGATATGCCTTGGCTGGTTATAGTTGTGGATATATAAAGAGTTAATTTTAGAAATGCAGTAAATTGTATCAGTCCTTTAGTGTGACATTAAATAATGCATCAGAGAGGAATCAATATATATCAATACATTATAATGCACTTATAATGTAGCAAAATAATTTATTTTAATTCTAGCAGAGACAATTTCATTTTGGCTCAGCAGTCATGAATCTGCAGAATATATGCAGAGGATAGCCAGTCAAGGCAATGGCACACTGTGATTTTCCTTTTACTCTAACCTAGTGTATTTGAATGCAAAAATTGTCTACATCATTTAGCCTTGCTCAAAGCACTGGAAATTCTGTGCAGTGACTTTGAACAGAGATACCCTCTAGTGGTTACATTCTCAATGTAAAGTGAATATAAAATTGCTCCTCAGAATGGAGTATTTACTTAAGAGATGAGGAGTGAAAAGAGCATTCTTTTGCTTTTGCTCCATACAGGCAAAAGGAAATAACCATGGGTTTCTCTGACATCTGACAAGATAATTGCTTCGCTTATTTTGTCACGTCAAGTATAACACCGTGAGACTTTATAACTTCCAGGTCCTGTGCTGGACAAACAGAACAAAATGTTGTCTTCTGAAACAGATGTACAGTCACTTTTTGGTCTATTTGATAGAATCATAGAATGGTAAGGTTGGAAAGGACCTCAAAGATCATTTATATTTTGTGTGAAAATAATGTCTTCATTTCCTTCAATACCAATACAGAGAGGTTTTGATATAAATTATTACAGAAATATTTTCTACATTTGGAGCAAAAAGCTCACATGCAGGGCACTGGAATTTTGCTGCCAAGTCTGTCACTGAATTCCACTTTTTGACTAAAATTTCAAACGTGCCTCAGTTTGAAATGGGTATAAGAATGATTTCTTCACTCACAGCATTTTGTCAACCATGAATTCTGAATATTTAAGCTCTATTAAGACTGAACAGAGAGAAGCACAGATCCATACCATTGGCTATGCTGCTTGATCAGAAATGAGACTTTATGAAGAACTGTAGTCAGGTATCCTGAGCTGCCTGGAAACTGCCTTCCAAGAGCTTACCAGGAACAGGCTCTAAATGCCTCCATGCAATCTGCCTGCACAGCCAGCGTGACACCATGCTGAGACTGCCCATGGCATTGCATCCTGCCTGCCCCTCTGCAAAGCTGCTGCTGAATTGGGAGTCAAGAGGAACCAGTTCAGAGACTGTGCCAGACTCCAGCTGCCTGAGAAAAGAGCCTGGGAAGACTCCAAAGCCCCTAACGGCTTTGAGCCCACTGGTACCAACACCTCCACATGCTTTGGGTATTGTCTGATAATATTTTGTGAGCAAATCCTTCAAGCCTCTTGTAACTCACCATTGCCTTCTGCCATAAGCAGAAAGGAGCTCCTTGAGGCCACCTGGTGGGCAAGCGGAGTATTGACCGCAAGTGGTACACTGCGAAGCCTTCTCTGCCAGTTCAGTCGAGTTCAATCAATGTTATATGTTATCAGTAGGTATTGCCAGAGCCTGTTGTAACCTGTATAATGTTTCCATGACTGATGCAAAGAACCGATTGTTATTACAATTAGTGATGGGGGTGGTGACAGTTCCGAGTAGTGAATATCAATAAACAAGATTAATTTTTGAAAATACCACCTCACATTAATTAATTACCCCTCCACTACATCCTGAAACTGTCAGAGCATCTGTCTCTGCTACAAGCATAGGCAACTTGGTCCTTTCTTAACTCTGGTTGACAGAAATTATTTCAGCATTCATCAATGTCTAAGAGAAAAAACCAAAACAAACAGAAATCTTCTAAGTTCAACTCATATATTTAAAAAACTGTCACAGAAAATGAAATATGTGCAGGTCATTGGAGTGGCCAATGGACCCCAGCACTCAACACACTGCAAATGCTGCAAGGTAGCCTGAATAAAATATTTTTTTCTCTTCCATGTACTACAAATACCATACAGATATTCATTTAAAGGAGTCTACACATAACATTTGACTAAGTTTGGTATCTTGTCTCTGAAAGTAATGTGGAAACATAATTAACAATTCTGGATGATCCAGGGATATCAATGGGGAGAGATCAGTTATTTGTCCATTCATAAAGTTTTAGGATAAGAAATAAAAATATGGGGGCTGGAAGGAGGGAATTTTTGTGATTGGAATGGAACCAGAAATATCAGCCAGGCCTGTTCATACAGTGCAAGCAATAACAAAAATCTGACGACTCAACTTCTCGTCTGGAAAAGTAACACAGAACAGGTTATAGATTAGATATAGACTAAGTAATAACAAAACCAAACCAAAC
>VWZE01009173.1:37146-50053 GCA_013396675.1 Eubucco bourcierii | reverse complement strand
AAACAAAAAACCAAACACATGAAACTACATTTATTTTAAAAGTGCACTCATTATTTTTGGAAGAATTATTCCTGAATGGCAAGCTTGGCCATCCTAGTGATATATTTGTTTGACCTGTAACTTCAGGCATTCTGCATGGACTATATGTGCCTGTTTACTGTCAAATGAGTACAGTTACCTACCAAAATGAGACCTGAGGAATCAAAAATGAATGAATAACACATTCAGTGATTATTTGATACGTGCTATTAGGAGTAAAATACTTCATCTTTAGAAAGATAAGCTACATTCCACTTCAAAATCTCTTCTACTGTTCTGCACAAAAGTAGTTCACAGACACAGGATGTCAGAAGGAAGTCTGTGGCTAACCATGGTGAAGCCCTGTGTCTCTTTAGTTTATATACTTCTTTTTTTTTTTTTTTGGCATATGTCCATGTATTTCTATATTTCTGTATACAGAAAATGTATTAGGACAGGTGAGCCTGTGCTGCTGAACAGAAAAGACGGTGACATGACAGACTGAGTTTTACATTGGAGTTTTACCAAATCATCTTCCCTGTACTTTTATGTTTCTACTGTCTTAACATCAAATCATCTTCCCTGTACTTTTATGTTTCTACTGTCTTAACATGTACAAATGAGCAAGTGTCCAAAGATTAAGACTGGCCCATTAGAGCAAACTGTGTGGGAATTTTCTTCAACCTCAGGAGACATGAAACTGTGGGAGCTACAAAAACGGATGTACAGTTTTCAGTCAAGAAGGTGGCAACCTCCATGAGAGCTGAGTGTGGTAAAAAGTTCTAGCCACCACAGATAAATTTGTTCAATGTCAGTAATTACATTGCCCTGGATGGTACAGAAGTGCTTGTCAATGTTTTACAACTGTCTGAAGGGTATTCTGCAAATTTCTGTGTTCTCTATATCTCCAGCCTTTTACAATCTTCCGTTTCATTCTTCATGTCCATCAGGTTCCTGAATAACATCAATCAGAGTGACAACTACTTCCATTATAGCAGGCCTGCCTTAGGTAAAATACTCCTTTACAGAAGCCACTTGGTTTTAATTGTGCAATAAAATAAGATTGTTCTTCATATTTTTATGAAACGTTGGAGCTGACCTCAGTTTTACGAGGCAGTACGGAAGGCAGATAGGATAGATAATAATTATAGGTCAACTCCATAAGCACTAAGCCAACTAGCATAAGGCAGCATCAGTTCAGAAGCCCTGTGAGGATGCTGTTGACCCTAAACACTTAAGGTCTACTGAGAAACTACAGAGTTGGCAGGTAGCTGGTACTCTTTCAACACGAGTCAAGGCTTTTCTGCAATGGCTAACAGAGAAGCCTAACATTTAAAATACTTTATAATAGGAAAATATGGATTTGAGACTCCAGGCAGAGTTTCTGGCGCAGGAAAGACAGACTGTAGCTCCTGCTGCAAAGACTGCTCTAGGGGTAGTTCCCATAGAAGCTCTCACTTTGTTCTGCCAAACTCAATCTTCTTCTATCTATGGGCCTCAGATCCTTTTTCCTCCTCATTCAACCCTAAATTTTTTGTCTGGGAAAATATTGGCTCAGTCTTCAGTTAGATTTAAATCTAGGGCTTGGCTTGAGAGAGAGAAAGCCAAAAGCTGTAGCTGGAGTGTGAAGCATGAAAGGGACTTCCAAAGGACATTTTACTTTGCAACCAATCATTCCTTTGGTATTCACTTTCCAGCTCTGATCCAGCTGGAGCTTCAGTCTTCCAATGATTCTGAATCTGAACTCTAACCCTAGGGATAGGAGTATATCAGTTTTATTGGCTATGGCAGGCTTTCCCCACTTTGTGTGAGCAGAAAGGGTGAACGCGGAGAACAGGTCTCACTCCGACTTGATGATAGATGTCTCTCCCCATGTCCTACAAGAGAAGACAAAGTCTGTCATGCAGCATTTGGGATCACTTAGTACTTGTTGTTTGGTTGAGTAGTTTCAGGTAGATAAACCTGCTACAGGAATGCAGATATCTGGAACTGCTGTGAATCCAGTCCCCAATGGGATCGTACATTTCATTTCAGAGAGGTCGCCTGAATTACCTTCTTGTATCCACTGCTGCCACTCCTGACATTGAAAACCATGCTCATGATTCAGAGATGTGGGTTTAGAGATCAAATATCCCAGTTTCACTTATACAGTCCCAAGTACCAAGTTACTAACAAGCCTTTTAATATATTAAGACCTTCACTCTGACAGGTATTACTGTGAGTTACACTTTTTCATTCTCTTTCTTCTTTCTTATTCATTAGCATGAGAACACATTTCTTTTTAATCATAATTATTCCAAATTTCTGCCAAAATTACTTCTTTCAGAAATTTGATATCTTCTTATATCAGACTTTCATTTAACAACTGTGATATTAAACTTCTGACTGCATAGTTTCATAGAATCAAAGAATCATAGAATGGTAAGGTTGGAAGGGACCTCAAAGATCATCTAGTTCCAACCCCCTGCCATAGACAGGGACACCTCCCACTAGCACAGCTCACTCAAGGCCTCATCCAACCTNATAGTCCCTCCCCAGCCTTCCTGGAACCCCCTTCAGATCCTGGAAGGCTACTCTAAGGTCCCCTGGAAGTCTTCTCCAGGCTGCAGAGCTCCAACTCTCTCAGCCTGTCCTCATAGCAGAGCTGCTGCAGCCCTCTGATCATCTTGGTGGCCTCCTCTGGACCAGCTCCAACACTTCCACGTCCTAGTTTACTGTTGCTATTGTATAGGAAACCTACTCACTCATTTATTACTGAGACATGCCTGGGGAAAAAAAAGCACTTTATAAAAATGTAATTAATTGCACACTTTAAAGGTCAGCATTAATAAAAATCAACATGTAGATTATTAATGCCCATAGAGAAAATAATTAGTGGTCCTTTCAACTGTTGCTAAAATCAATTATACTAAAATGTGAGAAGAGTGCATTTTATTTGAAAGATACAGCACAATCCTCATGCCTTGTGAAAGAGGCAAAGACCTTCAGACCTTAATGTGGCTATCTCACAATTGGAATTATAATGTAATAGGAAAAAAAAAAGTTGCTTCATAAATTTTAGTCATTTTAGGTACTCACCATGTATTCTTCAATATTTCACCAAACTAATCAATTTTTCCTGAAGTTACTATGAATGTGTCACTAGAAGGCATTAATATGATAATATTAATGGGACATAGCAGAAACATTCTTAGTGTTGATTTATTTAGAAGAGACTCAGAATTGCTAATTATTTGCAATCAGAGTCTTTGTTAAAGTCAGTCTCCTCATTTTCTTACTGTCTTGAAAATCTCAGGTCTGCTTACCCAGTCTTGCTCTGTTTCTTTTACTCTGTAATGGAAATAAGCTGCTGGGTGTATATGGATGATTTCATTTATTGTTGATTCAGAGTAATTTGTGAGTAGTCTCAGAAGTCAAAATATGAGGTTAGGTATAGCAAAGAATTCCAAAAAAACATAATCCTGAAATGGTTTGGCCCTGATTCTTATTTACATAAAGACTCCTTTACACATTGTGGCAGCAGAAAGGAGCCCTAAAGTGTATTTAAATAAAATTTATGCCTGCTCTAACATTTTTTTATGCTGCCAGAACTGTGTAAATGAAAATCAGGTTCACTGCATTGGTGCTGGTGGTTGGGTTTTGGTTGATTTTTTCATTTGTTTGTTTTCTTTCAACAGTTGCACTCTATTAATGAAAAAGCATGGGTTTGTATCTTTTGACTTCTACACTATCCAGTCCAAAGATATTAAGCAATGGTAACACAGATATCTAGAGTTTAAAAGGAAAATATTTTTGTTGGAGTTGGGCTAGGGAAGAAAATTTAGGATTATTCTGACTTAAATATAATAGAAGATAGGTGCATTCTATCAAATGCCAACAATCAGAAATGCCTTGCTTGACTCTGATGTGATGGAACATGTTAAATATCAGAAAGATTAGTTTTGGAGCAGGTTGTAGAAGGGATCAACTGAAAGGCAGCTGGCAGGAAACCAAACCTGTGACCAACCTCAACTGTAGAGCAGTTATAGCTGTTTCACAGTGAAAAATGAATTATGGAATGAGTCATGTTAGGTATCATGTGTAGGATGGATGTTCATTTCTCTTGAAGAAAATGTGTTTTGAAGGCATATTTTTAAGGACTCTCAGATTTGCTCTGATAAGATATGCTTGAAACTATGTCAAAGGGAGACAGCCAGTAAATTGCTTTTAAATTGTAGTACCTCTGGCCTTTAGAGGTAATTCTAGACAAGTGATAACATTTCTGTTTGATTACAATCCAGTTCCTCGGCAAGTTGCACATGCCCCGAGTTCAAGGGTCTGTGTTATCTCCCTGAGAGTCCTTTCTCTAGATCTCTTACCTGCGGTTCTGGCCCTGGATTTGGACCATTCAAAATTTGTGGGTTTTTTTCATTACTTTTATGCCAACATTCCAATGGATTCCAGCCTTTCCCTGTGCAGTAAAACCCTCTTGATTTCGTTCTCAATAGAACCTGAAGCCACAGAAAACAGAAGAGAGTTTACACCTATAAGGAGAAACTTTTATTTTTTTCCTTCTCTGAATTAATTTGTCTCCAACTGCAGTAAGTTCCAAGTTTGTGCTGTCCTGAAGTCTTCCCATTTGATAAGGATAGGAACTGAGAATCTTCAGTATTCCTTGGCAGCATGCTCATACTTCAGGATTACTTTGTCAGCTCTCTAAGCACTGGCAGTAAACTCTGTAACTTTCTTGGAAAGAGCTCAAAATCCTGACTCTGCCCTCTCTCCTTTTTTTGTCTGCTTTTCCTGTTTTAACATTTGCTTTACCCTGATTGCTCATTACTTCTAAAACCCTGTGGATGCACTACATACCTAACAGACCATCTATTCTGGCAAGTTGTCTTTTGGGACAACTAGATGCCTATGAACATCAGCCAAATTTGGACAAAAAAGGAAAGTTTTCTCCAGCCACTGAAGTAGACAACATAATTTCCTGGATACAGGTATAATGAAAGTGAATACATGAGCTTTTTAATCTGTTGGTACCTTGTGTTCCTCTATTTGTCCAGCCAAGAATGCAGTAAAAAAAATAATCTTATGGCCCTACATGGATGTTCTTCTGGCCTTTTATTAGATATTTCACAGGACAGAGTGTAACATAACTGCCACTTATTATCACAAAAATGATGTGGAAACTTTTCCTCTTAATCCAGATGATTTTTATCTTCACAGAGTCAGAGAAAAAAAAAAAATGCTTGAATATCTTGGAAGAAAGCCAAATGACAGTGAGCTGGAAGAAAATGATTAATAGTCAAACCAAGAGCAAAATATTCAGACATAGTTGTAAAAAAGAAGTAGGTTTATGTGTATGTGAAAATCAGAAATATCTAAAATAAATCCTTTTCCCCTCTCACATGAGATTTTATTAGGCTTTGCTTAATACGCATCTAATTTTTTTTCTGTCTCACTTTGATCATTTCTACAAAACATTTCTCTATTCTGCTTGACCTCTAAATATTTCTTTAGCTTGCTTGAACTTTATTCCATTTTAATCACCAATTGGATTCAAACCCACAATACATTAAAAGCCATTTAACATGCTATACAGTTGTTGTTGCAAGTGGGTGAATAGGTCTCAGATGTCGGCTAAAAGTTCACAAGCCACATCCGTGATTGCAGTTCTCCAAATTCAGCCAAAATCATTCCACAGTTCTGGCAGGTTACCTTGTTTACAATGCATTTGTTTTAATGCTGAAACAGAATTTTCATCACTTTATGGCAATAGTTAATATTCCTTGAAAGTATACATTTGTTAACAGCGGAGCAAAATTTCTTCTTTGCCATTAGAGGACAATAAAACCAGTATCAAAATACTTGAGAATGCAAGACTCCACTAGTTGAGATAAAATAATAAGGATGTGATCGAAACTAAATAGAAACATACGGAGAGACACTACATAGGAGTTTAGACTCTAAGTCCCTTGCTATTTTAGTAGCTATAGTATTCTATCTCTTGTAGTGGAGGGGTAATTAATTAATGCAAGATGATAATTAAAAAAATTAATCTTGTTTATTACTATTCACTGTTCAGAACTGTCACCACCCCCATCACTAATTTCAATAACAATCAGTCCTTTGCATCAGTCATGGAAACTTTATACAGGTTACAACAGGCTCTAGCAATAGCTACTGATAATACATAACATTGATTGAACTCGGTTGCCCTGGCAGAGAAGGNTTTGGAGTTTTCCCAGGCCCTTTTCTCAGGCAGCTGGGCTCTGGCACAGTCTCTGAACTGGTTCCTCTTGACTCTCGATTCGGCAGAAGCTTTGCAGAGGGGCAGGCAGGGTGCAATGCCATGGGCAGGCTTGGCACAGTGTCACACTGGCTGTGCAGGTGNCAGAAGGCAATGGTGAGTTACAAGAGGCTTGAAGGATTTACTCATAAAATATTTTCTCCCAACTCACAGGGCTGGCTACAGCTTCAGACAGGGTGGTCTCAAAGCTGTTAGAGGCTTTGGAGTTTTCCCAGGCCCTTTTCTCAGGCAGCTGGGCTCTGGCACAGTCTCTGAACTGGTTCCTCTTGACTCTCGATTCGGCAGAAGCTTTGCAGAGGGGCAGGCAGGGTGCAATGCCATGGGCAGGCTTGGCACAGTGTCACACTGGCTGTGCAGGTGGATTGCATGGAGGCATTTAGAGCCTGTTCCTGGTAAGCTCTTGGAAGGCAGTTTCCAGGCAGTTCAGGATACGAGGCAGTAGGAGCATGGATAGAGAGCATGGATACAACGGCAGAGCACAGGTTGTGCTCCCTGCTCATCTCCTTGCTTTACCCAGATTTGGACAGCATTGCACAAGGCAACCGTGTGTGCCTTGTTTACCACAGGGTTCAAAACAAGCCACAGCCCTCAGACTCAGTGGCTCCAGGTTCTTTTGTCTTCTTTCTCACAGTTGCTTCCCTCCAAAACAGGAGAGGAGAGCAGAAAAACATGTCTGGGCAAGCCGGGACACATGCAAGCCTATTTTGGGCTGCTTAGGCTTACCACAACTTCTCTCTGCAAGCCAGACTTGTTACAGAGGTAGCAGTTGCAGAAGAGAATACCTGGGAATTCATGTAGAGAGGAGGTGGATGACAGGAAACTCCTATGTGCAGTATCAAGATTGTTAATGTGGCTCACTGTACAAAACTATTGAGACCCTGGTAGATTTGAAAACCTTTCAGTGTTTGGAGACCTGAATGCTCATTTCTGCCTCCTACAAACACAGCATCTTACTGGGGCAAAGAACATCTAGTGATATAGAGCAGAACCAGAAATCAGATCCATTATGATAATGTTTATATATTTCCTGCAAGGCTTGTTTCCCCTTGTAAAATGTACATCTCATTTCCTTGATAAATGGCATCACAGATCATCATAAACATCTTTCTTTAACTGTAGTCCAGGTGTAGCTCTTCAGCTGAGTCAATGTATCTAAGAAAATTAGTTTAAATAAATCTATAAATCTTAAACAGCCTCAGGTTTTGGGAAAAGGAAAAAAAAAACAGAACAAAACCAAAAACCCAACCAACAACAACAACAACAACAACAAAAAAAAACCCAAACAAAAAAACCTCACCACTCAACAAAACCCTTGATGGACACAGATCTATTGTCACCCCCTGCACAGTCACATTTTCACCTGCACACATAAACACACAGACACTCATCATATATGACTGTGTAGTCATTTTCAATAGTTTTCATTCCACTTTAAACCACCTGTCAAAACAGCCATTTAATTAGGTTAAGCTTTCTGGCTTTGCAAAAAGTTTTTTACTGTACTCTGTTGTCCTTGCTATAAAATTAATAGTTTGAGCAACTTCTAAGGGGACAGGTTTCTGCACTTGTGAAAGTCAAATTAAAACCACCTTTGCCAAACCAGATTAAGAAAAAAAGAGAGAAAGAAAGATCATAGTGTCTGAAACTTTGAAAGCAACACTTCATTTATTATAATCTTTTTCTAGTCCCAAAGTACAAATTATGTAGAGAAATGGAACTGTAGCTGCAGAGAAGGCAAAATGGTAAGGTGCAGTACATGTCCACCTTGCAGTTCGTGGGGCAGTTGCAAGATGATGAAGGACTTACACTTCACTCTGCGCCACTTACTTGTCTAAGAGGGGGAGTCTCTTCACTTTACTATGATCTGTCTTACACTTGGGTAAGTCTCATTCCTGCAGCTGTCAAGGTAACTTTGTGCTGTGTATCAAAAGCTCCCTGAATACCAACTTAGTTGAGAGCTGAAAATACTCCAATGATACTGGATAACCTTTTTGGTCAAGTGACAACACTCAAACAGACAGGATGTCAAAACATCAGGGGAGTGCTGTTAAGCTATGGTTACATCCTGGTAAAGTCTGGGGAACACTAACTACTGACTGCAGATGCAGGCTTATTTCAGTGGGAGTAGATTTCACTGGAAGTAAAAATGTCCAGGTTACTACTTTGTTGGTTCTACATTGATCTGCCTAATTCCCTTCCGAGGTGAAAGGTTCTAAAAGATATTTGGAGAAAAGCTTCCATTTATTGTGATAGCTAATGCTAGTGTTACTTGCTAATACTCTTACTACAGTACTATGCCAAAGGTCTCTTTAGTATGTGGGCCAGCTATTATAAACTCATTAAAAAATTAAGATGGTCCCTGAAGCACATATAATCTAATTAAGACATAGTTATAAAAGAGATGATCAAGTAAAACTTGACAATGCATATGAAGGTTTTAGAATTTAATTCTGGTTCTATACTAATTGGTTACTTATATATATTGGCTTTGTCCAAAGTGTGTGCATGCAGCCCAGACAGCAACTGTGTGCTGTGCTGCAGCAAGAGTAGTGTGGGCAGCAGGGCAAGGCAGAGGATTCTGCCCCTTTGCTCTGCTCTCCTCAGACCCCACCTGGAGTCTTGTGTGCAGTTCAGGAGCCCCCAGCACAGGAAGGACATGGAAGTGTTGGAGCAGGTCCAGTGGAGGCCACCAAGATGCTGAGAGGGCTGCAGCAGCTCTGCTGTGAGGACAGGCTGAGAGAGTTGGGGCTCTGCAGCCTGGAGAAGAGAAGGCTTCCAGGAAATCTTAGAGTAGTCTTCCAGCATCTGAAGGGGGCTACAGAAAGGCTGGGGAGGGACTATTCTAAGACCAATGCCATGACAAGGGGCAATGGGTTTGAAGTGGCAGAGGGAAGATTTAGACTAGATGTCAGGAGGAAGATTTTTGCAGTGAGGGTGGTGAGGCACTGTACTAGTAGGAGGTGTCCCTGCCTATGGCAGGGGGTTGGAACTAGATGATCCTTGAGGTCCCTTCCAACCTTGCCATTCCATGATTCTATGATCTCCAGGGTCATTCCACCACTTCTCTGGGCAGCCCATTACTTTTTAAACACATGCCTTTCTAAACACTAAATTGCAATTTTATTTTTTTTAAATGACCTTCCTCTCCAAGCCTCCTTTTCTTTATTTATCTTCCTCTGTTATTATTGTTTTCTGTAAATTTGTATGAGATAATTTAAGTATGGCTTTATTTTCTGGGCTCATCCTACACTCCAATGTATGGCTTTCTTAATGCTTTTCTGGCTATGTGACATTGCTCTAGCTGTGCAGATGTAGTTTATCAAGAATGCTCTCTGGAATGTTCTGTCAGTGGTAACACTGCAGTTTCTATATACCTAACAGTTCTTTTCCTGATAACCAGAAATTTGTATGCAAATAATTTCCTTTTTTAAGTTTTATGCATAATTCTGCTTAGCTGATAGCAATTTTCTGTATTCATTGGATCTGTGCTGTTTATTTGATGTTTTATTTGTTGCGAAATGGCTGAATGCTTTCTGCTTTGCTTCCTAACAGCACAGTGAAAGTGAGCTGCAGCTCTCTGTGACCTCATCTGTACACTATTCATGCTGCCCAGGCTGGAGATGTCTGTCCTTCAGCTGGCCACATTCTCTATCTTCTTTATTATCATGTGTGCAGCACCTGAGATTTTAGTTCAAGACCCTCAAACTGCCAGTCTGGATATCCAGGTAGAGAGCTTTTTGGCTTCCATTCTCAGGTCATACATCTCTTTTTTTACTGTTGGAAATCAGAACACACCAGCTAAACTTCTGCTTTACTGCTGCACTCCAGCTTTAAAGTAAGCAATGTATTTCTAACATTGTGTTACATGAGATGTTTAGTAAGTTCATTTTGCTTTTGCATAGACATCAGACTTCAGTTATATTCAGAATCTGGAAACTGCTGGAAAGCATAAACAAGACACAGGTTTGGTAAGATGGTTTTCTGGTGTACTCAACTCATAACAGAGAGAAAACAACCAAGAACCCATGTTCTAGGGAAATTTTCTGTTCTGGACTCTGATAGAGACAATGAATGCTTGCCAAGCTGTTCGTGCATAGAAGGAAGCAATCACATTTAGTATAAATGAGTTTATGACAGCAAGCAACCCAGCTTGTGACTGAGCTACCTACTGAAACTCATCTTCATTGCATCTCCTCTTCACCTGCCCAAACAACCAGCACAGCAGTGCATAACCTATTTCATTTGGTAAAAATTCTCTGCTGGGTGGTATGATGACTCAATATCTTATTCTTGCTGTTTTCTTACATCCTAGCAGGTGTCACACGACTGCAGCTCAAGTTTTAATTTTGTACTGGCTCATGGTGTGACTGTTAATGCTTGTTCTTCATCAAAAGTGTAATGGATATGAGGGGTAATTGCATAGAGTTAAAAGGGGTTAATTGGGCACACAAGCTTCTCTGCAGGCTGTCCACTTGGCTGTAAAATCCAGTGACACTGCAGAAAAGCATCTTTTGCAGTAAATTACATGTCTTTAAGACATAGAAAGAACACTGACACCAGTTTGACAGACACAGTACTGTGCAAAGTAAGCCATTATCATTGCATGTTAAATTTTTTATCAATTTCTGCAAAGTTCTTAATTTTGTTAATTGTTCTTTTTACTACAGTGAAAGATAGATTTTTAAAAATGCTTTCAGAGGTTATGACATATATTTTATAATTCAATGAGTACAACCCAAACAAACCCAAAAGATGACTGTATAGACACTGGCACAGGTTGCCCAGGGAGGTTGTGGCTGCTCCCTCCCTGGAGGTGTTCAAGGCCAGGTTGGAGGAGGTCTTGAGTGAGCTGTACTAGTGGGAGGTGTCCCTGCCTATGGCAGGGGGTTGGAACTGGATGATCCTTGAGGTCCTTTCCAACCTTACCATTCTATGATTCTATGATATATAGACAGATTGGCTGTCTCATGACAGGCACTCAGAGGGTTTCCCCAAGGTTTCCAGACCCAGGTAGCACAAAAAAGCCTGCCCCTCTGTGCTGTGATAAAAACATTGTTCCCACAAAGTCTCTGCTTCATCTCTATAATTTTGGGTTTGGTGTTTTTTGGTTGTTTGGTTTTTGTTTTTTTTCTCCTTTCAATTCAGAACTCCCAATGGATTTACATTGTCCACTGTGAGCTGAATAGGTACTGATACACAGTCAGCTTAAGTCCTACTCTGGAGAACCAAAAGATGTGCTGTTTTGTAGACATGTTGTTTAGTTACAGCTCACCTAAAATCCTACTCAAAACCTTGAGGACCCTTTAAAGCAGTTCCTTAAGCTGTTTACTGGACGTGAGATTCTTTGTGAAACTTTCACTGCTTTTCATAACAGGCAGTGAAGTGAACTTTCCTCTGCAGTGAATCAGACTCCTTTAAGTGGCAGTTCTGTCTTCAGAGGTGCCTGGAGCCTCAATGGTAGAAAATGGCTGAGTGGGTAGAAAGGAAGCTAATAGGCTCAAGTAGAAGCATATTTTCAGGTTTAACAAGGCAAAGTGTCTGAATGACAGCAAAATTAAATCTATCACCACCACCACAAGAGCAGTAGCATAAGAGAGTAACAGGACAATTCCTGGAGTTATTCTGTATGCAGCATGCAGAAATAATTGAACACCAGCAACAGAATGCTGCCACTAATGCATTACACTCCTCCTCATGGTATTCCTGGACTGCTGGCTGCAGTGCCTCAGGTGGCAATGCATCTGTGCACACTGGGCTGTACTGTAGGAAACCTAGCAACCTTTCCCAATGGAGCATCCTAACAATAATTCTCACCTGGACTTAAAAGTACTTGTAGTACTTAAAGTGCTTAAAAGACTTGCTTTGTGTCAGTGTAAGCCTTATTTCCAGGCTCCAGTACGCTTGCAGAGCTCTTTAGAGCCAGGGATAACAACTCAGTGTGACATTTAAGCGAACTCTGTACCACACTTGCTTGTACCCTGAGTGGCCACAGACCTGCCTTTATGACATTTGTACATTCTGAGGCACTTTTGTCTGCCTTTGAAACCAATGTCCATAAAATGAAAGATTAATGAGATCATTTGCAGCCATCCCTCACACAAATAGAATTCATCCCATATTCACTTTGACATTTAGCCTGCTCCACACAATCCTGTCTGATATTGCAAACCATGTGGGGCCACTTCCCCCAACCCCCCTTTACTAAAATTCTTGTGCCTGCACAAAATCCGAGCTTCCTGGGTAACCCATTAAAAAGCCACAACAGATCAGCAAAATAATTATTCCAAGCAGCCAAAGTGTCCAAAATTATTTCCTGACTTTTATACTTCTTTCCTTTTCCTTTCTTTTTTCTTTTCCTTTCTGTTCATTTTTTTTTCTTTTTTCTTTTCTTTTCTTTTCTTTTCTTTTCTTTTCTTTTCTTTTCTTTTCTTTTCTTTTCTTTTCTTTTCTTTTCTTTTCTTTTCTTTTCTTTTCTTTTTAGTTTAGTTTTCTTTGCTTTTTTCTCTTCTCTTTTCTTTGTTCTCTTTTCTTTTCTTTCCTTTTATTTCCTTTTCCTTTCCTTTACCTTTTGCCTTTCCTTTGCCTTTTGCCTCCCTC
>VWZE01009173.1:980-36952 GCA_013396675.1 Eubucco bourcierii | reverse complement strand
CTCCTCTCCTCTCCTCTCCTCTCCAAAGTTTTGCAGAAAAAAAGAAGAGTTCGAGATATAAGGCAGGGAAGACAGAAGTGGAATATGGACAGAGGAACTGAGTCCACCCTCAGCAAGCTTGAGGTTGACACAAAGCTGCGTGGTTGACACACTGGAGGGAAGGGATGCTCCAGAGGGCCTTGGACAGGCTTGAGAAATGGAGCCCTGCCAACTTGCTGAAGTTCAGCAAGACCAAGAACAAATACAGGCTGGGCAAAGAGTGGCTCGACAGCAGTCTGGAGGAGAAGGACTTGAGGGTTGATGAAAAATTCAACATGAGCCAGCAATGTGCACTTGCAGCTCAGAAAGCCAACTGTGAAAGGAAGCAATGAAGGAAGGAAAAAAGAAAGTCTGAAAGGGAGAAAAAAAATGGGATGGAAAGTGGTAGACAGAGAAAAATAGAGAAAAAAGAAGGAAAGAAGGGAACAGGAATTATCTAACTTGCATCTGCACACAAAGACCATTGTGTAAAGTACAGGCGACTGAGTCCAACGTACCAAATGAACTCATGTATTAAGTGATTTATATTTAAGAAGAAGTTTCATTCAGCTATATATTCTCATCGACTGTTTATTTTGGTTATGAAGGAAACTACAAATCTGCAACTCATAACTCATGGAGATCCTTTTTCCTTAATTAACTATTTAACTAAAAACCATCTGGTAAGCTGCCACATGCAATCAGCTCATTTTTCAGATTTTCACTGCAAGTTTGTTGTCCTGATTTCCAGAAGATCCTTGTTACAGGAGAAAAGGAAATTAATCCATGTCCCATTGTTCCTTGCTGCATAAAACTAAATCCTGTGCTTCTTCCTCCCTTCTCTGGGAATTTCTGTGGAGCAAGACAAAGCATGCCTTAAAGCAGAGATATTTTAATGGATCATTAGCTTTCTTGCTGGAGGCTTCAGCAAAGGAAATATTTTGCTGTGGTCACTGGTGAACACAAAATATATTAAAGGATATGACACAAATGTTTTTATATCCAAACTATTCCGTGGCTCTACAAAATCAAATACAGAGAAGCTTAAACTGAGAAGTTAGAAAGGGCGTAATGTAAGGGACATGGTATTGAGAGCTTATGCCTTGTTTAAGGACAGCCCAGAGCTCAGGTTCCAGCCTTGTTTCAGATCATAAACGTGACTTAGAGTCCCCCCTGGTTACTAAGTGTTCTACAGTAACAAACTTAGCTGGTTTTGACGGGTGTCTTCTCCGTCTTTCTCTCTGTTCTTTGAAAACGGATCCATTAAAAAGTGGATTGTCCTAATGCATAACTTGTATTATTCCAAACAGTAGTGTTCATACAAGAGTAAAGCCATACCTCATACAACAGTAAAGCCATATCTCATTCACCACTAGCTGTGTGACCCTCATCATCAGTGCCATAACACTGTGTCATTGTCAAAACTGGACATAGGTAGGGAAATGCCCATATTTAGTGTCCAAACGTGGAGCTAGCTGGTGGAACTCGCTGAAAAGAAGAAATAGGAATCAAAAGCACTTCAAATCAATTTCTGGAGAACTCAGTATCAGGGATGTTCCTTACAAATGATAACTCCAGCTAATACAAAGGTAGATGATGAAAATAATTCTGTTTGTTCCAAACAGATTTTTTTAGGTATGTTTGAATGCAGGGACTGAACACTACAGATCTTGACAAGCCTGTCGAGCTCTGCCTCCTTTCTTTCTTTCACACAGGCATGCCCTGTTTGAAGGAAGAAGTTTGATATACTGAATCAAATAAAACCCCACACACAGCCATTGAAGGCAAATAAGACAAATAGAGAAGAGAAGGGGGGAGACAATAGCAAACAGAATAGCAATAGCAATATGAATCTAAGAGTATTTGCATTTGAAATCTTATGTATCTGGCTGCATGCACATGTGACAAACAGCAACACAGATGTAAAGAAGGGAGAGTAGTGATTAAAAAGACTGCAAATTTTAAGTCAGGGGACTGGATATTAGAATAGAGTGATAGAGCTTTGGCTGTGGCAGTCTCACCATTAAAAGCTCTTGTTTTGCTTTCATCTCAGTTCTTGTTATAAAACCCAGTGAGACGGATCTTGGAAATTGTAAAGCTGAGTGCTAAATTGCTTTAGAGAAGAGGAATATTGTTACTGCTGCTCACTAACTCTCCCATTTTGCTCACTCAGTGAGTCCATACATGGAATGTAAGAAAAAACATTTCTCAGCCAGCATTAGATTGTATTTTTCACTAACATTTGACTTTTTTGTGGACAATGATCACAGTGGAATTTTCTCCTTAAAAATACACTGTCTCCACATAACTAAACCAGAGCTGGAAATCAGCCTCAGGGAGAAAACCACCTAAACATACCTGACCATAGCCTTGTATCAGGAAGGGAGATGACCTGAGACTGCCAAACAGAGCAGGTCTACAAGGAAAGGATTCCCAACCGTAGCATAAATTACTTTGTTCATGATCTTTTATATAATTTGTGTGACCTCTAGTGGCCTTTGCTAACTTCTCTCTCCCTGTGCTTTCAATTTGTGGGACCTACCTGGACCTTCTGATGCAGCATCACACGAATGTCAGCTGCTGCTGGATTTCTGTTGTGGAAGAAGTCAGCCAGAGGTTAGAGACAGCTATGGACACCATTTTCCTTAGACACAGCTATGTACAGCTTTGCCTTAGACACAGCTATGCACAGCTTTGCCTTAGACACAGCTATGTACAGCTTTGCCTTAGACACAGCTATGTACAGCTTTGCCTTAGACACAGCTATGCACAGCTTTGCCTTAGACACAGCTATGTACAGCTTTGCCTTAGACACAGCTATGTACAGCTTTGCCTTAGACACAGCTATGCACAGCTTTGCCTTAGACACAGCTATGCACAGCTTTGCCTTAGACACAGCTATGTACAGCTTTTCCTTAGACACAGCTATGTACAGCTTTGCCTTAGACACAGCTATGCACAGCTTTGCCTTAGACACAGCTATGCACAGCTTTGCCTTAGACACAGCTATGTACAGCTTTGCCTTAGACACAGCTATGTACAGCTTTTCCTTAGACACAGCTATGTACAGCTTTGCCTTAGACACAGCTATGCACAGCTTTGCCTTAGACACAGCTATGTACAGCTTTGCCTTAGACACAGCTATGTACAGCTTTGCCTTAGACACAGCTATGCACAGCTTTGCCTTAGACACAGCTATGTACAGCTTTGCCTTAGACACAGCTATGTACAGCTTTGCCTTAGACACAGCTATGCACAGCTTTGCCTTAGACACAGCTATGCACAGCTTTGCCTTAGACACAGCTATGTACAGCTTCTCCTTAGACACAGCTATGCACAGCTTTGCCTTAGACACAGCTATGCACAACTTCGCCTTACACACCGTCATGCACAGTTTTTTCCTTAGATAAACACAGGAAAGAATCAATAAATGGAAATAAACATAACAACTTTCTCTTCTACACAAGTAACATCTCCTGAGACAGAATCACAGAATAGTTGAGGATGGCCTAGTCCAACTCCCTGCTCAAAGAACTGTCACCTAGGGAAGGTAGCTCAGATCTGTGTCTACTTGGGCTTTGAACATCTTAAAGCATGGGGACATCGCAGCCTCTTTGAACAACCTGTTCTAGCGTTCAGGCACCCTCAGTGGAAAAGTAAAACAAAAATCCCCTCTCCTCTTTAATGTTCAAATGTCTTCTTCTTCTTATTATTATTATTATTATCATCATCATCATCATCATCATCATCATCTCTTCTGTTTGTCTCACTGGATTCACCTGACAAGACATAATTTTTTTCCTTTTTTTTTTTTTCATTTTCCTAGGAGTGTGAAGAGCAGATAATAATGCATAGTAGAGACAGATTCCAAAACTATATGCACACAAGTATTTTTTGCACAAATTCTTTTTCCCTCCCATCCTTTCTTTCTCTTTCTGTAACATGGTCCACACACTCCTAGCTCTTTGTTTCTTTGACTGCTCTCTGTTCCTGCTGAATGTTCCCAGATTGCCATTTTCCTCCGTTCCTGCTGACCTCTGTATCATCACTCACTTCCACAGGCATTTTTTCTCTTAAAAGACATAAGGTCACCCTCATCTCCAAAGAGATCCATAATTTTGCAGCAAGGAGAAGTCAAATGGGTGATCTTCCTCATTTTCTGTCACATTTCTTAATGGAACATAAGAACATACTGCAGGAGAACAAATAAACCAGACACCTTCCATCCTTTACTGTGTTTGCTGACTGTTAGGTGTCGTTGGTAAACATCACTGCTAGCTTTCCAGCATGTTTGTGTGTTTAGATTAAACTGAGAATTTTTCCAAATCTCCCAGTGAAAAAAAAAAAGAAATTAATCCAAATCAGAACAGTTTCGTTTACAGGGTTAGTATTGCGTTATCCTGCGAGCAGCAGATGGTAGAAGATATACACAGACAGATGATGTAGTGAAGGTATATCCTTCATTGCTTGTCCTAAAAGAATTTGTGGTATAATTTAGATGTGAACAGAGTGCAATTTGTACATTTTTTTACACTGCAGGTCATTGTTTTGTCCCTATTTTGCAGAGAAAGTATCCAAAGACAATAATGATGGCTCCTATGCATTATTCCATCAATACATTATAATCTACCCAAATACTAGTCTTATACTAGAGTAACAAGTTGAGTCATGAAACCAGCACAGGAAACACGAAAAACCAACAGGATGGTAGTCGAGGTTTTGGGTTTTTTTTAACCCTTTACCTTTTTATATTGTTTTTAAATACCTGGTCTGCATCTGTTAATGACAAACCTGGAGTCCTGTGTGCAGTTCTGGAGCCCCCAGCACAGGAAGGACATGGAACTGTTGGAGTGGGTCCAGAGGAGGCCACCAAGATGCTCAGAGGGCTGCAGCAGCTCTGCTCTGAGGACAGGCTGAGAGAGTTGGGGCTCTGCAGCCTGGAGAAGAGAAGGCTTCCAGGAGACCTTAGAGTAGCCTTCCAGGATCTGAAGGGGGCTACAGGAAGGCTGTGGAGGCACTATTGACAAGGTCTTGCAATGCCAGGACAAGGGGAATGGGTTTGAAGTGGCAGAGGGGAGATTGAAACTGGATGTTAGGAGGAAGTTGTTTGCAGTGAGGGTGGTGAGACACTGGCACAGGTTGCCCAGGGAGGTTGTGGCTGCTCCCTCCCTGGAGGTGTTCAAGGGCAGGTTGGAGGAGGCCTTGAGTGAGCTGTGCTAGTGGGAGGTGTTGCTGCCTATGTCAGGGGATTGGAACTAGATGATCCTTGAGGTCTCTTCCAACCTTATCATTCTATGATTCTATGATTCTATGAAATAAAAAAATTGAATCCCTCAATGTACATTATTTTATCATCAACCTTTATGTATTTTAAATAATGATGAATAAAGTGAGACAAGGATCACTTTAAAACAATATCAGAAAAACTTGGATGAATTTAGTTTTGCCATATGTATGTGCAGGAGAATTCTTTGTGTGCAGGAGAATTCTCTGTATGCAGCAGTGTTTCTGAAAGTAGAAAGTCTTTTGCAATTACTGAGAAGTTGTACTAAAGCAATCATAGGAAAAAAAAAAAACAACCCAACATTCATCCTAATCATCAAAATGTATTTCAAGTCACCAGCCATTGAGACAGCCTGGACAGTTTTCAACCTCAAGGGATATTAGAGTTGACCCTTTTGGCTTTTTTAGTTTAATAATTTTGTAGTGATAGAATATTCACATTCAGGTGTCTGGTAAGAGATAGCTGGTGCAGACCTGGCATTGCTCAGGCTGAGAGGATGGGATGTATTTTGTCTGGGAATAAGCTGACTTTTCTTACTAGTTATGTTTAGACTGTGTTGAAATTCAATAAACACAGTAAGTGTACATACCTAAGGTTGGGTTTTTTGTTTGTTTGTTTATTTTTCCTAGTGGTGGTTTTCTTTTTCCTAAAGAAAGAATTGACTCCTCACATGTTTGTGGGAGATAAGCTATAATGTGCTGTTAAGATACAGTTTTTATCTCTGCTCAGCAATAATGATGGTTTATGAACGATCTCTTTGCCATAAGGAAAGCAAAGATAATAGACCTGATTTGTGGGTAACATAGGGACCCTTATATCCTTTTTTTAAAAAATTATTTTTTAATTTATCTATTGGATTTGCCTAAGGCCTGGGTCTTATTTGTTTACAGTTTAATCAAAAAATTAATTTTAAAGACATCTCTTCAAATTGTGTAGTCCCCTGGTGATTAACAAAGTATAATCCACACGTTTGTGAAATCTTAAGGGAGAAAACCAGCACAGCCCTAGCTAGTTGTTGTGTTAATCATACCTTACAGAACTTCAGTATCTGCACTTAATGGAAATGTGTTAGTAATGACAATTTTTTAATTACTTACAAGTTTAAAAGTGGCTTCTAAAATGCAATCACTTACCTAGAACAGGAATATGGTTTTTGCTCTTACATAAACATTAAGCATGCATTTTGGATCACTCTGGGTTATTGGGTTGTCTCTTTTTCTTTTTTTTTTTTTTTTTTTTTTTTTTTTTTTTTTTTTGGGTTTTTTTTTTTTTTTTTTTTTTTTTTTTTTTTTTTTTCTCTTTGTTGTTTTGGGTTTTGTTTTTTTTTTTTTGTTCTCTTTGTTGTTTTGTTTTGACTTATGAACTATCACCTGAGTCTATGAGATTCAACTACCCACAGATGTTAAGAAGCTGTGTTCTAGTTGAGTTCTCAAAGTTGAGATCAGACTTAAAGTCTGGGGTATTTAAAATAATTTAGAATGATTGAAAATGTTATGGCATTCAGGTATCTGTGAAAGGAGAAAAAAATAGTTTAAATTAAATAGTTAAAATTTCTCTTGGTAGATGTATACGGTGGCAGCTGTACTTCATATTAAACTGATTCAGTTCCACATATCTTCAAACTACAAGGTGGAAAAAGGATAATTTGAAGATAGCAGAGCAATCAGTTTAATTCCAATTACATTGATGGTGTATCAGGCAAATCAGATTTGTAAACACTTGGGGAAAACACGATGAGGAGTATTGGCCAGCTTTGACCATCAAGCAGAACCAGTAACAAGACAATCTAATTTCTGTCTATGATGTTGTAACACTCAATACAGATGGGGAAGCAGCAGAAGTCATGCAATTTGTTTTCTGTGGAGTTTTAGTCTTGCATGGCAATCTCATTAACAAAGTAGGGAAATTTTGTGTGTCTCTGTACAGGAAATGCAAAACTGGCTTCACACTCCTAGTTATCAACAACTCACAGAGCACAAAGATTATGAAGAGGCAGAACAGGGCCTTGCATGAATGTAATGACATTTCCTTGTCCTATTCACATTTACAACACCAAGATAAGAAGGTTCAGAATGTGTGAGTTAGGAAACTTCATGCAAACCATAGAACTTTCTTGAACTGAGCATTAAACTTGAGTTTTAGAACAAACAGATAAAATTAATATTAATAAATAGCCAATCCATGTAATCTTAACTCACAAATTCTACAGGGGCTCAGAGGTGAAATTTCTGAAATGTAATAAGAAGTCTAAACATTTTAAAAAGTGTTTCACAGAAATTAATATAGATAGCTTTAAAAGGTAGTGTTAGGTATGGACACAGCAAAGGACCAACTCAAGGTATTGACACAGCAGAGCAAAGGACCAACACAAGGTATTGACACAGCAGAGCAAAGGACCAACACACCTGGCTTCCAGGCTGGGAGACAAAGAGCAAAACTAAAAGAACTCATAGTGAATGCATTATACATGAGAAAATCAGCATAATTTCTGAAAATGAAATTTTGGGTCTCACAGAGCTGCCAGAGATCTTTTAAGGACTGCTTAACATATGCATAAGGAGAGAATGTTATCAGAAGCTGCACAAGAGTCGAGAGAATAGCGCTGTATTGGGAAAAACAGAATGCCAAACTGCAGCAACAACTGTAAGAGTGATACAATTCTGATTTCCTTTGGCACTGGTAACATCTCAGTATTATATGTAGTTTTGTTGTGCTATACTTGAAAAAAAAAACAGACAACAAAAAACAAGCAAACTTCTTAGATGGAGTCTTTAGGAAAGAAGAGGAAGAAAAGATCCAAGAAGCATAAATGATAGGAAACGACTGAAAGATGCAAAGACTGAAAGATGTACTTGGAAAGAAAAAACAACAACAACAAAAAAGCAAACGTCTTTCTTCAGGAAAGAAGAGGAGGAAAAGAAGAGAAAGAAAAGATCCTAGAAGCATAAATGGTAAGAAATGACTGAAAGATGCAACCCTGTTTAGTCAGTAAAGACACAGATTTTCTTTGGCACATCAACCATCATGTTGGACGCTTCTGTGCTCCACAACCTCCCTGGAGGTGTTCAAGGCCAGGTTGGAGGAGGCCTTGAGTGACCTGTACTAGTGGGAGGTGTCCCTGCCTATGGTAGGGAGTTGCAACTAGATGATCTTTGAGGTCCCTTCCAACCTTACCATTCTATGATTCTATGATTCAGATGACAATTGAAAACACAACTTTTATCATCTTTTAAAGAGTTGCAAAATGGTGATGTTTATCTCCCATTGTCCAGAAAGAAATTGTTTAATAGACATTTTCCTCAAGTGCTTAAAGCTGTATTGAAAATAGATGCACCCTGAAAGATTGGAGTGGCAGGATGTTACCTCATTTACTCTCTGTCTACTACAACATATTTAAGGAATCTGCGTTCCATCAGTTCCTACACCCACACAGAAATAAAAAAGTAAATCTTCAGACCTCAATGAATTTTTTTTTTTTTTTGGTGAAGTAGCAGTAGATTGAAGGAGGAACTTCATAAATTCAGAGTGTTATGTGGTAATTTAAATTTTACATTACATTTGATGAAGTGAACTACAATCCAAGGACCTGGAAGATGTAGTACAGCCGGAAGAGTTGCAAGAACTCTTTTGAAGTGGAACACTTGATGCTACTCTTAGACTTGGAAAACTACTTTTGGATGTAAATTTTTTCAGAGGGACATAATTAGCAAGCTGCACAGATTAATGACTCTACAGGTAGTGTCAGGAAGTTGCACAAACTGCATGAATAAATAGTTTGGAAGTCTGTTGCAGATATAAAGATGTCATAAACATGTTTTTTTTATGAAAGGTGAGATATTGCAAGACCCTCTTCTGTGACATATACAAATTGAGGCACAAATTAAATAGCATTTGAGACACAGTAAGAACATTTTGAAAATTCATTTTCCATCTGACTCTACAAAGACTGAGCAGAGTGACTACATTTGATTTATTCTGTTGGTTTTGTTTGGGTTTTTTTGGGGGGTAAATAATTCACTGGAAGCTTTGAATTGATTCAGCCAATTTTAGAAGTATCTGTGCTAAAAAGGTTTTAAATTCTCTCTAGTTATTAAAAGCTGCATAGCAAAAAGAAAACAAGAATCCCATTAAATGTTGTTTTGGTTTGGTTTGGGTTTTTTAAATTTTCATTATCTCTATACTTATTTTGGATGTTTCATAGCTCAGTTCTGACAAAAAATGTGGCAATATTTCATTGAATCAGCTTATTCCATCCCAGATCAAGACACACCAAGTTTTCTGATGCAGCATAGTAGATATAAACTGCAATTTTGTTCCTTAAAACTGGGTGCAGTTCTGGAGCCCTCAGCACAGCAAGGACATAGAAGTGTTGGAGTGGGTCCAGAGGAAGCCATGAAGATGCTGAGAGGGCTGCAGCAGCTCTGCTCTGAGGACAGGCTGAGAGAGTTGGGGCTCTGCAGCCTGGAGAAGAGAAGGCTTCCAGGAGACTTAGAGTAGCCTTCCAGGATCTGAAAGGGGCTACAGGAAGGCTGTGGAGGGACTATTGACAAGGTCTTGCAATGCCAGGACAAAGGGCAATGGGTTTGAGTGGCAGAGGGGAGACTGAAAGTGGATGTTAGGAACTGGAGGTTAGGAAAAAGGAAGTTGTTTGCAGTGAAGGTGGTGAGACACTGGCACAGGTTGCCCAGGGAGGCTGTGGAGCACAGAAGCTCCACAGCTTATGTGCTCCACAACCTCCCTGGAGGTCTCCTGTGCTCTACAATCTCCCTGGAGGTGTTGAAGACCTGGTTGGATGAGACCTTGAATGACCTGTACTAGTGGGAGGTGTCCCTGCCTATGGCAGGGAGTTGGAACTAGAAGAGCTTTGAAGTCCCTTCCAACCTTACCATTCTGTGATTCTACAAAACACACATAGATTTTTTTTTTTTAATTTTAACATCATTTGTGTTGTTGTTTGAAGCTTAAATAAGTTTTAAAAGAAAAACACAAATGTAAACATATTCTGAAGCAGTGAAAGTGGCATTGCATTTGATGCTGTACAACTCAATATAGCATAGTAAAAAGGCTTTCAGCAAAGCCTCAAATCAAGGCTTCTGTTGAGAGGTCCCTTAAAGCATGACTTAATTAAAACCTACATTTAAATCTTACTGGTTTTGGCATATCTGTTTTGCTTAACCCATGCCAAAGCATAGGCTATGATGTTTCTTTGCAGAGGCATAATTTTAAATGCAAAAAGGACTTCATGAACACTTTCTGTCTCTCAGTGCTTTAACAGGTGATGCACTGATTGGATTGCACTCTCTGATATTACTCATTTTAGCCTTGTCTTTTCTGGTTTTATAACTTTTTGATTTTGTCCCTGAGTGGGGCTTATTCAATCACCCTGTTTTTTTCTGAAGCACAACTCTGAAATGTTGTTGTTACTCTAACAAATGATTTTGTTACTCTTTTATCATAAGAATATGTTGCTGTTCCATATTCCTCTGCTCTACTATAATTTCTTATATTATTTTCTTGCAGCATGACTTCACCTTTTTTTTTTTTTTTTTATTGCTTTATTTATAAAACAAACAGTTTGTGTACTTTTTTTTCCTTGTCAGATTGTCAATCACATTTTTCTTGGCTGGGTTGCGTTTTGCTTGTTTTATGTTGTGGTTTTGTTTTAATTTGTAGGTTGTTTTGAGCAAGTAGGGGAATAAAAGTTCTCAAAGGTTCTCAGAGACAGATAGAGTCTCTGAAATGTCTTAAAAATTGCTGTTGGATGGACTGCAAAGATTCTGCAGATTTATGCTCTCAGGAAAACCCTGACAGAGAATTACAGAATCATAGAATCACAGAATGGGAAGGTTGGAAGGGACCTCAAGGATCATCTAGTTCCAACCCCCTGCCCTAGGCAGGGACACCTCCCACTAGCACAGCTCACTCAAGGCCTCCTCCAACCTGGCCTTGAACACCTCCAGGGAGGGAGCAGCCACAACCTCCCTGGGCAACCTGTGCCAGTGTCTCACCACCCTCACTGCAAACAACTTCCTCCTGACATCCACTTTCAATCTCCCCTCTGCCACTTCAAACCCATTGCCCCTTGTCCTGGCATTGCAAGACCTTGTCAATAGTCCCTCCCCAGCCTTCCTGTAGCCCCCTTCAGATCCTGGAAGGCTACTCTAGTGTATGCTGGAAGCCTTCTCTTCTCCAGGCTGCAGAGCCCCAGCTCTCCCAGCCTGTCCCCAGAGCTGAGCTGCTGTAGCCTTCTGAGCATCTTTGTGGCCTCCTCTGGATCCATACCAACACTTCCATGTCCTTCCTGTGCTGTGGGCTCTAGAACTGTACACAGTACTCCAGATGTGGATCTCCAGAGCTTGAGCATCTGATCAGCCCATAGCCCTGCATTGTCTCAGCAATACATCACTGCATCATGACTCTTTCTCGGTTGCACATAATCTTCTGCCTCATACCCAAACAGTTCCATGTTTAAGTGGGGGTAATATGGAAAGAGTTGACAGTGTTGTGCAGGCACAACAGAGAGATTGCACCAGAAGTGAGCCCTGAGCCAAAAGAAGGGACAGTGGAAATGGAAGTGAAACAGCAGGGAAGAATGAAGAATGACATGGGCCATAGGAAACAGATTCATGGAGCAGTTTCATTACTTGCCTGTGCAACCATTTTATTGTGGAGGGAGATCCCGGAATAGGAGCTCTGCAGCAGCTTGAAGTACATTTTGGGGGAAGAATTCTGTGGTATGTTCACTTATGGATTCTACAGCATTAGAATTAATTAAAAGTAACAAAGAACAAGGAGGAAGAGGAACGAACAGAAGTATTCAGGAAACAGGTAGAGCTATAATACTTCTCTGTCCTTGGAATATCACACCTCCCACATATGAACTCTATGAATGCAAAGCAGAAGGGAAATTATGGAACTACTGAAAGGAAAACATTGCTAATAAAAAGATTTTTCTTTGGAATGCTACGCAGTAACATAGCTGAAAACTAAGCAAAGCTTTAGAAAATAAACCACAAAAGATCCTTGTCAGAGAAATGGTCAGAATTATCTGATGGTGTGAATAAGCTTATCTGGATAGAGAGGAAGAGCACAGAGCTGCGACTCTTTCACTTGTTAAACCAGAATTCTTCCAGCTTACAAATCCTATTTTGGTATCACATATGGGCTGGAAAAGCAAGTCACATTGAAGAATAAAAGAGAAAATGCTGATGAAGGACATCGGATGAGCAATCATCAGAGGCAAAACAACACACTCAGGAGATTGTTTTGGCTATATTAAAAGACTGGTTTGAAAACAGAATTGTTCTGTTTGATCATTTGAGGAACGAAAGCAACACTGGTAGGCCTTTCTATCTAATGATATTGGCTTCTTTTTTTTTTTTCTTTAACTTTTTGGAAAAAAAGAAAATCAACAGAGAGAATTTTAGAGCTGAAGTATAAATATACCTTCAGCTATGTTAGCTGTTTGAAAATCCAACAGCAAATAGATACCGTGAAGGCTTGCTCATTTCAGCACTGCCTATTCACTGATGTTTTATTCAACGGCAGAAAGTCTGTGAATAAGTAGCAATAATGCAATAATGTATAAAATGCTTTCTTTTGAGACAATAGGGTTTTATCCTTTAAGAGAGGAAATATTTAGTTGTAAAGGTTGGCTGCTTTTAACCACCTGACAACCTTTAATTGGATTAAAACAAAGCCTATTATCCCACTATACATTTACAAATACATCAACCAGACACACTTGACTCTGAGATAGACAAGGTGTAATTAAATGTACACCAAACAAGAAAGAGATAAAGGAAAGATTGCCTTTCAAAAAAAAAAAAAAAAAAAGAATAAATCTTGTCATTGGGGACGTCCTTGATTTAAGTAATAGGAATTAGGCTGTACCATTCTAGCAAACCTACTAAGTATAGTATTTAAGTAATAAAAACATAGAAAATGCCCTATGCAACAGATAGTTGCTGAAGCATCTCATTTAAATATCATATCACTACCTTCAATATGTTTAGAATTGCCTTTGACTTTCAGACGGATTTCAGATCCTTGTGACTTTACAAGAATGAGGGATTGGCATATAAAGCACAACCACACAGAAATGTGCTTCTAAGAGAAGCATTGAGTGATTTGGAATATCTGCCCTCTTAGGAATAAGCAATCATTCACTACATTTTTCATCTGCAGCTCACTGTCTTAATACAAGACTTAAGAGGACACCAAGATGCTCAGAGGGCTGGAGCAGCTCTGCTATGAGGACAGGTGTCCCAGGTTGGGAACTAGAAGGTTAAAAAGAGTCCTCTGGGGGCTGGAAGATTGTTATTCAATCCCATAATTCTGCTATCTGTTCATAAATTCTGCTATCTGTTCATAATTCTGCTATCTGTTCATTGGCTACTGGAATGGGCTGCCCAGGGAGGTGGTGGAGTCACCGTCCCTGGAGGTGTTCAAGGCACGTTTGGATGTGGCACTTGGGGCCCTGGTCTAGGCTTGAGGGCTGTGGTGATGGGTTGGACTTGATCTTTGAGGTCCCTTCCAACCCTGGTGATAACTGTGATACTGTAAACTCACGGCCAGGTCAGCCTGTTCTCCTTTCCTCCCCCTCCAGGCTTGTGCCAGGCAGAAGCTGCGTTATGGGGACAAACACGTAAGGACAGGCCTGCTTTGGGGCCTCCAGAGGCTGTGCTTAGGTCTCTTGGATGGCAGAAGCATGGCAGGGAGAAGATTGGAGCACCGAGGATGACAAATTTAGTTTTGGGGTTGGGAAAAAATTCAGGGGGTTCGCTTATGGGTTCTGTATCTGCTTTGCAATTTCTACCTGCAACACTCTCTCCAAATATAATTCTGTGGTTTTCTCTTATTGGTTTGAGAGCTTCACTCTGTCAGCTCTTTAAACCCACGACAACAGGCTGAGAGAGTTGCAGCTCTGCAGCCTGGAGAAAAAGGATCTGGAGGGACCGTGGAAGCATAAGCACATCACCAGAAAAGAGGTAGCAGCTAAGAAACATTTGATACAATACTAAGTTTATTATTGAGGGAGGTTTCTTGGCTCTGGTTTGGACTGGATTTTTTTGGTATGGCCTTATCCTATCCTTTAAGTTATTTATATTCTTATTTTTTTCTGTTACATTTAGGTGTTGGTTAAGTATCTAATTAGACTGTTAAGATTTCAATTATACTAATAATGAACTTCTGGCTCCACCTATAATCACAATTTCATTTTCACTTGCAATTTTTTTAAGAGAAGTGTGGATATTGTGATGATCTAATTCCATTGTATTTTGTGCATCTTTATTGAAATCCATATACTAAAGAAAGCTCTTTGTTAAAATAATAAAGTATATTATTATCTCCTACTAAGATGCCTCTAGGTGCATCTACTGCTTTCAGTAGAGGTCTCAGATAATCAAACAATGCCTGGCTTTACAGAGTGCTTCTCCAAAGTAGGTCAGTAAAAGATTTATCATTTGGTCCATTGTAAGCACAAAATCAGCAGGCACTCAAACTCTGTTTCATTAGCATGTTGGTCTCAGAATTTCTATTTTCTATGCATGAGATGACACTGACTGTTAGACATTTATTAATCTACATAAGAAACTATGACTGACCTAAGCTTCCACAGTTGTTACAGTCTGACAGCAGATTTAGTTTTTTTTTTTTTTTTTTTTGGCTAAATATGTTCCCAAGGATTCAAGATTCGGTCCAGAACTAGTTGAAGCTGTTAGAATAATTTCCTGTGAAGTCTGTAAAGGCATCCAAAGACCATTCCAGCCATTTTAAACTCCCCATGTGGAACCCACATTTTGCTAATATCCATGATTCCAGTCCATGTGGAATCCACATTTTGCTAATAACTTTAACACTGCACTTGGGACATCATTTAATGGCCATGGTGATGTTCAGTTGGCAGTTGGCCTCGACAGCCTTAAAGATCAATTTAAAAAAAAAATCTAAAAAAAAAAAATAAATTTTTAAAATGTTAAATAATTATTCAATGATTCTATGATTCTAGATAAAGAGATGCATTCAAGTGACACTTAAATGATGTGATTCAAATTAAAAATATGAATGTACATTGCTCTATAATATATAAAAGCTGGAGTTTTAGTTCTGCATTAACCTTAGGTTCTAAAATTTGGGGGGGGGGTTCTCAGTTTAATTAATGGTCCCCACAATTTTCCAAGAATGTAGGGCATGTGGTTAACAAATAGAAACTGAAGAATATTGAACTAAACTCACAAACCAGTCCCTTCTATGCCACACATGTTGCCCAAAGGACTCATAAACACTCTAGAGGTCATGCAGCAAGGATCCCCTAGCTGATGATATATGGGCATTAGATTGGATGTTAGAGATAGATGGAGCAAGTAGTCTGGCAAAGAGAAGAGGAGACTGACACATGGATAATCCACCACACTGTTGAAATCCTTTTACTTCCTAACACCTGCTGAAGGCTTTGTTTTAACCATGAAAGTGGAACTTTGTTCACCATCAGAGGACTGAGAGAATTTATCCTATTCTATCATAGAATCATAGAAGCGTAAGGTTGGAAGGGACCTCAAAGCTCATAAAGTTCCAAGCCCCTGCCATAGGCAGGGACATCTCCCACTAGTACAGGTCACTCAGGGTCTCATCCAATCTGACCTTGAACACCTCCAGGGAGGTTGTGGAGCACAGAAGCACCCAAACAGATCTTTGGTCATGTTGGGTGTTTCTGTGCTCCACAACCTCCCTGGGCAACCTGTGCCAGTGTCTCACCACCCTCACTGCAAACAACTTCCTCCTAACATCCACTTTCAATCTCCCCTCTGCCACTTCAAACCCATTGCCCCTTGTCTTGGCATTGCAAGACCTTGTCAATAGTCCCTCCCCAGCCTTCCTGTAGCCCCCTTCAGATCCTGGAAGGCTACTCTAAGGTCTCCTGGAAGCCTTCTCTTCTCCAGGCTGCAGAGCCCAAACTCTCTCAGCCTGTCCTCATAGCAGAGCTGCTGCAGCCCTCTGAGCATCTTCATATATTTCATATCCAGCAATACAAAAGCATAAAGCATATTCTACTAGGAATAGGATTTTGTAATAAAACATTATTTTACAGCTAGAGATCACCTTTGAGAGAGAATTAAATTGTGCAGGTAATGAAGTTCCTTCTAGTTTCTGAAGTGTTTGTAACAGACTGCTCTGAACTTCAAACTTAATGGAGCATTTGGGGCAGGGATGGAGGAAAAGAAGGGATTTGAAGATAGATATTGTAGCAGCATATACTGTATTTGAATAAATATGAATCAAAACATCAAAATGCTGTTCAGACCTGGGTTATATAAGATACAATTGTTGTAAATATAAAGATAAAATGATTTCTCTGAACAAAATTCCGTATTTCTGGGACTTAATTAGGGTTCCTGCTTATTTTAAGTGCCTGAATAACTGGAGTCCTGTGTGGAGTCCACAGCACAGGAAGGACATGGAACTGTTGGAGTGGGTCCAGAGGAGGCCACAAAGATGCTCAGAAGGCTGCAGTAGCTCAGCTCTGAGGACAGGTTGAGAGAGTTGGGGCTCTGCAGCATGGAGAGGTGAAGGCTTCCAGGAGACCTTAGAGTAGCCTTCCAGGATCTGAAGGGGGCTACAGGAAGGCTGTGGAGGGACTATTGACAAGGGCTTGCAATGACAGGACAAGGGGCAATGGGTTTGAAGTGGCAGAGGGGAGACTGAAAGTGGATGTTAGGAGGATGTTGTTTGCAGTGAGGGTGGTGAGACACTGGCACAGGTTGCCCAGGGAGGTTGTGGAGCACAGAACTTCGATCACGTTGGGTGCTTCTGTGCTCCACAACCTCCCTGGAGGTGTTCAAGGCCAGGTTGGAGGAGGCCTTGAGTGACCTGTACTAGTGGGAGGTGTCCTTGCCTATGGCGTGTGGTTGCAACTAGATTATCTTTGAGGTCCCTTCCAACCTTACCATTCTATGATTCTATGATTCAATGACTTAAAACATCACAGATAACATTTTAGCCAGGTAGGAAAAAAAAAAAAAAATCTGTTTCATAGATTTGCAACTGTTTTGTTTTGTTTTGTTTTTTAAATTTGAATAAGTCTATCATTTTCTCCCCACACTTTCCCCTCACAGCTACCAACGCCTGGTAAGTTGCAGTGAATTCAGAAAGCTCCGTGCTCCTCTGTTAAAACAAACCAAAAGAAAACAAAGCTTCACAGCAACCAATCCTTTACCTTATTATAGCAGATAAATTGTTTAGAGATAAATTTCTGCAACCCTCAATAATCCAGCAAACAGAGTTTGATCAGGAGACAAGATTTATGTGTGTTTCCAAGGCTGATCTTAATTTGAAATTGTAGAGGAATGCTCTGTCAGATGAATGCCTTCTCTCCATTGATTCTAACAGTTGACATGTACTCATTTGGATTTAGATTCTGACAGCTGATGAAGAATGAAAGGGAAATAACCATAGAAAACACACGAGTTATGAATAAAACAGTAACAGCATTACTTTGTTGAGTATGGAGTACTATGTGCCTGAAATAACATGAATTTCCTTGGGCTAGAATGTCCTGCTAGCTGTAAAATACAGCCCTAGTTTCTAATGAATATTACAGCCTTCAAAATTTTATTCACAGGATATTTCTCACAGTCTTTTAAAAATTGTTTTCCAGAAACCATCCATTTCAGAGAAGTTCTTTTAGACATGCTAAATACCAGTCCTCTGGGGTATTAACTGCCTCTAGCCCTGGCAGGTCTTTCATAATCATAGAATCATAGAATGATAAAGGTTGGAAGGGACCTCAAAAATCATCTGCTTCCAACCCCCTGCCTTCCAGGGCCTACAGGAAGGCTGGGGAGAGACTATTGACAAGGTATTGCAATGCCAGGACAAGGGGCAATGGGTTTGAACTGGCAGAGGGGAGATTGAAAGTGGATGTTAGGAGGAAGTTGTTTGCAGTGAGGGTGGTGAGACACTGGCACAGGTTGCCCAGATACTGGTACAGGTTGCCCAGGGAGGTTGTGGATCACAGAATCACCCAATGTGATCTTTGATCACATTTTGTGCTTCTGTGCTCCACAACCTCCCTGGAGGTGTTCAAGGCCAGGTTGGAGGAGGCCTTGAGTGAGCTGTACTAGTGGGAGGTGTCCCTGCCTATGGCAGGGGGTTGGAACTGGATGATCTTTGAGGTCCCTTCCAACCTTACCATTCCATGATTCTATGATTTATGGTTGAGAGTCTTGCAGCTCCTTCTCTGGGTCCTTTACTTTGATGTACAATTATTTATGTACTTTAGTTATGAAGTCAGGATATCTAAAGCACATATGAACAACAGAAGCAAACTGTAACCTTTTTGTATTTCAAGTCAGCAGCCAAATGCAAGTGGAATGGCAGGGAACAAAGGCAAAGATGCTGCTGCAGCACTGCTGGTGTGACAGAGGAAGCTGATGATGATGCATGCAAATTTCCTTGCAGGTTACTTAAAATAGAAAATCTTTAAAGTGAAAAAAAAAAAATCATCTCTAGTGTGAATGATGTACAAGGATTTGAATTTTGCCATTCTCGTTCATACTGGGCTTTAGTTACATACTGTGTCTCCCCACATTCTCCTCTTCACAGTTTATTCAGCAACCACACAGAACAGTCCTGCTATAAACAAACTCCTGAGATGTGCTTTGTGCATTGGAGAGTGTATTGCAGGAGGTGCATAGTTAATCTCTGTGTTATTCAAGTTTTAGTGCTGCCAAAGCACATACATTATTGAAAAGATGCTCTCACCAGTAATGACAATACAGCTCTTTAAAAAAATAACTCATGCTATTCTACATCATTTCCATCTTTCACAGGCTTCAGTGGAACTGAAATGATGCAGAAATCCAGAGCAGAAGAACAGCATGGTACTCAGTCCAGACAAACCCAGATTTCTACAGATATATGTATCTATAAACATTAGCATATATGTCTACGCATATGCTTATATATGTCTGTTATGTATGGTTTTATATATATATGCATATAGATGTCTGATACATGTTTTCTTTCCTTTCCTCTTTCATTTTCTCCTTCCTTTTCTTCTTTCTTCCTTCCTTCCCCTTCCTTTCCATCTCTCCCTCCCTCCCAAGTGCCTTCCTTCCTTTCTTCTGAGTTCCTTTGTTCCAAGTTTCTTCCCTCCCCTTCCCTTCCCTTCCCTTCCCTTCCCTTCCCTTCCCTCCCCTTCCCTCTCATCTAAAGCTTTGAGAAAGCACTGCACACTTGCTGTGAACACTCATTTCACCACGTTGTTGTGATTGTGCTAATTTTTTAAGGATTGCAATGTTTTGGAATATTTTGCAGTCTTTAGAAGTGGATTTCACCTAAAGAGTGGAACTTGCAAAGGAAACATATCATGGATGTGTGTGTGTAAAGGATATCCATGTGACCTTTTTCACATCCAGCACATGTCATTAAAGAGGAGTATCTCTACATTCTGTCCATCATTATTAGCATATTTAACCTTGACTGAACAAACCTGTGTGAAGCAAAACTGTGTACAGTTCTGGAGCCCCCAGCACAGGAAGGACATGGAACTGTTGGAGCAGGTCCAGAGGAGGTCACAAAGATGCTCAGAAGGCTGCAGCAGCTCTGCTGTGAGGACAGGCTGAGAGAGTTGGGGCTCTGCAGCCTGGAGAAGAGAAGGCTTCCAGAAGACCTTAGAGGGGAGGGATTATTGATAAGGTCTTGCAATGCCAGGACAAGGGGCAATGGGTTTGAAGTGGCAGAGGGGAGATTGAAAGTGGATGTTAGGAACTGGAGGTTAGGAAAAAGGAAGTTGTTTGCAGTGAGGGTGGTGAGACACTGGCACAGGTTGCCCAGGGAGGCTGTGGAGCACAGATCTTTGATCTTGTTGGGTGTTTCTGTGCTCCACAACCTCCCTGGAGGTGTTCAAGGTCAGGCTGGAGGAGGCCTTGAGTGAGCTGTACTAGTGGGAGGTGTCCCTGCCTATGGCAGGGGGTTGGAACTGGATGATCTTTGAGGTCCCTTCCAACCTTCCCATTGTATGATAACCCTACCTTTTCTTCAGTACGAGTAGGCTCTTTCAACACATGAAAATGACAGCAGACATTTTCCATTCCATTCCATTTTCAGACACGTTGTTCAGATCCTTATTACAAAGAATTTTATTTATATATGTGCTCACTAGCTCAAAGTGTAGAGCAGTGGAAATGGTCCTCTCACTCACAAAAATAGACTATTTTAACAGCATCTTTCTGGCAATTGCACTTTTAAGGGGTGGTCATGTTCGGCTTAGCGCTCTTAATTAGCAGTCATCAGAGGAACTTCTCACTTTTCCATAGAGTATGTTAAAGCTGTAAACACATCTCTGCATTCAAGTTGGATTTTCCATAATGCTTTATACACTGTTTCCATTCTCCAAGGCATTCTACACTTAGAAAAGCAGGATAATGCAACCAGCATGACTTCCATTACTCTTTTGTTCCTTTCTCTCTGTATGAAACCTTTGCATACAGAGGAAAATAAATAGCAGACTCAGTGTAAAGAGTCAAGATTCTTATTCTGTATAAGAGGTCCCCTCCAAAGTGTTACTACTCTATAAACTCTTAATTCATGCATTTGTACTGCCACATATGTTACCCGTGATACAGAGTGGTAGGCAGATAATGTGCATGTTTATGTGTAAAAAAAAAAAGTGTTCTTGCTATGCTCAGCCTGTTTGCAGGCTTCACTTCAGACAGTGTTGCTCAATAAGTGCTTCTTTCTTCCCTCCCTCATTTTCTGCAAAGTCTCTTGCATTGCTCACCAAGCTTTTCAAAAGAGAAACACAGACCTACTGCCTTACTCATCTGAGGTGTTTCACTCGGGGATACACAGTGTGACATATTATATACATGCCATGCTGGATGTTTTTAATAATCCTTCCCACACACATTATTCCTATGAATATTCTGGTTTATAGCAAAACCACTATGGTCCAGATTTCATCTGATGCAAACAATTGTAAGAAAAAAAAAATCACCAGGTCTCTACCCATGCAATGAAACTATTTTAGTGATTTTTGAGTTTGAGCTTTCACTGACAAATGGCATTCAAGTAAAATTAAAACTTTTGCTTCATACTTTAATAAGGGAATGTAGTTTCTCCACGTGGTGCTTGAACTTTTCTTAGAACTGGAGGTGTTCAAGGCCAGGTTGGATGAGGTCCTGAGTGAGCTGTACTAGTGGGAGGTGTCCCTGTCTATGGCAGGGGTTGGAACTAGATGATCTTGAGGTCCTTTCCAACCTTTCCATTCTATGATAAGTCTTTTGAAAGGGAAGCACTGAAAAATATTGACTGAAGGATAATGAAAAAGACTCTTCCATGTTCTTGCTTTGGGAGCTCCTGTGTGGCTAAATGCTCCACACACAAGCCCAGTAATTTACACACACATGCAGATAGTGTATGTGTGAACAGCTCCAGGCAACTGATCTTAGACCTATAAAAAAATAAAGATTGATCTCTACCAAGATAAGTCATTTGTCATTACTAAAAGCTATCTGATTAAATAGTCACTGTTTGTCAATTCTTTTTTTTTTTTTCTTGAAAGAGAAAGCAAAACCAATTGAAAATGACGTTTCCATAATTTTTTTCCCCAGAAACACACAAATGATTGTAAGTGTGATCAGGCAAGAGGGTTTAATTACCAGAGTCTAATCAGACTCGGATGAAATGCCAAGTTCAGGGAAGCATACAAAAGGAGGGAGCTAGGTGTGGATGTATTGCACAGCAGCTCTTGGTAGCTTTACTTGATATTCAGGGTTGAGACAGAGAATAAGATAACTTATAGACACTCAGCAATATCACATTTCCAAGCTTCGAAGCGGCACAACCTGTGACATTCAATATTTCAGGTTCTGGCAAAGCCAAAACTTAGTTCTTGCATATGAAAATAGAAGAGGGGTAATTTTAATTTCTAAGTAGATGAAGCATCTCTTTATCTGTAGTGTATATATTACCATATATGCTGGGTATAAGATATACAAAATTTTATTAAGGCCTATGTTTGAATGTTGTGCATTCTGAAAAATTCAAGAACAATTTAAAAGGGAGAACTGGGGAGAAAAAAAAAAATAATCACACTGTTTCCAGGTAACAGATTAAATAGATAAGAAGCAAAAGGCAGGTTTAAGATTGTCAGCCACTAATTTCAAATGCATTTATCAAATGACTCTGCATATAATGGGTCACAGCTTCCACACAGGTATTATTTTTTATGTAGCTGCTTGAGTGTCCTTAGAAAGTTCAAACAGTGGAATACAATCTGTTCTTGCTTACAGTGCTTTCCTATATGCATATCAGAGTGAGGTAATCTTAAAGGTAAGATTAAATCTGAGAAATTGAAGCAACATATTGTGTAACTCCTTCAGAGACAGAAGACAAAAATATTTGCCTTTCAGGATGTGAAGAGAGGGTGCACATACAGTAGAACATATGAAACTATATCCAGCAATGAAAAGTACAAAAGATTGATAGTTTGGGGTTGGTTTGTTTTTTTTTTTTTCTGTTTTCCCTTTCAGATATTCACATCCTTAATTAAGTTACTCATATAAATACAGCAGGATTTTTGCATGTTTTTGGAATAACTCTTTACTGAATATGTCAACAAGATAATATATAAGTGTATAGTGAGGTTTTGAAGTTAACAATGCGTGCAACATGGCAGACTGCAGAAAACAGGTAATGCAGACTTCAAACCGTCTATTCTTTTCCATGTTAAAGACAAAGTATATCAAACAGAACAGAATCAAGTGTGCAGCTCTTAGTTAAAAGCAATTTTATGAAAGATCACCTTCAGATATTTGGGATCAAGTCATGATAACAATTTGTTTGGAAGTTTGTCTGAGATCAGAATTCAGCTCTCTGCGAGGCACATTTCCACAGAGCCCCAGTATAAGAAAAGCCTGAGAAAGCTCTTTCGTACTACTTTTCCAAACGGACTGCTAGCCAGAGCCCTTTTAAAAACCTTCACATTCTCTGCCAAGTGCTTCAGTATTGCCTGTAGTATCCTCTGAACAGAGGGGCAGCAGAGCTCAGGGAAGGAGTGACCATCAGCTTCCTAGGATTATCTCTGTGTTTAGAAGAGAGCATCAGGAAGAATTTGATGAGGCTTAGAACCAGTAACTCAGGGTTAAACTTTGGGTGGGACACTCATTTCTGTTTTGTTTTTCCACTGAGCTGGAAATATAAGTAATAAGTAAAGCCATTATTCTCATGGTCTAAAGAAAAAAAACCCCAAAACTTTAAATCTCCATAATTTGAGATGAATACTATAAATAGAGAATTCAATGGGAATTAACCACTTCACTGTCAAAAGCTGAGATTGAACTTTCACTTCAATGCCATTAATAAAGTGCCTCAAAACCACAAGAACAATACAATATTCATTCAGTTCTGCTGCTTGCAAAATTAAAATTTACATGTTGCTCAGGAGAAATTTACTCAGAAAAATAGAGTTGAACTACTCTAGTAGGAAATAGCTTCATTTTACTGTTTGACATGACATTCATTGTAGTCCTTCATGGGCTTACAGGGAGAAGGGTTAATATCTTTTCAGTCCCAAGTAACTCAATCTCTAAATATCTTTATGAAGGAATTCAGTAACAGCCATCTCAAATAAGAACCTGTAAATATAAACTCCATGCACTCACCAGGTGTTGGTTTCTGCCAGCAAGCTACATGCAAACACACTATAGTGACAGAATCTATGGAAATGAGGACCTATTTGTAAATATGTCTTCAGAAGGAACCCAGTCACTGGGCATAGCAGTGCTGTGATACTGCTTCAACATAACTTCACTTAAACTATTATTTTATTCCATTCACCTATTCTTCCTGTACCTTTTTGTCAGCTATTAGAAGTATGCAATGGAAGGTGGGCGAGATTTTTCTCTGTAAACCACTCATTTGCCCCCAGTTCTAATGAACCTGTTCAATTCAGGATCTGGAAGAGAACATTTTGGCTGACTTGTCTATGCACACCTTCGGGCTTCTGCTCTATAGCCTTTAGCATCTGTGGCCAGATACTCACAATGAGTGATGATGACCTTGGTAAAAGTGATGACCCCATTTTCACCAAGCCCAAGGGAAAAGCTACTCATCTTAAACTCCACTTTGCCAGAAGATAACTGTCCACTTTTAACTCCTTTTCTAACTAAAAAAATGCCTAGCATGTACTTGTCTAGATGTGATCAGAAATGAATTCTCAGCTATTTCTACGGCTGCCACTAAGAAGAGCCTCAGACTCTCTTGAAGACTGAACTATATTAACTCTTTTGTAGCTGGATAGCAATTAGATTTGGGAGAAATATTCTTTAAATGAAACATTTGACCTTTCCTTTGACTACAATTGTGATTTATTTAAATTTTTTTTTTTAAGAGAACACTCCCAACTCTGCCCACAAATTTTGGTAGAAGAGGCCTGTTGTTTTCTTTTGAAAGAGCATTTACAGAAAGGAAACTTTGTCAGTATCTCTATATCAATATTTATAGTAGTTTTCATAGTGAAAGGAAGCTTAAACTGTGCTATTTTAATAATTTTGATTTTTGATCTAGGTAAATATATAAACATATGTGTGTGTGTGCACACATATATACACATACATAAATACATATCTATACATATATACATTTGTGTGTATACATACACATACATGTATATGCATATATACACATACACACATATATATATATAAAAATACATATATATTTCATCACCTGAGACCAAAAACCATAGTTTGAGAATGCCTTCTGGTTTCACCCTGCTAGGACAGTAACCACATTTGTTGTCATCCTTTTGGGCCTATGGATCATTTACCTGTAGTCCAGACAAACTTCCTGAATAAGTAATTTGCTATAAATAAGGTGCCTAGCTCATCAAGAAACTATGGGATCCTGAGGCCTGGAAGATATTCATCAAGGAGGATAAAGATTCCTCCAGAATCAGATCCTGAAGCATGAAATTGTAGGAAGAACATAATTTCAAAGGATGCCTTTTGAAATCAAGCTTACAACTAGTTATTGCAGTGAAATTAAATACAAGATCCACACCCAATGAGAATCTCTGACTCAACTATTTCAAACTCCAGCATGCAATGGAAGAGTGCAGAAGCTCAACTAGCTGCTGCTTGTCTCGTGGACTTTGACATCTAAAACATTAAATGAACAAAAGTATCAACTTTCCCCTCATAATCTTTAGTAAATAGATCACAGGAAAAATGAAAAGCCAAAACACTTTGCATAGACATTTCTACCTAGAATTACGCCATTTAAAATCATAAGGCAGAACTTTATTCAGCAAAATTTCAGTGACTTTACCATTACAGTAGCCACACAGGCTGCCTAAAAGACCTGTTATAGCCAGAGAAAATAGAAAATGTACAGAACATAGAATGGAATTTCAAAATGCAATTAGAAAAGCTGTTGAAAGAAGGATGTAGATTCTTGTATGAGGATTGTACTTTGCCACCGACAGTAACTGGATTCAAGTTGCCGTAGCAGCAAATGAGTGTTATGTGGTTTGAATGCCAGAAACTGCACACCCATAGCCTGCTGTATTTCAAGAATGGATCCAGTGGAATGGGCAAAGGAAAGGATTGAAACCCTCTTTCCCAACATAAGTAGCCTCATAAAGTGAAAAGTCCAAGCATTCTGCAGTGTGTTTCAGCCTTTACTTCCAACAACTTCACCTTGTCCTTACCTGGTCACTGTAAAATGTTTTCTTTTTGGTTCCCTACTCCCTCAGGAAAATTCTGTTTTTGTATCTCTCTCTCTCTCTTTTTTTAAAAAAAAAAACACACACACAAAAAAAAAAAACAAAACAAAAAACCCCATCCCTCTTTATTGTGAAGTTTTGCTTTTTCCCCAAGCTCAGGAGAAACTAAGCTGTGTCAAAAATTAAACAAACTTAAAGAAAGGAAAAATTAGATTCCACCACTGGGCTGGCAAGAAATCCAGAGTTCTTGGCAGCCACAGAGTCACCGGACTGGCTGGGATACAATATAATTTTGAAGGCATTATCACAGTCATAATAGAAGCATCATGATTCACATAATGCATGGAAAATGCAAGGACTCAAAAGTTATTCCAGCTAAAGAATTTGAGGGAATAAAACACACAAAAAAAACCAAAACAAAAACCCAAATTCTAAGCCCACCTACTGCTTGTAAAGCACAGATAATTGTGGAAAACTTCCAAAAGCTCAAGACAAAAGAAAAGTAATTCAGAGGAACTGTGTAGATTTATATTCTTAACATTCCTCAACTAGCCAGATACTTAGTTAAGATCTATCTCTGAACACTGTGTTATGCTGTATATTATCAAAACACAACCAGGATTCATACATGATTTTCCCCAATGAATATATTTCAGTTCATAATAGGAGGCCTTTCAATAATAAATACATTTTTAGAAAATCTTATTTGTTTTCTCTGATTGTCTTTTTTTTTCTCCTGTACTTCTCCACACTGAACATAGCTCAGAAACCTGGATCAAACCGGTCTTCAACTATATAGAAGTCAACAGCAACCCTTTCACTTGCATCATATTTTGCATCACATTTTCAGCAGTTTACACTTCTTTATTCCAAATTCTACATGAATACTGCAGACCTGGGAGCACTCAGAATTTCCCTCATTCAAGCTTTACCTGAACATGCTGTGTCAACAAATGCTGCTCCATTAAAGAGAGGTGCAACTTAATGACAGTTATCTGTTACATACTGATAACCTTCACCTCCCAGTGAGAAGGGTCAAAGAATGCCTAAAGCTTCTAAATCATAATGAAAAGCAGAAACAGTTTCTATCATAAAAGCATATAGTATTAGGGGGTATTTTCAGAGTGGCTTTTGCAAACGGGAATCAAGGTCACTTTAAATTTGACACTGAGCTCTGCCTACCATTCCTGTTCCAAATATACTGAGAGAAAACTAATCAAATAAGAAACTAGCCTTTTGGTAGCACTCAGAACTCTGGCTTTCAGTTGGAGGTAGGAAATGCAGAAGTGACAAAGGGGAAGGGAAATGTTTCAAACCGAAGCACAACAGCAACTGCTGTGTCCAAACTGGAAGGGTCATATCCATTTTATCTGAATCACTTTTGTCTATTCCTTGTGACCCTGTTTTAATATGCACTTATTTCCCTGTACTGCAGGACACTGAGAAACTTAACATCCCTCAGACAGCTTCGACAGCAAAGTGGTTAATGTTTGAAGAATGAGTCATTCTTTCCTTTGCCATGACATTGGGTTCTTATTGTACAACCCTGTACAGTACTTAGCAATATTTTTTAAAGGTTTAAAAAGCAAAGAGTTACAAAACCATTTGCAATTAACTTGAAATAGAAAAGATAGCACTTTCTTTTAAATCCCATTATATAGTACACCGTATAAATTACAGAGTATTCAAATGCATAAATGCATCTGTGTAACATTTATCAAATGTAATTTTTTTTCCATTGTTTTTCAGGGGTTACCTTTTTTCAGAGTTCTTTCTCTTTGTCCTAGACACCCCATCTGCCCACACTATCACGTATGACAGTGCTCCAGGTCTGAGACATTGCTGTTGCAGTATCGCATGTTGTTGGGGATGTGGCAGTCTGTGTAGTTAATGCCCCCATTTGGGGTATAAATGGGCTGCAGTCTGAAATCTCCTTTAAGGAGCTGATCATTATTTAAGGAGACAATCTGGAAGCTGGTTTCCGTCATCTCCAGGATGGAGTTGTCTTTCTTGGTCCCTGCCTCACAGTAGTCATCTTTCCGACGGCCTCGGTTGTATTTCCACTTCTGGGAGGTGTAACGTCCCTTTTTGTGCATGTGCCAGCAAAAGACGCTGAGCAGGACCACAAGGACAAAAATCACTGCACCCCCAATCAGCCCTGCCAACAGAAATGGGGAGCCCAGGTTCTGAGAAGTTGTCTGCTCGTGGCTGGAGGGGATGTTGCTGCCATTGCTCAAGAAGGAAGCCTTGGTTGTGGCTTCCGAACAGACAGTGTCTTCTGCAGTTCGGTAACTGTTGTACGTATCCAGTGGAATCAAGCAAATCCGATAGGTGGATTTGGGCTCCAGATTCACCAAGCTTAAGTGTTGCCTGTCGCCACTAACTACTTGCTCCTGAACAATTCCTCCTACCAGGCTATGGCCCATTTTAACCCATGTGAGTTTATATGCCATGACAGTAAAAACAGGCACCCAGTGAACTTGGATGCAAGTGTCATTCACAAAATGGATGGAGAGCTGAACCCGTTCGGATACTGGAGGAGTAACCCTTTCTCTGTCTTCCCTGTCAGGCACAGTGGGGAGCGTGGCTAAGGTAGGAATGAGAGGATTGTATTTGCTGCTTGGGGGAGGAACTGATGAGGCGGGAACTAATGTAGTTGGCATGGTTGTAGCTGGGACTGGGGTGACAATAAGCGGCAGACCAGGGGTAGTGGTGGGGCATGACAACATATTCATATTGAGCTCCCTGACTGCCATACCGCGGACCTGCTCCGGGCCCTGGCACATAAAACCCCGTACGTTGATGGAAGCAGGAATAAATTTGAGCCATTCGGTGACCCACTTAATACTGCAGTCACACAACCAGGGGTTATTCCTTACAGTGAGTTGCCTCAGGTTGTGGAGATTATCAAAGACCCCCTTGACCAACATCCGAAGCTGATTGTTGGAGATATCGAGGCGCTCCAGCTTGCGGAGGTTAGAAAAGGCTGTAAGCGGTATATGAGTTATCTGGTTGTCCTGCAAGTAAAGCCTCAGCAGATGTGTACCTGGAAGATCAGGAGGAGGGTAGGTCAGTGAATTCCGCACTATCGAGAATTCCTTGAGCTTGGAGAGGTGGCTGAAGGTGCCTTCGGCTATGCCTTTATTTGTAAGGAGATTGCCGTCCACAATCAGACGCTCCAGACTGGTAAGATTCTGGAAGGCCAGGTCTGAAATGACAGCAATTCTGTTTTCATCCACTCGAAGTTCTTGTAAGTCCACTGGAAGGCCTACTGGAACACTGCTTAAATGATTCTTGGACAAGAACAGAAGCTTGAGGCTGATGGCTTCCCGGAATGCTCCATCCTCAACACCCACAGTGGAGATGGAGTTGTCATCCAGGTGCAGCTCTTCCAGTTTCAAGAGCTGAGCAAGGGCCGCTCGAGAAATGGTCTGAATGTTGTTTTCCTGCAGGTGGAGAACTCTGACATTCTTGGGCAGGTTCATGGGGAATTCATCTAATTGGTTGCCATACAGGTAGACTGTGTGCACAGACTGAACATTGTGCAGCTCTGCAGGAAATCCAGCATTATTAATTTGGTTATTATGGAGGTAGAGGACAGTTACACCCTCTGGTATCCCAAGAGGCACTGAGGTCAAACTTCGCTCATTACAATAGACAAAGTTTCGATCGCAGCGGCACACTTTCGGACAGGCCAAAGTTTTGCAGACCTGCATGTAAAGCCCCAGGGAAAAGATTAGCCATGATTTCATGAGAACAGCCCAATCTTTGGGAAACCTTCTAGTCCATGAACCCATTTCTAATTTAAAGAAATAAAGTACCAAAGTGTTAAAGAACTGATAACAATAATAAAGCACAGGTAGCAAAATCTCAGGTCATTAAAATTGCCTTCTATTTATGTCCAGTGTTCAGGCCAGAGTTAAAGTCCTGGAGAGTAAGTATGAAATAATCCTCTTATAATTGGCCTACCTCCTACTTTTGATAAGGAAGCCACAGTCTCATTAGCCAGGGTTACAAAGTTTGTTGCCTTCCTCCATGTGTGCTGAAGAAAATAGTAGCTGTGCCTTTGCAGATGAGCAACAGGTTAGTTTAAAGCCACCAAAAATCGTCTGTATGAGTTGCTTGGAGGGATAATGTTTCCTTTCCCTGAAGTCTGTTAGTGTTACACTCAGCTTTGTGAAGTCCACAAAGTCCTCATATCACCCATCCGTCAGATTCGGCCTTCCTGTAAGAAGCAAGAGAAACAAAAAAGCTAAATAGCATGAAACATTTAACAGGCAAGATGAAGCCCATTGGAAGACTATTCTAAGGCCCTACTTTTTGTCACTTTATGGGAAAAAAGGCATTAATATTAAACATTACCTTAACAGTACTGCTAAATACTTGTGAAATAGATGTGATGACTGAAGAAGTTTCAGTGACTTTGGTGAAGGCTGAGATCTGTCACTTGTGTTTGCTTATGTACCTCCAGCTTTTGACTTCTTTTTGTTTCTAATCCTAAACCTAAAACATTTTACAAACCTAAAACTAAACCATTTAATTGGAAATTTTTGCTCAGGTATTATTTTCTTTTGCAGGACTACCGACTACAATGAATGTTATTCACTGATGCTTGACAGAGTAGACCCTGGGCCATATGATTTAGTCACACTCTATACTTTTTTTTTCCATTTCCTACTAGACTCTGGAATGTTCTGTTTCTATTTTTGTAATGCCATTATATATATCCTCCAGTTTAATGCACACAGCCAGATTATTGCACCTCACTACAATGAATTAACTACCTATGAGGAAAGTCTTTTTAAAACAGTACAGCAATTCACAAATACAAGATATCCTGCTCTAAGATACACATTTGTTAGAACTATCACCTCAGTATTGTGTCTTAAGTGAACTGTGCTGTCAACACACTTCAGAACTAGCCTGTCACTAAATGAAACTGGCTCACATCTGCTAACTTGTTGGTTTAGGATATCAGACCAAACCACAGCAGCTTTGCAGAAAGGTCTCTCCAAAACCAAAAAAGTTAGACGCTCCTTTTGATTCTGCAATACAATTCTCTGTGAATGGCCACTGTGCTGGTCTGAGGCTAACTGGAATATTTGTAATGAAAAAAATTATATTATAGGCTGTGAAAAGAAAACAATGGTGATGTCTGCTTCACTCAGAGGATTCCCAGAACATGCAGGAGGAAGTGCAGAGGTGGACATGGCAGCCCCATCTCGATCTCCCCCCCAAACAGATCTTGTTTTGACAATGTTGCCCATTATCTTCTGTGGAACTCTGGCCAAGGTCTACCAACTCCTTTTCTCCAACTTGTGAACTCCTTGAACACCATCTTCTGCCTTTCCCAAGCTGTTTTCTTTTAAGGAGGCAACAGCTGAATTCTTGACACATAATAGCAATTAGACATAAACCCAGAGTTATTAGGGTTATATTCGTACATGATAAATATACCACTGCATTATGTGTATAGAATTCACTACATGGGCCTGGAAGTTCATTAAAGCAGTAGTAGGAGAAATAGGACTTGTAATATTTCCTGACATATTAAAAGCAGATTTGGTAATAGTTTTGGTGATATTAAAGCCAACCCAGCCAAGAAGATACTCTCCGTAATTCCAAAACATTAAGCTTTTTCCACATTAAATCAACCAGAAAGGAACCAATTTTTTCTGTCAACCAATGGTAAAAATCCCAAGCCACTACTGGGTAACAAATAGAAAATAAAAAGTAAAGCAGCTCTATCTTAAATTTCCATATTAATTAGCAATAAATTTAAGAAGTTGTTTGCAGTGAGGGTGGTGAGACACTGGCACAGGTTGCCCAGGGAGGTTGTGGCTGCTTCCTCCCTGGAGGTGTTCAAGGTCAGGTTGGATGAGGCCTTGAGTAAGCTGTGCTAGTGGGAGGTGTCCCTGCCTATGGCAGGGGCTTGGAACTAGATGATCCTTGAGGTCCCTTCCAACCTTACCATTCTATGATTCTATGTTTACATGTGGCAGGATCAAGTATCCATCTCAAGGTTAAACCAGTTGGAGATAAAAAGCAAGGTCAAGTCCTGTATCTTAGTGTTAAGGATTCAAATGGTAAATATATATGTACTGTAATGCAACCTGTCCTGTGCATTGTCCTTCTCTAGAAACAGTAAGATGTCTACCCCACTATTCAAAGTTTTCTCTCTTGCAGGTATAATTCAGTCAAGAGTGGTTTCTTTTCAATTATGTAAGATGATGTGATATTGTAGAGAAACCCTAACAGGATTACAGTCTAACATGAGCTGAAATATGAGTTTATTTGCCTTTAATATGGCCTGGTTCCCATCTAGGTGATACTGCCCTGATCCATTATGACACTGCCTTTTTAACAAAAGAAAGGACATGCAGAGCTTCTTCTGAGATGCTTGGGACCACACAGAGTAATAATAGTAGATATCTCCCTCCCTTTACATCAGAGAGAGTGAGTAACAGGGCCAATACCCTGGACTGAGCTCTCTTTCACCGGTAAGTTCAATTGCTGATTAGGTTTTAATTGACTCCCAGGTATGACAGCAAGTCCAGCTGAGGACATGCAGCCACAGGCAACCGCAGCTCCTGGGAATCTCCTAAGAGGGAATGTCATATTAAAACTGACTTAAGCATTCACCTTATTCTAGGACTCTGTTCAGAGCAGCTCTCACCTCGGTAAATGTGGCATTGAAAAAAAGACTTCGGTAATTACTCCAGCAAATTGGGTCAAACACACAGCACTTCTCATTACAAGTAGACCAGACAGTCGCTTAAGCATATCAGCACTTTGGAAGCTGACACTTTCTAATTTGCCCTTAAAAACTTGTTAAAACTTTTCTAGTGGTTTTATTCGTTATAATGGTGAGAAAGGAGGTCTTTTTATTAATGCCATTACCCTAACCTTCAGCTGTCAATCCTTAGTAAACTGATACTATGTAAGTCGGTACAAAAACATGCATTGGTAGCAACTGTTGGTTGCATGAAGCAAGAGCACAAGGACAAACCCAGATATTTATGACTTTAGGATTTATTGTGGTGTGACAGAAGGAATGAGGAAGCGAGGAGACAAATAACCTGTTTAGATAAATATTTAGGGCAAAGCTTTACCTTAGTAGTCTTTTAGAGTTGTTTAATAATAACTCATAGCAGCGGTCATAGCTGCAGTAGTTTTCGCAAATCTCAGGGACCCTAACGCAAAACTGAGTTGTGTCCCTGTGTTAGAAAGCTCTACCCCAAAGACTGAAGAAGTGAACAATTAAAAAAAAAAAAAAAAAAGAAAAAAAAAGAAATTTGTTGAAGAAAAGCATCCTCTACAAATTCCAGAATGCTGGAAAAGCTGACGCAGTTTGCTCTTTAGCAACTGCCAAAACTGAAGGCAGGTAGAGCAATTGAACTTTCTTTCCAACCCTGCCATGCTGGCTGCCTAAAGCAAGCTCTGTGTTTTCAGTATTCTTCCATGAAATCAGCTGAGCCTCTCTGAATGAGCTGATCATGTGCAACAATAAGCAAACGCCTCAAGAGTAACACCTCTGCCCATCACCACCTTGGTCGCTTTTGTATCTATTTCTTGACACTGCACACTTCATTTCTATTCTTTCTCACTATATCCCTCTTGGAGCAGAAGCCCCATCTTCCAAGTGTCTAGAGCATTTCCTGTCTTGCTGCAGCCAGGATCTTAAATCCCATTAGGATTTAAGGAATGTTACAACAGAGTTGAGAAAAGAACATTGGAAGAAATGAGAACATATGCACACATTCTAGGTAGCCATGTCAGAAAATCTGGCTTGGAGGTCTGACTTATCATAGAATCATAGAACGGGAAGGTTGGAAGGGACCTCAAGGATCATCTAGTTCCAAGCCCCTGCCATAGGCAGAGACACCTCCCACTAGCACAGCTCACTCAAGGCCTCCTCCAACCTGGCCTTGAACACCTCCAGGCAGGGAGCAGCCACAACCTCCCTGGGCAACCTGTTCCAGTGCCTCACCACCCTCACTGCAAACAACTTCCTCCTAACATCCACTTTCAATCTCCCCTCTGCCAGTTTAAACCCATTGCCCCTTGTCCTGTCGTTGTAAGACCTTGTAAATAATCCCTCCCCAGCCTTCCTTGCTGATATTACTGTTCCTTTTCATACCTTAAGAGGAGTTTGGGATTAACATTTTTAGCTCACTGTCTTTTTTCCAACCTGTTTTATTTAAATTACCTTTTGTCACGACTGAGGCTATCTGGAGAACAATTCTGTCTTTCTGGGCACTGGATAAAAAAAAATTCAAATTAGCTTCTACAGTTCTTTAAGATATTTTGATTACATTTATTGAAAGGCTGAAACATCTGGCTGCAAGTTGGAAAGGTGAGGGTTTTATTAGTTTCCCCTTCACTGGTCAGAATTATCAACACAAATTTAAGCTTTAATTACCTTACTGTGCAGAGCCATGAAATAATTTCATTTCAATAAACAAGTATGTTTCACTAAGTAATATATTACTGAAAATCCTACTCAAATTTGTGGTATCTAGGGGGAAAAAAAAAACCAACCACAAACCAAACCAACCAACCCACCCACCCTAAAACAGTCAAACAAAACAACAACAGTAACAAGAAGAATAAAAACAAAACCAAACTAAACCAACCCACAGCAGCCTGTTTATGGAACTCTTTCCTACCTCACTGACCAGTACTTTCTCAGGGGCAGTGTCTATGGTGTCTAAAGAGGCTCCAAAGCTGACTTCAGAGTCATCCTTCCCACCTTTCATGCTGCATTCATCCCAAAATGCAATCTCGTGCGTAGTAGTCAAGGTCCCTGTAGCTGCCTGAGAACCTATTGAGGGTCAAGGCAGATAACAGAGAACGAAGGGAGAAGACAGCGTGTGGAGCACAGCCAGCATGTCACTACTTACAACTCCATGTTACAGGCACAGGAGTTTTGTTGTGCTCCTGAAGCCAAGCTGCCTGTCTTCATTAGTCTTCCCATATTTTATATTAAGGCAACTATGTTTTTAGGGGGAACTAACAACATTTGTCTTTTTTTTTCCTTCAAGAAACCCTCAAAAGAACAAATACCATGTCCTAGGAATCCATTCTTTTATCTCTGAGTTTCTAACAAATCAGCATCACTTTTCATGGAATCATAGAAGGGTAAGGTTGGAAGGGACCTCAAAGACCATCTAGTTGCAACCCCCTGCCACAGGCAAGGACACCTCCCACTAGTACAGGTCACTCAAGGCCTCCTCCCACCTGGCCTTGAACATCTCCAGGGAGGTTGTGGAGCACAAAAGCACTGAACGAGAGCAAAAGTCAAAGACAGATTTTTAACCACTTTTCCATAAATGAAAGTCAATGAGATTTGAGTTTTATTCCATTTCCATTGTTTTGGATTCCCAGACATTTCCTCCATGCTAATTCAATGCTCCCCAAGCACTGGAATGGGCAGCCCAAGTTGGTGATGGAGTCACCAACCCTGGATGTCTCTAACAGTCATTTGGATATGGTGCTGGGGGATGTGGTTTAGGTTGAACCTTGTAGAGCAGGATTATTGGTTGGACCTGGTGACCCTGAGGGTCTTTCCCAGCCTGCCTGTTTCTGTGATTCTGTTTCACAGCTTCATTCCTCTCGTTTTTACAGTCCTACAGGTGAGCAGAAAGCAGCATCTAAACACAGAGCAGCTCAGCCTAAGAAAGGAAGAGCCCAGCCAGCACCCATGGGTGACTTCAGAGCACTATGTCAGAGCAATCATCAGGTCCCTGCCCTAGCTAACCAGGGGGCCACCAGGCCCCCCCGGCCTTTTGGAACACCTCCACCATTCACCCAGTGTGCACCGTGGGGACTCACCTGTGAGGATGGGAGGAGGATCCCTCTGCCCAGCTGGGCAAGCTTGGGGCTGCTGCCTCTCCTGGGGCTGATGAAAAAGGGCAGTGGGCAGGGAGGGCAAAGTGG
>VWZE01009172.1:3085-26508 GCA_013396675.1 Eubucco bourcierii | reverse complement strand
GCTTCCATTTCCTGCACTGCTGCCTTTTCATCTCCAGATTTGTGTCAGGACCACACCCCAGTGAAGACAACTTCTGAGTACTGGGTGGAAAGGTCCAAAGATTTCCAGGTCAGGAATGCAGCAGTGTGGGCAGAAGAGTCATGAGAGGTTCCTCTGAGGTTGGCTGCACTCTCTGAAGCTACAGGAAATGGGAAGACAAGACNTACTTCTGAGCACTGGGTGGAAAGGTCTCAGCATTTGCAGGTCAGGAATGCAGCAGTGCAAGCAAAAGTGTCATGAGAGGTTCCTCTGAGGTTGGCTGCACTCTCTGAAGCTACAGGAAATGGGAAGGCAAGACCCTGACATTAACCCAATTTTGAAAGCACTTCCTCTGCAGAAAAAAGGCACCAAGTTTGTGCTGGTGAGACTCAGTGGGCAGCTGCTACTGATCCTGATTGTGATGAACACCTGACAGCCTCATGCCCCAGGCTCATGGCATAAGTGTGAGGGAATCCCTGCTTGTCCCAGCTACACCCACAGGAGCATATCACTGCAGCATTGCAGTCTGCCTAAGAGATGAGACCAAGCCACAACATAAGGACTACCCAGCTCATTATGCTAAGCTTGTCCTCTACTGACTTGGAAAATCTCCTCCTAGAGGTTAATTTTTCAGTATTATAATTAATATATTGATTGTAATTAATATATTCAATGTAATCCGATATTTATTTTGGTACAGAGTGTACATACTTGTACAATATGGCCTTCATCAACAACCTCTGTTATCTGATGCTTCCCAACACTGGCCTATAATTCCAGAGCAGCCCTTGCAGAGATCTGTTGAGGGCACGAGAGTCTCCTGTGGCGGAAAAGAACCACCATTTGAGGCCAGGCCAGGGCTCGCTCAGTAGTTGCCTCAGCAAGGCATCAAGGACGAGACAGCCAAGGCCCATGCTGAGACCAATCCTGCTGCATGTGTGAGGGAGACTCCAAAGCCCACACATCTCACCAAGACTCTGATTCCGCTTGGTGGGAACAGACTGTACCCTTGCAGCATAGAATGCACATGACATCCTTTACTGCATCAAAATCAATGTGGTCAGCTGTTTTGGTAGACCTAAGCAGGCCAAAATAAGCTTATACATGTCCTGGCCTGCCCAGACATGCTTGTCTGCTCTCCCTCGTCCTGATTTGGGGAGAAGCAACCATGAGAAAAAGGACAAAAGAACCTGGAGCCACTGAGTCTGAGGACTGTGGCCTGCCCAGACTTGTTTTGAACCCTGCAGTTAACAAGGTACACACAGTTGCCTTGTGCAAGGCCTGTGCTCTGCCGAAATTTGGGTAAAGCAAGCCTAGGGCTTCACCTAATACGGTCAAGCTTGGATAACTGCCATTCTGATTGGCTATTCTGTGTCCAAAGGCCCATTAGTCTTGGGGATGTATGTATAAAAGGAGATGAGCAGGGAGCACAACCTGTACTCTGCTACTATATATGCACTCTGCCATTACAAGGTGTGATCTGCTATTATATCTGCTCTATCCGTGCTTCTACTACCTTATTGCATCTTGTGCTGTGTGGAAATCCAGCAACCACGATTAGGCTCTAAAGTCTCCGTGTGTTCAACTTGCATAGCCAGCGTGACACTGTGCTGAGACTGCACATCACAAGACATCCTGCCTGCACCTGAAAACTTTGTGCCAAGATGGGAAGCCCTGGAGATAACACAGATCATCCAGAGAATCAGGATTAGGTCAGAGGTTGCCTGCCTCCTTTCTCCAGCAACCAGAAGCCTGGGAAAACTCCAAAGCCTCTAATGGCTTTGAGAACACTGACAGAAAGCCTGCCATGAGCTTTGGGTACTGTCAGATAATATTTTGTGAGTAAATACTTAAAGTCTCTTGCAATCACTAATTGCCTTCTGCCATAAGTAGAAAGGAGCTCCTTCTGTCCATCTAGTGAGCAAGTGGAGTATTGACTGCAAGCAGTGCACTGACCGCAACACCTTCTCTGCCAGTTCTATCCAGTTTAATTAATGTATATATTTACTGGTTATTGCTAGAGCCTGTTATAACGTGTATGTAAAGCTTCCATGAGTGATACAAATAACCTATTATTATTAAATTGGTGATTGGGGTGGTGAGAGTTTGGAATATTGAATGTTAATAAACAATAATTTTTTTTTTNCTTTGGGTACTGTCAGATAATATTTTGTGAGTAAATACTTAAAGTCTCTTGCAATCACTAATTGCCTTCTGCCATAAGTAGAAAGGAGCTCCTTCTGTCCATCTAGTGAGCAAGTGGAGTATTGACTGCAAGCAGTGCACTGACCGCAACACCTTCTCTGCCAGTTCTATCCAGTTTAATTAATGTATATATTTACTGGTTATTGCTAGAGCCTGTTATAACGTGTATGTAAAGCTTCCATGAGTGATACAAATAACCTATTATTATTAAATTGGTGATTGGGGTGGTGAGAGTTTGGAATATTGAATGTTAATAAACAATAATTTTTTTTTTAATATCATCTCGCAGTAATTAATTACCCCTCCACTACACCAGCAGATCCAGCAGGATGATTCTGCCACTTTATCTGTTGAGACCTCACCTGAAGTACTGCANCTAGTGAGCAAGTGGAGTATTGACTGCAAGCAGTGCACTGACCGCAACACCTTCTCTGCCAGTTCTATCCAGTTTAATTAATGTATATATTTACTGGTTATTGCTAGAGCCTGTTATAACGTGTATGTAAAGCTTCCATGAGTGATACAAATAACCTATTATTATTAAATTGGTGATTGGGGTGGTGAGAGTTTGGAATATTGAATGTTAATAAACAATAATTTTTTTTTTAATATCATCTCGCAGTAATTAATTACCCCTCCACTACACCAGCAGATCCAGCAGGATGATTCTGCCACTTTATCTGTTGAGACCTCACCTGAAGTACTGCATCCAGTTCTGGAGCCCTCATTATAAGGAAGGACATGGACCTGATGTAGTAGTGCCACAAAAATGATCAGAAGGTTGGAGCACCTCTGCTATGAGGCTGAGGGAGCTGGGGGTGTTCAGCCTGGAGAGGAGGAGGCTCCAGGGGGACCTAATAGCAGCCTGCCAGTACCTGAAGGGGGCTACAGGTAGCATGAAGAGAAGCTGTTTATAAAGGCCTGCAATGACAGAACAAGGGGCAATGGGTTCAAACTTGAGAAGAGCAGATTTAGATTTGATGTTAGGAACAAGTTCTTTACTATGAGGGTGGTGGAGCACTGGAACAGTTGCCCAGGGAGGTGGTTGAGGCCTCTTCCCTGGAGACATTCAAGGTGAGGTTTGATGGGGCCTTGGGTGACCTCTAGAGGTCCCTTCTGATCCAGACCATTCTATGCTTCTATGAGTCTATGATTCTATGTATCTTATGATTCTATGATTCTATGGAGTGGGTCCAGAGGAGTGCCATGGAAATGATCAGAGGGTTGCCCTGCAAGACCATTACCTTTACCTTGACACAAACACTGGGTTATCTGTGAGTTGTCTGGGGGACTGGGAACCCTGTGCTGAGTGACTTGTTGGGTCTCCCTTTTGAATTTTGATCATGGCTATGCAAATAATACCTTCCTGGAGTAGGTAGATGCATCCTGAAGGAAATTGTAACCTCATAGAAAACTGGAACAGGTTTTGGCAAGAACTGTGATCCTGTGGAGAGAAGCCTACGTGGGAGATTGTTTTCTGTTAGGACCTGTGACCCTATGGGGGACCCACACTGAAGTAGTCTGTTCTTGCAGGACTGCACCCTGTGGAAAGGATCTAACCTCACTTCCCCTCTTCTCTCCCCAGAAGAGGGAAATAAAGTCACTCCAAGTGGAGATCAGCATCAAGTGCAGAGAGCATCGAGGGCAGCAGAGAATCTGCATTTCTTGGTGGTGAGGCACCAGACATGTTCACAACTACCAATGGGTTGCATGGGCCCACCAAGGGAGAAAAAAATTCATTCTCATTTTGACATTCCAAACCTACCTGAGACACTTCAATCTCAGCAGTTATGAATACACAGGCATCTATGTGATGTACTTTCATAAACAGTCTCTCTATCCAAGAAGCAACAGAACAGCCCAGTTGGTTTTATATCTACTTTGACAGCTGCTCTGCTTCCATTGCTGTAACCAGCCCACAGAGTGCTTCCGGTATTGAGGAGTCCGTCAACAAACTCCGTCCATCTTCTCCTGAAACAGTATCTCCAACTTGTAGCAGACGCCATGGAGCATCCTTCCACCCCACACAACAGGAGCCAACAGGGCATGTTGCTTCTCGTTTCCTGGATGTTGTTTGTACAGTGGGGTCTCTTCAGAAGTGTCATCTGTGAGTTCCTGGGCCTGAGGAAGGCTGCTGAGTGCTTGAGGAAGACAAGGCAGCAGAGAGCAGTGTTGTGTGTTTGGGCACCAGGTATCACCCTGGGGCTGCCTTCATTCAAGAGGTCATTGGTTTCACAGAGACAGGAGACCGGTGGATAGCCTGCTGGAGCTGACACTAATATGAACTTGGAAACACCAAAGCCCTACACAGGTAGTAAACAGATAGTAAACCAAGGCCCTACACAGCCAGATGCTGTGCTGGAAAGAGCGACAGGGCTGCAGAGTGAACCTATCCCTATTGCCAGTGAACATGCATCTTGGTCATACCCCCTAGACTTGAATGATAAAGGCAGGCACAGGTGGAGCAGAGACTGTGGACCATGCACAAGACTATTTACCCTTTCCCAATTCCTGTCATCCATTGGCAACATCATTTTCTGAGCCTCCTTACTACACACAAATCCATCCAAAGCAAGAGGACCACTCTTCTCCAAGAACTTGTGGAACTGTTGACCTCTCCAGGGCCTCCCATATGCTAATTAGTCCTCTCTTGAGAACACCAGTTCTCAAGACAGAGAAATCATTAGAGCCAGTCATTGTTGCACTTCTTGCAGCAGCTTTTCAATCATGCATGAGTGGGTGTTATAGAAGGGCAGCGCATCCACTTCCATCTCCAGGCTGGCAGTTTTTCCACTGCAGACCCCATGCCTCACGAGTGTTTTCAGAAGTTCTTCTTCCTTGGCAACTGAGGGAAGTGCTGGAAGCGAGGTTGACTTTTTAGGTAAGTGTGGAAACCCTATGGCTTTCCTCAGGTAGCGGTTGTGTATTTCACAAGTGTTGAGAATATACAGAGCACTTCTTCACATGAAGTATTTCAGTGTCAAACACTAATGGAAATGCAAAGACTGATGATCATTGGCTGTGGGGTGACTAGGGATGTCTTCCCCAGTTTCAAGACAGAGTGTCTGAAAGAGCACTCTATGCAGTGTGTCCCAACCTCCAAAGCCTCTAACAGTAATTCCTCTGTATCGCCACCAGTTTCCTCTCCTAAGCAATGTCTTTGTCCCTCAGCAGTCAGCATGCAGATGAAAAGGACTCAGGAACACAGGCAGGGATGTAGCATATTTTAAGGAGTCTGAAGAGGGAAATGGGGGCACTCTAAGTGGAGGAGTAGAAGCAGCCAAGAATGTGTTTCCCTTTTCCATTAGCAAAGTTCCCTGCCACAGTCCGCCCGTGGTGAGACGGAAAAGTACACAACACATCAATATGATGCAGAAACAATTTGATTTATTGTGAAGTTACAACTCTTTTATAGGGTTATAGCTCTCAAGTATATGTCACTATTACGTGTGGTTAGTTATGCTGATTGGCTGATTTAGTGCTCATATCATCTACGCAAGCGTTCTGCTATCCAAGCAAGACTCTCTCAAAGATGTATCCATCTTTGTGGGAACCTAAGAGGGGAGCTAGTGGTAACCAAGGAGAAAGTCAATTAAGTTGGGCACATACCTGCATATAACCTTGGAACAGTGAGATCAAACACAGTAGACTGATATGCTGGCCTTGTGTTACATCTGCACAGATGCAGGGTAGGCTTAGAACAAAGAACTAACAGTAGTCTGTATCAGAACAGCCAACTTTCTCATCACACATACTGTTCAGTTTTCTTCTAAAATCATCCAGGCCCCAACAGTTCCCAAAGAGAGAAAGGCTGGAGTGTCCCTCTGGTCTAGTTGTTGGGGTCCTCATAGCAGTTTTGAGGGGAGCATGAGACAAGGAAAGAAAGAGAGGACAAGACTGAGTGGAAGACAGGGAAGGTGAACATTTGCTCTGTTTTCAGAGAGCTCAAAGTATCACATAGTGCCTGTGCAGGACAAGCCAGAGATGAGCAGCTGCTCTTGTAACAGTGACCCTCTGTCCAGTATCATGTTCTGAGTGCCTGGGGATCCTTCTCTGAGGCCATTAAGAGCATCCTCAGCAGGGCCTGCATGGCCTGCAGCACTAGCAGTTGGTGATGCAGGAGAGGTCAAAGTCCCCGGAGCTGATTTGCACTCCATCAGAGCTGAGGATGCTACCAACAGCAGTGGAGCTGGAGGAGCCCACAGTAGTGTTCTGTGGGAAAGAGCTGAGGATGGGTCCAGGCAGGGTCACCACCAGAGCAGGAGGTTCAATGACAACAGTGGAGCTCTGGCACTGCCTGCAGCAGGGCTCATTGCAGCTGTTGGCCAGTGGAGTTGGGCCATAGGGCTGGCAGGGTACACATAGGTCACAGGAAGACATGTCTAGACTTTGAAGGTGTACCTGGGAAAAAAGGCAGAGAATGCAACACATCAGTGTAGGTGAGGAGCAGTCTGGTTACCATGTCATGAGGAAACCAAGGCAATTCTTGTCCGGGAATATGGAGACTTCCAGGAGGCATGTGATCTTCAATTCCTCAACCAAGGCAAGCTCTTTCACAGAGCAGCCTAATCTAGAAAGCTCTCTCTTAGTGTATAAACCAAAAGTGAGTCAGGTCTCAGGCTCCCTCTAAGCTGAATTTCTACCTGCTTCCATCTCTTGTGGCAAGGCACTCATGTTCAGCATATGAGAAAGATGGCATCAATTCAGATGCACAACAAGGATGTCTCACTTTGACAGAGAAGCAAAAGGGGCTTCAAACTCACCTGGTTCCCAAGGAGAAGGGGGCAGGAGAAGAGGATGAGAGGACCTGGGCTGCCTTTTATACCTGCTCTTCATTGCTGCAGGACCAGAGGCACCTTGGCAGAGGTAACAAATTCTGAACAAGCTCATCTTGAATGCAAACCATCCCAGCTAAGGACTTGGCTGTGCTTTCATTTCCTGCACTGCTGCCTTTTCATTTCCAGGTCTGTGCCAGGCCCATGTCCCACTGAAGGCTTCTTCTGAGCACTGGGAGGAAGTGTTCCAGGATTTATTGGAAGTTATTCTGTTTTGTGGGCAGAAGACTCAGCCCAGGTGCTGGAGGGTTCCAGATCAGAGCAATGAAGTCAACCTGGGTCACTCTGTTGGGACTATTCAAAGTGTTGTTGTCGGGAAGAAGCTCCAGCAATCCTCAGCTGGACACCCTGGGCTCCTCTGCATGAAGATCTGTCATGTCCTTGTCTTTTCTTCCCTCCTCAGTGCACCCCAAAGGTCACCTGTTGTGGCCTTCCCAGGTCTGTGAATTGTCTTTCCTGATTTTGACCCCATCCTGCCTAACACTGTACTCAGGAAAAGGATCTGGTCAGCTATGAGTGGTGTCCTCTTGCTGAGTCTATGAGCACACCAAGAATACCATGGGCATGCCCAGCACCTGGTCCTTCTCAAGAAAGCTCAGGCTCTGCTGTGGATGTCCCTTGGTGTCCTCAACAGTGCCCACCATTGATGTTGCTCCCACATGTGTTGTTCACCTGTGTAGCTTTGTCAGCAATTTTATCCATGAACCCCATGCAGTTTCATAGTATCAGAAGGAATCCAAGTGCAGTCAAATGGTGATGGCATCTTCCTGCTTGAGATGTATCCAAGAAAGAGGTTCAGAAATGCATCTGTTGTCTTTTGAGCCCTATTTTCCTCCTTCTGAAAAAAAACTTATACTCTGATGCAGGTAATTTCAGATGCCAACATCAATGGTTCCACTCCAGTTTGGATCCTTTGTTAGGACAAATCAGAACAAGGAGGGGAAATTCCTTAACTTGCCTTGCATCTGGGAGCTTCCTGCAATATCATCCTGGTCAGACACATGGAGCAGCCTTTGTCAGATGGTGGGAAGTGAGGAAGAGAATGAGTCTAGTGAGAAAGATGCTGAAGTGATGGAGACATGAGCACAGACCCAGGTAAAGCTACAATTCCTTTCTGGTTTCACAGGTTATGTGGTCCCTTTCACCACCTTAATGGAACCTGCACTGTGCTGGAGTAGAGTCTCTGGGTCAGAGCTGGTCTGAAGGTGTCAGCAGTGTGCTCCTGTGGCAAGGCAGAACAAGCTGCACCCTCAGATGTCTTGGCAAAGGTGTCAGCAGCAGAGGCAGAGCATGGAGCCTTCTTGGTTTGGTGCTCGTGAGACCATTCCTGGGGTTCTCTGCTCCATTTGGAGCTCCTGGGTGTGTAGAAAAGGTGAGAATGAATCCAGCGGAAGCCCCCAAGGCACTGAGGGGACTTGAGAACATGACACAGTGAAAGAACCTGAGGGGACAGGGCCTTAGGAGAAGAAAGTTCAAAAAGAGACTTCCAAGTTGTCATCAGTAGAGCCAGGGCATGGAACCTTTCCCTTGGTTTGATGCACATAAGACAATGTCTATGGTCCTGTGCTCCTCAATGTGTTGGAAAAGTGGGAGCAAGTCCGCTGGAAGGGGACTGAGGAAGTGACACGGTGAGAGAGTCTGAGGGAACAGGGCTTTAGGAGAAGAGCCTTAATGGAGATCTTGTGGGTGTGTTCTGTGTGTGTGGAAAAAGGTAGAGACAGGTTTTTCTAAAAGCAACACTAACAGGGTGAATGGCAAAAGGCATAGTTTGGAACCAGGAAAATTCCATTTATGTATTTTAAACGTCATTTATTTTACATTTTATTTTGAACCTGAAAATTCTCCAGCACTGGAATGCAGCTTCCAGAGGTTTTGTGCAGGTTCTGGCAATGGAAAATTTCCACAGTTGACAGACACAGGCCTGACCAACTTGATCTAATGAGAGCTGCTTTGAGCAGAGACTTGGAATTGGTGAACTGCAGAGGTCCTGTCCAACCTAAATTATGCCATGGGAAGAGTAAAAGAACTTTGTCTTGGTTTGTTTCTTCAAGGTTAGCATTCAGGCAAGAACAACTGCAGATCCAAGTGATTTTGAGGAAACTGATCATGGAAGGGTTTTGGTGAACAGGGAAAGTTGGTCGGTTTTGGTTGAGTCTTTAAGAAGCTGACTTATGGGACGGAATGGGTAGCGTGGCAGAGACCATCATTTGTTGGTTTCTAAGAGAGGTATTGTTATGATTAATCTAAAATTATGAATTATGAATTATGTTAGTTTTCTGGTATTAATGTTATTATTTATTAACATTCAAAAATTCACTGGATCATGTAAATTTCATTCAGATTCTTGGTCAACAGTAAGTATTCATAGAATCACAGATTCATAGAATGGTAAGGTTGGAAGGGACCTCAAAGATCATCTAGTTCCAACCCCCCGCCATAGGCAGGGACACCTCCCACTAGTACAGGTCACTCAAGGCCTCATCCAACCTGGCCTTGAACACCTCCAGGGAGGGAGCAACCACAACCTCCCTGGGCAACCTGCACCAGTATCTCACCACCCTCACTGTAAAGAACTTCCTCATAACATCCAGTTTCAATCTCCCCTCTTGCAGTTTAAACACATTACCCTCGTCCTGTCATTTCAAGCCATTGTCAATAGTCCCTCCCCAACCTCTCTGTAGTTCCCTTCAAATACTGGAAGGCTACTATCAGGTCCCCTCGAAGCCTTCTCTTCTCCAGGCTGAAAAGGCCCAAATCTCATAGCTTGTCCTTATAGCAGAGCTACTGNCATCAACCCAGACTCCAAGGTCCTTTTCCTCAGGGCTGCTCTCCAGCCATTCACCACCCAGCCTGGTGTTGTGCTTGGGATTGTGCCTACCCAGGTGTAGGACCTTACACTTGGTCTTATTGAATTTCATGAGGTTGACCTGGGCCCACCTCTCCAGCCTGTCCAGGTCCCTCTGGATGGATCCCTGCCCTCTAGTAAGTCGACTGTGCCACACAGCTTGGTGTCATCTGCAAACTTGCTGAGGCTGCACTCCATTCCTCTGTCCATGGCACTGACAAAGATGTTAAACAGCACTGGTGCCAGCACTGACCCCTGAGGGACACCACTTTTCACTGGTCTCCAGGTGGACATTGTGCCCTTGATCACCACTCTCTGGGTTCGACCATCCAGCCAATTCCTTACCCAGCAAGTGGTCCACCCATCCAGTCCATGTTTTTGCAGTTTGGTGATCAGGATGTCATGTGGGACAGAGCCAAATGCCTTACTTGGGTACAGGTTACACAAAGGATATTTATAAACATAGAATGAAACAATCTAAGCAGTCAGAACTTGAAAATAAGTCTACAAAACCAGGGAAATTCTGAATATGCAACAACAAAGCAGTACTATCTATGGTCACAAGATGGACCAAACACACTACTGAGTGAGACTCATAATAAGAACAGAGTTTTCCCAGGTATGTTTCCTGTATAGACATGCTTTCAAAAACCACAATTATAATCCTGAGGATAAAATACAATATTATTCCAAAGCAGAGGAAGGAAAGGGAAACTGAGTCACCATAAACTGCTAGCTGCTGCAGACTCCTGGCTGCTGAGAAATAAAGCTACTAAGGCTGTGAATAGCTCTGCTGCAGGCAAGAACCCAGTTAATGAGCTGCTAATGTGGGAGAAGCCTACTGGGAGATTCACTAAGAGAATAACCCTAGGAATTGCAGTCCAGGCAGAATCTGCAAGACAAGAAAAGTCGAAGAACATCAGGTTCTTTCAAATCGTTCCATTGGCAAATATGTACAAGCATTAGAAGTTTAGGCCAACCAATTCAAAAGTGTTGTGGCTTGTGTAAGCTTTATATTTATTCCCCAAATGGGAGTAAGGCACATGTTTGGGGCTGCACAAGACACCTGACAGTGGTGCTGCTTAGGGCAGCACTCTTAGGGCAGGCTCACTGGAGCAAATACCCCATTGTTTGTTTTGTCTGCTCCTCTGCAGGGAAACATTCTGTATTAACTGGATATATGAGCAATCCAAGCTGTGCCAACTGCTAATTTTGAGCTGAAGTTTCACAGCCTACATGAAAAGTTTATCCAAAGGGCCAAGGATGCCACCTGCAAATGGTCCGAGAGGGATGAGAAACAAAGGCCAAGAGGAAGCTCAAAAGAAAATTAAGAGGAAGATCAAAAGAAAAACACGGGTCATTTTGTACAGATAACGATGCACCAACTGCTTGGTTCCTTCACAACTCGTGCCTTGATGACTTATACCAATTAGAGAATTCCACCATAGTTTGCATCTGGGTGATTTGGGCCAGCTAACAGGGGCAAAATCTTGTCCATTAATGATTTGGACCAATTGCTTTGTAATGAGTTGGCCTGAACAGTCTGTTAGAAGGGTATATAAAGGCACGTTCATATTCAATAAATTGGCATAGCTTGGATCATATTCATCCGTGTGTGGCACTGTCCAGGATTTCTTGCTGAAGAAGATGTCCCAGGAAAGAGAATTGCTATTCTCCTCAACTCAACTCCTGGACCCTACAACAGGAGGAGGAGATGCAGTGGCCAAAGAGGACTGTTTGGTCTCATTATCCGGACACACTAGCTGAGAGCTAAACAAGACAGAAGATAAGGGGAAAGACCTGCCAGCAAGGAGAAAAACAACCAGCAGAGCTGCTCTTTGCAGGAGTCATTCGAGATAAAAAGGTAGCTATGTAGAGTAGAAAGCTAGTCATATTAAAAACAAAAGGATGTAGTTCAGCAAAACAGGATACCTGAATATTAAGTGTTGAGGAACTTATCAGGGTGAGAAAAAACTCAAGAGTAGCTACCTGTAACCAGTCAGAGAGTTAATAATGTGTGACCAGACAGTTCTATTCCTGTATGTGACGGTTCGGGAGTTCCCCGCCCCCCCCCTACTTTGTAAAATGACCCAGACTAGAACTCAGTCAGCTGGAAGTTAAGAGATGAAGCTCTATTTACAGCTCAGCACAATGCGCAAGCAGATATATACACTATATACAGGAATATTTACAGAAATATACAAGTTAAAGGTAATACAGCAACACAACTCCCCTCCCAGAAATCAGAGACCCCAGGAGGGGCTCCCAACCACCCTTCCACCTTCTCCCCACCCCTGTACCTTACCCCAAGGTTTGCCTTACGTGCAAGGTAAATTAGGAGGATCGGCCAGGGGGGTTAGAAGAAAAGTGGTTAGTGAAAATTAATCAGCAGAGGAGTCAGAGCCCAGAAGCTGTTAGACCCAGCAAGAGTCAGACAGAGACTGACTTATCTAGGTATTTTGGTTATTGTTCCCAAACAATTTTTTTCAGCAAGTGTATGAGTGCAGTAGGCATCATGATGCTTTCCTTTCACAGCCTATAGTGTAATTTTCTCTATTAAAATATTCTAACTAGCCTCAAACCAGCACACTGTATAAATATGTGCTAACTTTCTGCAATACATGGGAGATCGTGGATATATCATATTGATATCAGCTGCTTGTCTCATCTCACTGTTGTCCTCAGCCCCATCCCTAGCGATCCCAGGTGTCCTGCGGCTCCACCACAGAGGTCTAGCAGGATTCATGCCCTGACAGGACAGTCCACCCCATTACCTGTTAGGCAGTTTTATGCATCAAAGATGGGGATGATTTGTACCTTAGCATATGCTATATACAGGCTTTCACTTCCCTATAGAACATGGTAACTTATGTAGTTACATAAACCTGTTACAGAACCATTATAACCACAAACTATAACAAGGTCAGATAGAACAGTGTTGCTCTGAGTCCAATCAGGTTTTGTCCCATGCTGTTAGGTCTCCAAAGGCAGTCATCCTCTCTGGCTGTCCATTGGTGCTGGATCTGTGAAGATATCTTCAGGTGTCCATCCTGATGATGGTCCTGTGTCCCTCTGGGTCTTGTCTGTCTTTGATTGGTCCTGTCTGGTCCTGATGTTGGCCTTTGTTCCCAGTGTTGATCAGAATCAAGGTCTCGATCTGGGCTTCAACTACAGGAAGGTAAAACTGGCCTCAGAGTGTAGTGACTGAGCAGGTTAATTAATGATCAGGAACGATCCACACTGTTGCACACTGTCTTTCCATGGGCATCTAATGCTTCCCATGCTTCTAGCCCTCTGGGTTTGGCTAGTGTCGTTAGGACTACCCCAATTGATACCAACCTTACTAATACAAGGTTGGCCTGCCTACATTTGTAGCAGAGTGCTGTGATTTGCTCTCTGGCTCACCTGGCATGTGAACTGCATCCACCACTGGTTCAGTTAGACAGAATGCATTGATTTTGGGGCTACCATAATTTCCCCATTGGTTGTTCACAATGAACACCTCCTGGGCTACGAGCTTGTACCAATTGCCTTTAGAGACCTTGGCATGTCTCTTAATAAGGCCATTTGTCCTTTCTACTATGCCATTTGTCTGCAGATAATATGGGGTATGGAACATCCATTTGACTCTTTCACCCTTGGCCCAGTCTTGCACTAAGGCTGTGGTGAAATGTGACCCATTGTCACTTTGAATGCATTCAGGCATTGGTAAAGTGTTTAAGCAATGTCTTAGAGCCTCAACAGCTTGAACTCTTGTGGCAGTGCTGTGGCCATGGTTAGGCCTGAGACCACTTCTGTTCCAACCAGAATATATTTCTTCCCATGTGATGGTTTGAGGAGACCAACATAAACAGTCTGTCAGGTACTCCATAGAGTTTTATCCTATTGGATATGTTGGGCCAGTGCTAGGTTTGGATGTTTGGCCTTCAGCTGGACACTACATTGTGGACAGGCTGAAATAATAGTTTCACATGTTGCCACGGAAACTGCCATCCATGAGACCTGCCCTTGTAGAAGAGATCAACCTTGCCTAAGTGACTCCTTTTGGTGTGAAGTCACACAGTCAACCTATTCCAATCTTTCCATTTGTTACTCACCACACAGATGTGTGTCAGGTCATCCACCTGCTGGTTCCATTTTGCAGCAGGGATGTCTTGCTTGGAGTGTCCTTTGAACCACCCCACCTTGATGGGTCTCTTCTGGCTTATCAATAATTTCTACCAATCTGTAGCTTACCAAACTTGAGTGTTACCAACCTCCCACTGATTTACCTCCCATTGAGTAACTCAGTGAACAGCTGTTTTAGATAGTGACAGAAAATCCACAGTGCCTGGAGGGGCTGAGAAGTGCACTAGGGGCCTGCTGGGTGTGGGGATCTTGACTCTTCTGTTTGTGAGAGATGCTGTCTTGGAGTGTGCTGAGAGGAACTTGGGGTTAGACACTCTGCAAGAGCCAGGACAGGCCAACAAGGGGATTGAGGTTGAAGAGAGAGGCAACACAAGGCATCACGTAAAGGAAGGCTCCCAAGATGTGCACAGGAGGATGTGTCAGAGTGCCTGATCAGCATCTACAGGCCTCTCCCCTTTTATCCCTCCCCTGGGAGCAGCAGAAGCTGTTGGCTGCAGGAGCAACATGTGTCACTGCTGCAGAAGCCCACAGCACAGGCACTGCAGGTGTGCTGAGAAGAAGCATTTTCTCCTCCCCATTGCATTCAGTCTGCCCCTTGCAGAGTCATTTCCGGTAGCTCTGCTCTCCCTGGGCTCTGGCTGGGACGTGTGGGCTGTGGAGTCTCCCACACACAGGCAGCAGGATGGGTCTCAGCATGGGCCTTGGCTATCTCCTCCTCACTGCCTTCCTGAGGCAGCCACTGGGTAAGCACTACCCTGCACTGGAGGCATGGTTCCTCTTGTGCTTAGGGCACCCTCACCCCTCAGCAGACCTCTGCAAGAGCTGCTCTGCAGTTATGGGGCAGTGTTTGGAACCAGCAGCTCACACAGGTGCTTTTGCAGCTGCTTTCTCAAGGTGCTGCTCCCGAGATATCAGATGTAGAAGGAGCAGCTCCTCTCCTGACCACCTCAGCCCTCTTGCCTTCCTTTCCTTTTGCCAACTGCCCACCTTTCTCTGTCCCTCTCTGATGCTTTGTCTGGTCTCAGTGTTTCACAGCTATGGCACTGCACAGCTATGGCACTGCAGAAGCTCTTTTCTGTCATGGCACTGCACCTTGTCTGACCTTGCAGCCCAAAGAAAGAGGCTTTGTCATGCTGAGGCAGGGACATGAAAACTGTCTCATGCCACTGACATTCTCAGGCTATCACAGTCTCTCTCCTGACTGGTACATGCCGTACAGCATGCCCTGGATTCCTTTTTTCCCTCCCTTCCATGATTTTTTAGTTATCTCTGAGAACAAGGAATGAGGGAAAAAGCAAAATATCTTCCAGGACTTTCAATTGTCTCTCAGTCTTCTGAAGGCAGCACAGAGGGCCAGGCACTGTAGGCTGTTTCCTAAAGTCTCTTAGCAGCAGAAGAGACAGGATGGAAGAGCTGAAAGTTCAGCTCTTTTGGGGTTCCCATGTGGGTAGTGACTGACATTATTATGCTCTGGGATCCATGGTGAGACCTCCTGCCCAAAGACATCACCTTGCTGTTCCCACGCATGGAGCTTGGCTGCAGCGCCAGACACTGAAAACCTTCTCCTCTGCCACTTTGCTTCTCCTCTTTTTCTGCATCTCACAACATTCCCTGCACTGCCACTGACTTTTGCTTTCTTCCAGGCACCATGGGGCAGGTCATGGTCACCCAACAAGTAGGACACGTCACAGTGAAGCAGGGAGACTCCTTCCACACCAACTGCACATACCAGATTTCTAACTTCTATGACTTGTCGTGGTACCAGCAGAAGAAAGACCAAGCTCCCCTGCTACTCTCCTATCATGCAACAGATGGCCGCAAGCGCAGTGGCCGTCTGACCACGCAGCTGAGCACCTCAGAGAAATACAGCCTGCTGCAGCTGGAGGAAGTCGAGGTCTCTGACAGTGCCCTGTACCTCTGTGCTATGAGACACCATGGTGCAGGAACTTGCTTGGCTGTGCAAGAAGCCATGGGACAGAGAAGATGTAGAGGGCCTCTCCTCAGTGCACTCTGTTCCCCCTTAGAGCCTTCCATTAGCTCTACCGCATTTCTTCTGCAGTGGGACCACGTAGGGAAACATTCTGTATTAACTGCGTGTGGCTCTGTCCAGGATGTCTCACCACTGGCTATGTCCCAGGTACTGCTGTTGAACCAGGCTGTGCGCATCTACCCATGAACTCAATGTGGGAGCCTTCCACCAGGCAGAGGTGGGTAACAGGCCCTGTCAGGACAAGAACTGACTTTGGGGAAGCTTCTTCATGACTGAGGGAAGGCTGGACACCAGAGAGCTGCCATTGTGGGACTGGATACCGGGTGCTCCCCTGGGGACTCCCTGACTGGTGGCAGCTGGGACTGTTTGAGGGGCATAAGGGTCCTGGCCAGACTGATTTCAGCATCAATCTGTGGATGACCTCAGCCCAGCCTCTGTAACTACTGGGTTTGGGAACTGTTTGGCAGTAGAATGTGTATGGCTGACCTGTCCTTGGGTGCAGGCCACGGCTCGCGTTCTAAAGGCAGGTGGGAAGATGACTAAGACAATGTCTTGGGTTTTTTGTAAAAGGTTTGTCTAACGCTATTCCTGTAGCAATACCTGTGTGGGGGTGTGTGTCTTGGAATGTAACCAATGGTGGGAGCTCCTGAACAGAGCTACACACAGACCAATATGATCCAAGCAATGCCAATGCCTCTGTCAATTCATTGAATATGAACATGCATTTATATACCCTTTTAACAGACCGTTCAGGCCAACCCATTATGAAAGCATTTGGTCTAAATCATTTAAGGGACAAGGTTTTGCCCCAGCCAGCTGACCCACATCGCCCAGATACAAATTCTCATGGAATCCTCTAATTGGTCTAATTCGTCAAGGTGAGCTGTGCAGGAACCAAACAGTTGGATGCATCCTATCTGTTCAGAATGCCTCTTGTTTTGCTTTTGGTCTTCCCTACCTGGCCCTTGTTTTTCTTTCTCTAGCCTGTGTCCTTGACCATTCAGATAAGCATTCCAAGCAGGCTGAGAAACTTCAGCTGACAATTTTGCAGTTAGCATAACTTGGATTTGCTCACATATCCAGCTAATACAGAATGTTTCCCTACATATTCCCACTCGTGAATCCCTTGGTGCCATCTTCTGAGTGTCTTTTCTGAGCACAGGGCTGCCCAATCACTTCTTCTGTGGCTTGTGAGCTGCTGATATCTCAGAGCCTTCAGCAGCACCAGGCTCCTCACTGAGGGAGAGCAATGCTTGGGCTCCTCAGCTAGTGCCAGGGGGCTGCATCTGAGCAGAGATGTCAGAAAGTAGGGCCTGATCCCTACTGTCTGTGCAGGAGCCAGGGATATCTTCTCTAGCTCCAATGGACTATTTGAAAGGGCCCCACTGCCATGTTTCCCACTCTTTCCTCTGGGAATGATGAATTCCCCTGGGAATGTGTCTCTACCTTACCCCCACTGCAGTTTCAATCTGCAAGCTGTGATACCTCGTTCCCAACATGAACTCATTGATACAAGTTCGTGGAGAGGTGGTCACTTGCCATAGATGGGCAAATGGCCCTGGGCTGTGGGGCAAGCACCTGTTTATTGGGAGATGGTTACATGATTTACTTCCCCTCCCACAACCTACTGACTTTCAGACTCACTGTTTAATAATTACTCTTTTCTTATAGTCTCACAGATGGTTTTCATGCATTCCAGTGGCACAGCATTCTGTTACAGCTGCACTTTCCCTCTTATCTGAAGTTTAGCTTACATTCCTATTATCTCCCAATCCTTGGTTCCCACATCTCACCATCCAAGGCAATGCCTTTCTTTGTCAGCAACTCGAGGAAGTGGTACCAAAAAAAGATCCATGTGGAGACAGAAACTGAGCTGCGGAAAACTTCATTGGCTCTGGAGTGGACATTTCTGAAGGGGCCCTTGATGCACAGAGAACATTCCAGCTAACGATGTGGACTGGGTGCTTGTTTTCCCTAAATTGCCTTTTAATTTCCTGGCTCATGCCCAGCCCATTCCTTCATGGAGGCTGTTTCTGAGTGCTAGGACTGAGAGACCCCAGGATGTCCAGGGCAGGAATGTGTTGGTGCCAAGACAAGCTTCAGCTCAAGTATCAACTTGTCACCTTAACCCTGTTTTATTAGCCTAAGTTCACATTTCAAAGACCAGACCTGAGAGCTTTCCATTTTGAAAGAGCCAGGGCTTTAGTCTCTTTTTTCACTTTGTTTTGGGTTTTTTTGAGAGAACCTTGAATTTACTGCTGTCATTAGTTTCTCAGGTTCACTGCTTGTTTTGCAACATGCTGCTAGGACAGTTTTTTTGTCAGAAGTTGTTTTCAAACTTTTTTCTTCACTTCCTAATCAATATGAAGAGTTCAAGTATGTAAGCTAGACATAGATAAGAGAGTCTATTCTTCAGGCATGAAAGACTGGCCTTGGTGACCGTAAAATGTAATCTTACAAGTGGGTTTGAGAGACCCCAGACCTACTGCACAGGCACAGACACACAAATATTTCACTGAATCATTCCCCATGAATATATCTTAAGTAGGAGGAATAATTGTGTTAGGTATGTGTGACTTTGTAAATGTTTCTATATAAATAGTTGTGAAAAGTTAATATGGGGTGATGGACTTTAGGAGTGCTCCCCTGTCTAAACAGCTGTCTAACAGTATATAAGAAGTGTTTCAATTCCGGCATCAAAATGACTCCAACGCAGGTAAACGATGTTGGCCTGGTGGGGTTTCCTGTGGCTGCAGTGCCAGGAAGAGACCTGAGGGCAACCCTGGGTCAGGATGTGCCAGGTCATTCTCTTTCCCTCTCTCAAAACCTACTCATGTGTTCACTTGTAGTCAGCTTCCCAGGCAGCTGCATTCTGCTGCTGGGTTTCATTCTTTCCCTCCTAACACTGTCCAGATGCCTCTGGAATATCTCCAGGGAGGGACAATCGCCAATCACTGTTCTAGTTTAACACAGACTTTTTCCTACAACACAGAAGTGAGGGGAAAGTAACAGAAAAAAGTCTGGGTTGAGATAAAAGGTTAACATAAGATTAGAATTATTGAATAAATGAGATAATAATAACAATGACAATAGCAATAGCAATAATAATAATAATAATATGTACGATGACTTTAGCCTATGTGCAGAAAAAAAAGCACAGCAGAAAGCAGCAGCAAGCAGAAACAAGTGAGCTAAAAACCCAAGTCAGGAACTACTCCCCCATCCCTCCCTGTCCTGCTGTCGTCTCAGTGGAAGAGACCAACACCCAAGAACTCCAGAAATCAAAAACAGTGTCTGGGACAGGATGCCTCCTGTGTTACAATCTGAACTTCAAGTCCTGTAATACTTTGCTCCAGACAGCACACTCATTTTGAAACTGGCATGAGAGAGGATGGTTGGGAGTAACAACAACAAATATTCAACTTAACCCATGACACAGACAATTTCCTGGGTTTCAGCCTGTGCCCGTTGCCTATGGTCCTGTCACTGGGCACCTCCAAGAAGGGCCTGGTTCTGTTTTCCTTGTACCTTCTATGCTGGGTTTGTATGGAAAGGTCTCGGTAGAAACCTCCTCCATGTTTGAAAGAGCCAAAACCAACTTACTCAATAATGGACACATTGTTGACTAAGACTGAGCCAATCAGTAATGGTGGTAGTGAGGTTGGTAGTGATGTTGGCAGTGTCTTTGTGATAATATATTTGAGAAAGAAGGCCTGGTTGCAGCTGGGCACAGGAATGAGAATATGTGAGAGAAATAGCCTTGCAGACACCAAGGTCAGTGGAGAATGAGGAGGAGGGTGTCTGCATGCCTCTAGGCACCCGTGCAGAATTTCTCTTACATCCTGTGAAGGTTAACATTGGAGCAGATACCCTGTGGAGGATATGCTGAAGGAAGTGGATGCTCAAAGGAGGCTGTGATTCCATAGGAAGACCACACTGGAGCAGGCTCCTGGCAGGACCTGTGACCCTGTGGACCATGTGCAGCAGTCTGTTCCTGAAGGACTAAACACCATGGATGTGATTCACACTGGAGAAGTTTGTCAGGAACAAGAGCTCGAGAGAAGGATTCATGATGGAGAAGTTTGTGGAGAACAACATCCCATAGCGTGTACACAAAATTAGTGCAGGATTAGAGTGTAAGGAGTCCTCCCCTTGAAAAGGAAGGAGCAGTGCAGAAGAAATTCATGGTCCACACTTCAGATCCAGTGAGAACATTTATTCTAACAATTTGAGAGTTTATATATGTTTATCACATTGGTACAGCACGTAGACAGGGAAACTGTAGGCAGATTTTGTGGTAATATTGATCAATTTATAAATTCTCATATTAATATTAGTATCCAGGTAAAAATCAATAAACTATGAAAAATATTTACAAATATTAAATCTCACCAGAAAACTTATTTATAAGATTTGGACACAGAGTTGTGTGTGTTTACAGACAGGGAACAGGCAATTTAAACAGTTAAGGGAAACCAGAAATGCCAACATTAATTTTACATGTTGGAAAGAGATTCTTGTGGTCAACATGCTGCTTACCCTCTAGGAAGACTCAAGAGGTTCCTTTCTGCTGAAGCAGAAGACACAATAGAGTTTACAGAACCAAATCAGAGCCTCAATTACAAAAAGGCTTTTTAGAGTATTTACTCCCAAAATATTATCTCTGGATTTCCAAGGCTGCATTATAGTCCAAGCCAGTAGCCAAAGCACTTGGAAGGGTTCTGTTGGTGGTATGGTAGCTGTTGGAGGTGTTTAGAGTTTTCCGCGCAGGTCTTCTTGCATGGTGCTGTGGTTTGACTCTGTTTCTGACCTAGTCTTTGTTGTTTCTTGACACAGAGATTTGCAGGTATGCAGACAGACATCGTGTCTTGCTGGTGGTTAATTCTTGCCTATGACGTGGAGGTACTTAGTGCCTCTCCCTGATAAACTGAGACACAGCAGCTTCCAGGTGGACAAGCTTGAAATATCAAATGTTGTTACACAGCAAAGCTGGTCTGGAGCATGGCAAGGCAGAGCACAACGAGGCGGAGTAGAGCATGATGAGGCAGAGCAGAGCACGATGAGGCAGAGTGGAGCATGACAAGGCAGAGTGGAGCACAATGAGGCAGAGCGGAGCACGACAAGGCAGAGCAGAGCACGATGAGGCAGAGTGGAGCATGACAAGGCAGAGTGGAGCACAATGAGGCAGCAGAGCGGAGCACGACACAGAGCAGAGCACGACGAGGCAGAGCAGAGCACGACGAGGCAGAGCGGAGCACGACGAGGCAGAGCGGAGCACAACGAGGCAGAGTGGAGCACGATGAGGCAGAGCAGAGCACAACGAGGCAAAGCAGAGCACGACGAGGCAGAGCGGAGCACGACGAGGCAGAGCGGAGCACAACGAGGCAGAGCAGAGCACGACGAGGCAGAGCGGAGCACGACGAGGCAGAGCGGAGCACAACGAGGCAGAGCGGAGCACAACGAGGCAGAGCGGAGCACGACGAGGCAGAGCGGAGCACGACGAGGCAGAGCGGAGCACAATGAGGCAGAGTAGAGCACAACGAGGCAGAGCGGAGCACGACGAGGCAGAGTAGAGCACAACGAGGCAGAGCGGAGCACGACGAGGCAGAGCAGAGCACGACGAGGCAGAGCAGAGCACAATGAGGTGGAACAGTTTCTTTTACCTCATCCCTATTTTAGCAACTGCCCAAGTCTGATGACTCCATTTGCCCACAGAGATTAGCCAATCAGAATGTCACTTTGTCAAAATGAACCATATTATGTGAAGTCAGGGTTTGCTTTAGCCATACTTGGGAAAACACAGGTCAGGCATAAACAAGTGTATGTACCCTGTTTACCACTGAAGAACAGACTTGGTGGCTCCAGGCCTTTTGTCTTCTTTTCCACACTACTCCCCACTTCAGTAGAGGGTGAAGGGGATCATGGGATCATACCTGGACAAACCAGGACAGGTATTAGGCCTATATTTGCCTTCCAAGACAGTTTTATAGTAATAATTGACACAAACAGAAAGCATTCTCCTCAGTCTAAAGGATAGCCAGCATTCCTTCCCACAAGGCCAAAACCAGAACAGGACCAGGTGTCTGAGCAGATGCTAGGGAGATAACAAGTAAGTTTGTCGGAGAAGGGAGATGCGGACACCAGGTGGTTCACCAGCAAACTCGTTTATTGATCGATATCATCCTGCTTAAATACACTTCTTAATTAGCTTATACATATTGCAAAAGCTGAGCTCATAATTGGCTACATTGTGCAGGCCGTCTCCATCTAGCATTACAGCCTGTGGTTAACAATATGATAGACAGCTATGCGAACATCCTTTTCCTGCATCCTGTCTACCATGTTTTGCCAAGACTTCTCCTTTTGAGGGCCACCTGCTCCTGTTTACCAGTTTTAACTGGAACTTCCTGATCTCAAAAAACACCCCGTCCTTCAACCACTCTCTATCCTACTTCTTCGCTCATTTCTATCAGGTTGACCTGGCTGTGACCCTTCTCAGTCAACCAGGCCTGCACCCAGTTCTCCACATAAGTCCTCCCTAATTTGGCATCAAAACCTTTCTATAACCTTGATTCATTGCTCACAAACTTCTCCCTGCCCTCCTTATCAGTGGTTCCTTTCAGTGCTGTTTCTAAAGAATAAGGGCAGTGAAACCTCGTCCATTATCAATTCACACAGAGTAGCAGATATAACCTGAGATGAACTGACCAAAATTATCATTCTCACCCTCCTGTGTCTCTTGGGGAGTATGGTGGAGGAGGAGAAAGAGAAATCAGGAGAGAAGTTTAGCCCAGGAAGAAGGAATGAGTAAGGGGAAGATATTTTAAGATTTTAGTTTATTACTCATTCTCCTGTTCTGATTTGATTGGTAATCAATCAAATTAATTTTCCCAAGGTTATAGTTGGACTGTATTGGGATCATAAGACCTTTTCCAACCAGATGATTCTATGATTCTAAGTCAAGTCTGGTTTGCCCATGACAGCAATTGCTAAGAGATCTCCCTGTCCTGATCTCTACCCACCAGCCTTCCAATAACTTTAATCTCCTCTCTCTAGCTGAAAAGGGGACTTAGAGAATTGAATGGTGGGCACTGAACATCCAGCCACGGCCAACTCACCACACCCTCCCTTCACACCTTCACACATTTGTTCTGTTGATAAGATCCACCATGATCATAGAATCATAGAATGGTAAGGTTGGAAGGGACCTCAAGGATCAGCTAGTTCCAACCCCCTGCCATAGGCAGGTACACCTCCCACTAGCACAGGTTACTCAAGGCCTCATCCAATCTGGCCTTGATCACCTCCAGGGAGGGAGCAGCCACAGCCTCCCTGGGCAACCTGTTCCAGTGCCTCACCACCCTCACTGTAAAGAATTTCCTCCTAACATCCAGTCTAAATC
>VWZE01009170.1:5519-16096 GCA_013396675.1 Eubucco bourcierii | reverse complement strand
ATGTTAATAATGTCAATATGTTAATGTTAATAATGCCAATATGTTAATGTTAATAATGCCAATGTTAGTGTGTTAATAATGTCAATATGTTAGTATGTTAATAATGTCAATATGTTCATGTTAATAACGTCAATATGTTAATGTTGATAATGTCAATATGTTAATAATGTCAATATGTTAGTATGTTAATAAGACTGAGGAGATAAGCTTATTTCTTACATTGTGGAGAGAGCAAGGTTATGTCTGCCTGCAGTCTTTGGAGACATACCTATTGGATCTTTTGGCATTCCTCTTGGAACTGTGTAAGTATTCCTGAATCATATAATGATTTCTGGTGTGCAAATGTTAATACTAAACCAGAATGCATTCCCCTCCTGTATGTTACCTGGTACCTGACAGTGAGAAGAGGCTATCTCCCACTTCAATACATATGCTGAACTGGTTGAATTGTGAGAATAGAAGCAATTGCCATTCTCTTTTTCATTGCAGGCAGTATGGGCTCTTGGCAACATTGCTGGAGACAGCACTATGTGCAGAGACTATGTATTGGACTGTAATATCCTGCCCCCTTTATTGCAGTAAGTCTGGTTTTAATGTGCTTTATAGGTTTTTGCTTGAACCAAAATTCGCTTTCTGCTTTGAAGAATAGCAGAGATTTTGTTTGGTTGCTTTTTGCTTTGTTTGGGTTTCTTTGGGTTTTGGTTTTTTTTTATTGAGGGCTAATCAAACATTTTAATGGGAGCTCCTGAACTGCTTTTGTAGTGGAGATAAAATGGAAGCATATTGTAGGAGCAGCTAAGCTGAACTATTTTATTCTGCAGAGTGGGTGGTTGCCTGGGCCTATTATAGAGTTGTAGAATAATTTAAGTTGAAAGGCACCTCTGGAGGTCATCTAGCCAAAGCCTTTCTTCATAGCAGGTAAGGTCAGATTAGGTTGCTCAACTACTTAACCAGTCAAATTTGGAACATCAGAGGTAGATGCTGTAACTAGCTTGGGCAACCTGTTGCAGTATTTGACCCTAGCATGGTGAAATACAGTGTTCTGATACCTAGTCAGTATTTTCTGTGTTTCACCTTGTGACAATTGCCTCTTGTCCTGTTGCTACAATACATACCTTTGAGAAAGAGCTGACTTTCTGTTTTCTGTATCCACCTGCTACACTGTAGTAGGCAGTAGTTTTATCTCCCCTTACACAGTCTCCTTCTAAGGCAAATCAAATCCAGGTGTCCCAGGTTGGGAACTGTAGGGTTAAAAAAAGTCCCATCATTCTGCTATCTCTTCATAAGCTCAGGGTCGGACCAACTTGTGCTCCTTTCCTCCCCCTCCAGCCTTGTGTTGGGCAGGAGCTGCGTTATCGGGACAAACATGTAAGGATAGGCCTGGTTTGGGGCCTCCGGAGGCTGTGCTTAGGCCTCTTGGATGACAGAGGCATGGGGAGGGGGGAAGGATTGGAGCACTGGGGATGATAGTCTTTGTTTTGGGTTGGGGGAAAATTCAGGGGGTTTGCTTATGGAGTCTGTATCTGCTTTGTAATTTCTATCTGTAACTCTCTCTGCAAATATAATTCTGTTTTTTCTCCAATTCATTTGAGAGCTTCATTCTGTCACCTCTTTAAACCCACGACACCAGGTCTCTAACTTTCCCATTGTGTGTCATTTTTCTGGTCTGCTAGTGACCTTGATGCTTTTCTGCTGAGGGACCATTTGTTGCTGAAAGGGTGACACCATCTGTCATACCCAAATTAGGATTAGTCAGTCTGCTGTTCACAAACTGTTGGCAGCAGTTAAGTTCTCCAGTGCTCACTTAAAAACACTGTTAGAGTGTGGAGTGGTTGAAAGAAAAAGAAACCAAGTTGTTAAGAGTTGTCTTGCCTTACTGCATTGCTCCTAGGGCAAGGGGCACTATGGCTAGTCCTGGATTACAAGGAGTAGTCAGCATGCATTCACCAAGGGGAGATCATGCCTGACCAATCTGATAGCCTTCTATGGTGGTGCAACCAGCTGGGTACATGAAGGGAGAGCAATTAGTGTTGTCTGCCTCAGCTTCAGCAAACCTTTTGACACTGTCTAAACTGACAGGTTTTCCTCCCCTGCTGCTCTGCCCTGCTGAGACCACACCTGGGGTACTGTGTCCAGTTCTGGGCTCCCCAGTTCAGTAGAGGCTGAGAACTGCTGGAGACAGTCCAATGGTGGACCATGAAGATGCTCAGGGGACTGGAGCATCTTTCTTATGAGGAGAAGCTGAATGTTCTAGCATTCTTTAGCCTGGTGAAGAGCAGACTGGGAGGGGAATCTCCTCTGTGCTTGGAATCTTAGAATCATAGAATGGTAAAGATTGGAAGGGACCTCAAGGATCATCTAGTTCCAACCCCCTACCAGAGGCAGGGACACCTCCCACTAGTACACCTCACTCAAGACCTCCTCCAACCTGGCCTTGAACTCCTCCAGGGAGGGAGCAGCCACAACCTCCCTGGGCAACCTGTGCCAGTGCCTCACCACCCTCACTGCAAACAACTTCCTCCTGACATCCAGTCTAAATCTCCCCTCTGCCAGTTCCAACCCATTGCCCCTTGTCCTGTCATTGCAAGACCTTGTCAATAGTCCCTCCCCAGCCTTCCTGTAGGCCCCCTTCAGATCCTGGAAGGCTACTATCAGTATATACAATATATTGTATATATACTCTCTCTATATTATATATATACTATATATTGATATATGCTTATCAATATATAAAATGTAGAGATTAAGAGGATGGGGCCAAGCTATTTTCAGCGGTGTCCAGTGATAGGATAAGGGGGAACAGGCACAAACTAGAACACAGAAGGTTTCACTTAAACTCCTTCCTGTGAGTGTGCTGCAACCCTGAAACAGGCTGCCCAGGAAGATTGTAGAGTTGTCATCTCTGGAGACTTTTAGAACTTGTCTAGATATGTTTCTCTGGAGCCTGATCTAGATGAACTTGATGTAGGTGAATAGAGGGGTTGGACTGGGTGGCCTTCAGAGGTCACTTCCAACTCCTACCAGTCTGTGATTTCCAAGTTGTCAGAAAAAAGCTTTGTTTAGATGCTTCACATTGTGTTTGACTTAACTAACCAACTCCACAGACAACTTTTTCAGTGCTAGGATTGATGCCACAGTGTTAACAGTGGCTAAGATAGCTTTAGTTAGTGCGATAATGCCAATGTGAAAGGGCAGCTTTGGTGGGCAGGTCTCATGAAGGTGTCAGTATTACAGTTTATTGTATCATTGGGCTACCTATGTCTTATGGAGCAGAAATGTGTCAAAAGCAATGGTTGTAAATTTTTTGTGTGTGTTGTTTTAGATTGCTTTCGAAACAGAACCGTCTCACTATGACCCGAAATGCTGTGTGGGCTCTATCCAACCTCTGCAGAGGGAAAAATCCTCCTCCAGATTTTGCCAAGGTAGGAGATGCTGGAAAAGAAATGTGGTGGTAGCCAAATGAGAAATGTGAGTGGTGAAGCTTAAATTAAATAGCAGAAATAATAGATATTTTTTATCTGAAACAGTGTTATGGGCTTCTTACAGATGAAGGTTTTGCATGTATTTAACTTAGCCCTTTGGGCAGACATTCACAACCACTGTTTTAATCTGGTTGCCCTCCAACTTTGTTGCTCCTCCTGTACTGGAGACGACCATCTCACAGCAGAACAAAGCTCTGCATGTTTTGGCTGCTGTAGTGCCAAGTGTGGAACATCTTAGCAGACAAGTATGACTTGAAGTTGCCAGACATTGTATTGTAGAGGCTGGAGACTTCTCAGAGTGCTTCTCTGCTGATGTGCTTCTCTTGTGTAGCTACAGCTACAGAAGTTCTACCTAAGTCTTAAATTTTCTGAATATTGAACCTTGAGATGTTTTGTCTAGTCCTTGTTATTACCTAGTCCTATAATATCACATAAGAAAAATAACTGACATGTTAATAGGTCTTCTGGTTCTTCTAATCACCAATGCATGTATCTACTCTTAATGTCTTACAGGTTTCACCTTGTCTAAATGTGCTTTCCTGGCTGCTTTTTGTCAATGACACAGATGTATTAGCTGATGCCTGCTGGGCTTTGTCCTATTTGTCTGATGGCCCCAATGATAAAATCCAGGCTGTGATTGATGCAGGAGTCTGCAGAAGACTTGTGGAGTTGCTGATGTAAGAAATTTCTCATGAGCAAATTTATTACTTTCCCTAGAATCAAGGTTCCAGCAATAGGAAGTTTAGTTAGATAGGTCCTGAAATGTAGTAATTTCCAAAAAAAAAAAGGTTTGAGTTCTAATTTTACCTGTTTGTGGTCAGTCTTTTCTACTTGCCATAGGTAAGAGAAAAAAGCAGGGTTTGAGTTCTAATTTTACCTGTTTGTGGTCAGTCTTTTCTGCTTGCCATAGGTAACAGAAACAATGGAATTTTTCTTCTAGTTTTGCTATTTATTAAGAAGGTTTTTTCCTGCACCTAACAGTGGCATTATTGTAAAATCCATAATATATGTTCATATATATATATATATATGTATGTATGTGTAGAATGTATTATATTGGTATACATGTGTATGTGTGTGTATATATATATATGCCATGCACAGCAAGCTCACTACCCTGGACATAAGGAGTAAGGACGTAGCCTTGTCAGAGATCTGATTGGTAGAGTACCATGGAATAAAAACCTGGAGAGGCCTAAGAAAGCTGATTAATATTCAAGGATCATCTCTTCCAAATCAGGAGGCCTACATGAATGAACAAAGGACTCCTGGACAAACTCACACAAAAAAAGGAAGCCTCCAGAGGTTGAAAGTGTGGACAGATAGCCTGGGAGGAATACAGAGACATTGTCCCAAGAATTCAGGGATCCCATTAGGAAAGCTAGAGCCCTAATAGCACTAAATCTGGCCAGCCATGGCAAGGGCAGCAAGGAAAGCTCCCATACCTATAGAATGACAGGTATAAAAGGAAGACTAGGGAAAGGGTGGGCCCTCTCTGGAAGGAAACAGGAAGACTAAATTACCTGGAAGGTGAAGAAGACTAAGGTACTCCATAACTTTTTTTACCTCAGTCTTCACCAGCAAGTGATCCAGGCACACTGCCCAAGTTGCAGAAAGTAAAGGCAGAGGTCAGGGCAATCCCAACCACAAACACATGCTGGGCATTGAGTGGACTGAGAGCAGTCCTGAGGAGAAAGACTTGAGGTTGCTGGTTGATGAGAAGCTCAGTGTGAGTTGACAGTGTGTGCTTGGAACCCAGGGGCATAACCATATTCTGAGGTCCATCAAAAGAAGCATGGCCAGCAGATCAAGGGAGGTGATTCTCCCTCTCTCTCCCACTCTTGTGAGAGCCCACCTAGAGTACTGCATTCAGCTCTGGAGCCCTCAGTGTAAGAAGGGTATGAAACTGTTGAAGCAAGTCCACAGAAGGGCTGTGAATAGGATCAGTGGGCTGGAGCACCTCTCTTATGAACACAGGGTGAGAGAGTTGGGGTTTTTCAGCCTGAAAAAGAGAAGGCTCCAGGGACACCTTATAGCAGCCTTCCAGTATTTGAAGAAGGTTACAGGGAAGCTGAAGAGAGACTTTTTGCTATGGCATGTAGTTATAGAACAAGAGGTGATGACTTCAAATTTAAAGAGGGTAGCTTTAGAACACCATAACAGGTTGCCCAGAGGGGTTGTGAATGCTCTGCTCCTGGAAGTGTTTGAGGCCAGGATGCATGGAGCTTTGAGCAACCTGATCTAGTGGAAGGCAGAACTCCCCACCACGTTGGGGAGGAGGAGGGGCGTTAGAAATTGAAGTAGATGACTTCTAAAGTGCCTTCCAAACCAAACCATTCTATGGTTTGAATTTTCTCTGTGACATTGAAGTCTGTGTTATAATTGCCTACCAATGAAATTGCTGAAGGATAACAAAATTAGAAATTTAAGAAGTGGTAAATTTTAGTAAACACTAAAATTGGTAGTAGGTGGACTCTTTTAGAGTACTTGGAGCAGTAAAGTGTAGCTGTGGGAGTTCATAGAACCATAGAATGGTAAGGCTGGAAGGGACCTCAAGGATCATCTAGTTCCAACACCCTGCCATAGGCAGGGACACCTCCCACTAGTACAGCTCACTCAAGGCCTCCTCCAACCTGGCCTTGAACACCTCCAAGGAGGGAGTATCCACAATCTACCTGGGCAACCTATTCCAGTGCCTCACCACCCTCACTGTAAAGAACTTCCTCCTAACATCCAGTCTAAATCTCCCCTCTGCCAGTTCAAACCCATTGCCCCTTGTCCTGTCATTGCAAGACCTTGTCAATAGTACCTCCCCACCCTTCCTGTAGGCCCCCTTCAGATACTGGAAGGCTACTATCAGGTCTCCTAGAAGCCTTCTCTTCTCCAGGCTGAAGAGCCTGGAGTTGGGGTTAGGGAGTCTAGGAGTTGGGGTCAGGGAGACTGGCCTTTTTCAGAACCATTTCTTAAAGTCTAAAGGAAGGATGTGGAGCATTCAGTTACCTAAGAACAAGAAATAATTGTTTTCAGTGATGTAAATAAAGGACTGTTAAGGCAGTATTTTGAGAGCCAAATTCCTTACTTCATGCTTCTGATTTAACAGTGCTAATGGGAGAATGCACATGGTGGTAGAAGATGATCAGACATCTGTATAGGTTAAATATGCTGCTCCTGTCTGTTGCTCTGGGTCATTCTCTGCCTTTGAACATGCCACCTGAAGTATCATGTTTCCATATTTGAAGCTGATTAATTTTCCCTCCCAAGGATGTCTGAAGTATTTGTATGTTTTTAGTCTGTATTTTATTTTTATGCTGATGAATGCTGTCTGAAGGCATAAATATTTAGAAACCCATGAATGACTTTCACCGTCAGTTTAAAAACAGAGTGCTTTGATTCAGATAAGTCAGGTTTAAGAGGGAAGTTGTCCACTGGCGGATGGATGTTCCTCTCTTGATGATGTGACGATGAAGATGTTTCAAGATGGTTAAAACTTAGGCCTTTCCTTGTTAATTTTAGGCACAATGACTACAAAGTTGTATCTCCTGCCTTACGAGCTGTTGGGAACATCGTCACAGGCGATGATGTCCAGACCCAGGTATGGATTCATTTTTTGTGTTGGACTGTACTTCATCCTTCAGTAACTACTCACAGATACCTCCTCTTGTTCTTAGGATGTTCTTTGCAGTGTGCATATGCAGCCCAGACAGCCAACTGAGTCCTAGGCTGCATCAAGAGAAGCGTGGCCAGCAGGGCAAGGGAGGGGATTCTGCCCCTTTGCTCTGCTCTCCTCAGACCCCACCTGCACTCCTGTGTGCAGTTCTGGAACCCTCAGCACAGGAAGGACATGGAAGTGTTGGAGTGGGTCCAGAGGAGGCCACGAGGATGCTCAGAGGGCTGCAGCAGCTCTGCTATGAGGACAGACTGAGAGAGTTGGGGCTCTGCAGCCTGGAGAAGAGAAGGCTTCCAGGAGACCTTAGAGTAACCTTCCAGGATCTGAAGGGGGCCTACAGGAAGGCTGTGGAGGGACTATTGACAAGGGCTTGCAATGCCAGGACAAGGGGCAATAGGTTTGAACTGGCAGAGGGGAGATTTAGACTGGATGTTAGGAGGAAGTTGTTTGCAGTGAGGGTGTTGAGACACTGGCACAGGTTGCCTAGGGAGGTTGTGGCTGCTCCCTCCCTGGAGGTGTTGAAGGCCAGGTTGGATGAGGCCTTGAGTGAGCTGTACTAGTGGGAGGTGTCCCTGCCTATGGTAGGGGGTTGTATCTCAATGATCCTTGAGGTCCCTTCCAACCTTACCATTCTATGATTCTATGTTTGAAAGTAAAGAGTTGATGGCATCAGTTGGCTCAAAATGTGTAGCGGTCTTCATAGTTTTACTGTTCAATCCTGAACTGCTGGTGATTCTTGCTTAGCTGCATCTGGTATTCTATACAGCTGTGCAGTACCTCTGTGCAGTCTGGTGCTAAACCATGTCCCTCAGTGCCACATCTCTGCAGCTTTGAAACACCTTCTGGCATGGAGGTGTGATCTGAGGCCCTGATGCTTGGTAGGTTTTCAAGAGACAGCAGGTGCCTCTGAATTTTAAAATCTGGGAGCTAGAGAGTCTGTACCTGGGATAAGTGTGTTACCTATAAACTACTGGCTGGTGGGAATCTCTTTTTACATGTAGAGCAGAAGCTTCTGCTGTTGTACCTTATGTCAACATTTTTTCCAGCTTCTTTGTGTATTCTGATACCATTTTGTGAAGATCAGTTGGTAATAGGAGCAAGAGAAGTACAGAGAAAGCTACTGCTTTGAAAACTTCACTGATTCTTGGCCTCTATTGAAAACCAACATCATCCTGGCCTCTGTGTGACCAGCATTGTCAAATGTCAATGCAAATGATTGTTTACCTGGACTCAGCACTGGTGAAGCCACACATTGAGTAGTGTTCAGTTTTCAGCTGCTCACTACAAGAAAGACATTAAGGTGCTGGAGCTTCTCCAGAGAAAGCCAGCAAAGCTGGGGAAGAGTCTGGAGAAGAGGTCTTGTGAGAGGCAGCTGAGGAACCTGCAGTTGTTTAATCTGGAGTATAGGAGGCTGAGGGGAGACCTCCTCACTCTCAACAGCTCCATGATAGGAGCTTGGAGAGAGGTGAGGATTGGTAATTTCTCCCTAGTAACAAGTGATAGGATGAGACAGAATGGCTTCAAGTTGCACCAGGGGAGGTTTAGCTTGGCTCTTAAAAAAACTTTTTCACTGAAGAGGGTTCTCAAACCATGGAACAGACTGCCCAGAGAGGTGGGTGAATCCCTGTCCCTGGAGATACTTAAGTAGAGATGTGGTGCTGAGGGACATGGTTTAGCACGAGACTTGGTGGAGTTGGATAATGGTTGGACTTGATGATCTTAAAAGTCATAGAATCATAGAATGGTAAGGTTGAAAGGGACCTCAAGGATCATCTAGTTCCAACCCCCTGCCATAGGTAGGGACACCTTCCACTAGTACAGCTCACTCAAGGCCTCCTCCAGCCTGGCCTTGAACACCTCCAGGGAGGGAGCAGCCACAACCTCCCTGGGCAACCACTTTTCCAAGCAAACCAATTTTATGATCTCTTAGTGAACTGTTCAGTTGTTTAGCTCATTAGCTTTCCTGCAAACATTTGTTTCAGTTGTTGCTGAAATTTTAACTTGTTTCACATTTGGTGTTTTTAAACTTTTTGTGGTCATCTCATGGGATGACTCAGGAAAGACATCTGGGTGCTTTAGCAGTTCCTGGGATGTGCAACAAAGCTGGTGAAGGTTATTGAGAAAAAAATCTTAGGAGGATTGGATGAGGGAGCTGGGGTTGTTTCGCCTGGAGAAAAGGAGGCTAAAGGGAAACCTTCTTCCTTTCTGAAGAAAGTGTAAGGAGGTGGCTGTTGGTCTCATACGTCACAACTGATCACAGTATCACAGTATCACCAGGGTTGGAAGAGACCTCAAAGCTCATCAAGTCCAACCCATCACCACAGCCCTCAAGACCAGACCATGGCACCAAGTGCCACGTCCAAACCTGCCTTGAACACCTCCAGGGACGCTGACTCCACCACCTCCCTGGGCAGCCCATTCCAGCAGTCAATGATTCTCTTACTCAAGAACTTTCTCCTCACCTCCAGCCTGAACTTCCTCTGGCACAGCTTGAGACTGTGTCCTCTTGTTCTGGTGCTGCTTGCCTGACAGAACAAAGCAACCTCCTCCTGGCTACAAGCATCCTTCAGGTAGTTGTAGACAGCAAGAAGGTCTCCCCTGAGCCTCCTCTTCTCCAGGCTAACCAATCCCAGCTCCCTCAGCCTCTCTCCATAGGGCTGTGCTCCAGGCCTCTCCCCAGCCTCGGTGCCCTTCTCTGGACACGCTCAAGCACCTCAATGTCCTTCTTCAATGGAGGGGCCCAGAACTGGACACAGGACTCAAGGTGTGGCCTAAGCAGTGCAGAGTACAGGGGGAGAATGACCTGTCTGCTCAAAAAAAAACCAAACAAAAAAACCCAACAAAAAACAGGATAGGTCAGGAGAAAATGGTGTCAAATTATGCCAGGGGAGGTTTGGGTTATACATTATAAAAAAAACACAAGGGTTATCAAAGACTGGCATAGGCTGCCCAGGGAAGTGGTTGAATCCTCTTTTCTGGATGCATGTAAAATCTATCTAGATACAGTGCCCAAGGATATGGTGTAGTCATGGCCCTGGTAGAGTTAAGTTGTGGTGGGACTGGATGATCTTAGAGGTCTTTTCCAGCCACAGTGATTCTGTTACATGTGTTTTACCTTTTTATATAATATATATAAGATCTATATATTATATAAAGCATATATATAATTATATAAATCACATCTATAATTTATAAAATATATATAAAGTTTATATATTCTATAAATACAGCTTTATATATTATTTAATATATTATATACATATATATTGTTTAGTATAACATAGAAAGCATATTTTATGACATACATATAAAGCATATATAATTATATAAATTACATATATAATGTATAAAAGATCTAACATATATTATATGAATATATATGTTGCTTTATATATTACATACAGAAATATTATTTTATATATTACATA
>VWZE01009166.1:16366-29751 GCA_013396675.1 Eubucco bourcierii | reverse complement strand
TGTGACTTCATCATAAAAAAACACTAAATCTGTCAGGCAAGATCTGCGCTTGGAGCAACCATTGCTGGTTCCCACCAATCACCTCTGCTTTGTTTTCCATTTGCCTTAGCAGAACTTTCAGTAGGATCTGCTCCATGATCTTGCCAGGCACAGAGGGGAGGCTGACTGCTCTGTAGTTTCCAGGGTCATCCTTTTTTCCCTTCTTGAAGATGGGTGTTATGTTTGCCCTTCTCCAGTCATCAGGAGATTCACCAGTCTGCCATGACTTTTCACATATGATGGACAGTGGCTTGGCAACTTCATCTGCCAGTTCCCTCAGGACCCATGGGTGGATCTCATCAGACCCCGTGGACTTGTGCACATTCAGGTTTCTAAAGGTTATAAAGGGAACACAGGAGGAGTCCTCAGCCATTTTAAACAATCAAAGTACTTCTTTTAGACCATGAAAAAATTTAAGGAGAGCTGAGCAGGGTTTTGCCCGATGTCTCAGTGTTTTACGTGCACTGACTTGCTATAAGGCTGTGTACAATTAAGCTCTGGAGGTGATACTGAAGCAATGGAGTAACAGCTGTGGAAAAGTTCGACTTTTGCCTTCTCTTCATGTAGTTTGTTTTCACAGGCCATGCAGTGTAGTTCCTATGCTTGGGAGAGGAAAAGAGATTATATCTTATAAGCAAGAAAGATATTGGTCTGGTTTACTTCCTTAGGTTACAATACAAAATAATTTAATCACTCAGTGATTTTTAGCTTAACTAGAGAAGAGTTTACTGAAATGACATTATTCTTTGGGAAAATTGTGGGGATGTCTTTTCCTCATCTCCCTGTGCAGTAAAAATAGCTTTATTTTGTTTGCATCAGCAATTTCTCCTCTTGAAAGCTATGTTTAGATGGCATAGGCTTTTTGCTGTTTCTTTTTGGCATGGTATGCACATACTGTACTAATCCATTTTTTCATCAGCTTATTGCTAATAACAAGCCACGTAATCTCTGAAAACCTCCCTCTGCTCTTAGCTGTAGAAGAATGCTTAAAGGATTTAGAGACGTCAGTCATCATCTTGTTTTTAGCAGGAGTGTGTGTATGTGTGTGAGTGGGTGAGTCGAAGAGAGCCTGAGCCAGAGTTCAGAAATTACACTCTGTGTGTGGTCTGAGGTTATTCCTCATTTCATGAAATGCATGCCTCATTCCTGGCTCAAGCAAAACTCGCACATCACTGAATAAGTCCCTTATCCAGTTTCCAAAACACTGAAGAGATTTAAAAGAGCTCTATGAGTGGACTGCTACTATCAGCAAAAGCAAATAAGCTAAACTATTTAGCTAAGCATTTTTAACACTTATATAGGATAGCTCTAAGCAACATTTGAATAGTTGTGGCCAGTCAAGTGAGGAAGAGAAGGGAAAAAAACCAAACCACAGACGTTTAAACAGTCACACCTTAATTAACGTTAAAGGCTGGGTTATATAGTTCTTAGTGTATGAAAGTTCTGTCTGACCAGACCAGGAGGAGCACTGTGGAATGATTAAACGAACTGACTGTGCTGCTACCAGTCCCCTGTGATGTGCTGTCATAGTTTATTCAGCATTTCAGTTTTCTTTAATCAATTGTGGATAATGAAACTCATTATAATCACCACAAAAAGTTGAATCCAAAGACACCTTGTATCAAGCTGTTTTGACGTCCAGCATAAGTAGATTATTCTACCCCAGAAAACCATGAGTGTCCAACATCACAGGACTATTGCAAATGCTATCTCTGCACCAACAACCAAAAAACCCAAAATGCAGTCAGATTGCTAATGAACCAAACCAGCAGCTGTGGGTGAAGCCAAAAATGACAGGACCTTACAAAACATTAGTGTTCATTTAACTGAAAAATTATTTGGTCAGGACAGGGTTGAGTTTTGCAAATTCTGTTTTCAGTCCAGTATTTAGTAATCAGAATATCACTGATGTTGATATATTTGTCATGGTGGTTGGATTACAGTTGGACTCAAGGATCTTAAAGGTCTTTGCCGACCTTAATGATTTTACAATTTACTCCAAACTAGTAGTGTTGCAAATACCCTAATTGTCCAACATAGGATTAATTTCATTATTACTCTGAGCTAATTCGAGTTGGAAAAATCTCTTTCAAAGTGAATCCCAGACAAATCTAGGAGACCACAGAGCTAAAGGCCTTTGCCCAAAGAGTTTCCTGCCATGTTGTGGCATGAGAGAAAGTTGTGAGGTTGCAGATGGAGGATTTTGCTGAGACCTTTGCAACCCAGAATGCAAATTTGAATTGAGAACATTAAATTATGTCCCAAGGGTCTCAAGTTCTGAGTAAACATTGGAGAAATAAATGTTGCCAAGTGGCTGTTCAACCACTAGGGAAAAGGAAGAAACACTTGATGTTTTTCCTTCCGTAATAACATTAGCCATTCTTACTTGCCTAATGCAGACCAAAAACTGATAAGCTGCCAAAAAAAATATGTTGCATGTTGTCTTTTGCAGGATATGTGGATCTATCTGGAAATAACTGGTGACACTGTGCAGTTTTTGTCTATGTCTGCAGCCCTGTGCCACAGACCTCCCCCATCATATCTTCCATGTTCAGAGGAAAGGGTAGGCTTATCTTTCCCTTTGGTATTGAATCTGCATCTGTCTCTAGTTACTCTCTCCCCATGGGGAAACTGAAGCACAAGGCATGCAAACAGCACATGCAAAAAGTCTGTGATCAACCCAGTTTTCCATAGACTGGAGCTGTGGAACTCTTCTTTTATTAGATTGTCCTATAGAAGATCTCCCTCTAGGTTAGTCAACAGAATTACCTGGATGATGAGCACTGGAGGGGACTGTAGGATGAAGCACTTTTTGTGGTCAGGGATGGATGGTATGGAAATCTCCAAAGTGTATGCAGTTGCACTCAAGACTGGTTAGGCAACACAGGCTCAAGACAGATAAATGTGTTGGGGCATGTGTCATTAAAATTTAAGGGTAAAAATTTCTGGACAGTGGAAAAATTAAACTGATGGAGAAAATTGTTATTTGAGATTTTTAGGCTTACTACCATAAGTAGACCAGAGCAACATCTGAGTAACAGCATACTAGGGAACAATGAAATTCACTGTATGTTTTCCCTGCCCTTAGATGGCGTCATTTAGTCTCAAAGTTCTCCACATTTTCATGAGCTCCAAAACTGAAATTTATCTTGTGTTGTTATTTAATTAGTCTTACCAGTTGTAGGCAAGGTGTTAGACCCCCATTCTTATGTACAGCAATGAGTCCAACTGCTAAATATGGGGCTTTTCTCAGCAACTCTCTGCATTACTTTCAAACTAACAAGACTAAGCTGAGCTGCCAGACCTCTATGGCACTGTCCAGAGAAGACTTTCCCAGTTAGACGAGCCTAAGTAAAGAAACTTTCAAAATCAAAACCTTCTTCAAGAAATCAATGCCAATTTCATATACCATACCATGAAATGCTTCTGTTTGTGATCCCTAGCAATCTCAAACACTCTGCCTGAAAGTGGGCTCTGAACCAACTCCTAATATAGGACCTGACATTCAGTTCTTGGTGGTAAGTGACCACATTATTCCTTGAGGCCTATGGGTATCAAAGAAAAGAAGCATTTGAGGAAAGTGACTGGCTGACGGCAAGTGCATGTTTGGAACACTAGAAGTAGTTTAGTAGCTCAAGCCTGTTTCTGATTAAAATAAGAGTCCTTCAGATGAGTGGAATGTAAACCACATAGCAATTATTGGAATCCCATAAAGGAACCTCCCTTTTCCGTCTGTCTATCCATCCATCTGCCCACCCACACACATACAGTGTCTCAGAAATATTCCTCTGTAGAATAGACAGAAAAAAATCAGTGCTTGCTTCCTTTTTCCCTGCATTCCAGGTGCTGGATGACAACTGAAGACGTGAAATTGCAATGAAGCCACTTAAACACTTATCAAATAAATGGAACTGCTAATTAAAAGGATTGTATTTCCTGGCATCAAGACAAAACAAAGCTGAATCCTTCTCAAACAAACTTCTGTGGGAATGTGCCTGTGTGAGAGCTGCAGGAACAAGCCCTAGAGTAAGGCTGGCTCAAAATGAAAGCATTAGATGAGCACACTCATTAGGAAAAAAAATCTAAGGCATCTGTGTATTTGTTTAATTTGCCAAATGCCTCATTGCTTTGCATTCCTGTTGCACTTTTTATTGAGGCTTTTCCATGGAATTGATTACAGTAATTAAGGTTCCCATCTCTTCTATAAGGCAAGAGGTGTTTCTCCCAGGTGCAAAGTTCAAAGAGAGCAAACCAGTGCTGGAGTGCAGTAGAGCTGGGTTCCTGACTCTGATGACAATACACCCTGTTTCTCCTAAGTGTGCACTAATCTCAAACACATTGCTTAAATGAGCAGATATTCCCTATATTAATTAAGGCAATATATCTGTTTTGGTGAGCACATGTTAATTCTAGCATCCATGATCTCATGGAAATATTTTAGATCCATGAGAAAGGTAAATGTGTAGGACAGTTTGATCTCAATGCAAAAAAATAAAAAAATTTAAAAAAAAAAAAAAAAAGAGAGACTTTGGACAGCTGGAAGAAGTTTCAACTGTTAATAATTTGGGTAAGACTTGAGTCTACCGTGGTATTACAGGCTTTCACGGTAATTGGTTTCTGGTACTCTGCTGGCCTCTAGAGGGATAATTTAGACACAGGCTGGAGCAATAATGTAGGAATTCAAAGCATTACTATCGCTCTTCGATCTTCCAGACAGTTCTATCTTGCAAAGTCTTTAAGTAATGAGGCTCTGTACCTCTTCGGAAATAGTTTCTTTCACTTCTGTGATTTTCCTTCTGTCTGAGCTATAGATGTAAATAATGTTTCACACATTTGAATAAACAAGGGTAGAAGGTACTGGCAGTAGTCACCTCTTAACCACTGAAGCAAGGAGCTCTGAGAAAAAGGTGTTAGAGAGATGGAAGAAAGAAAATCAGGAAAAGAGACTGCATCACTTTATGTGTAACATTTATGCATAATTAAAAACCTCCTAAATGCTGAGAATTCTTCTCATTAATCTTGTCACGTTCACTGAAAAGCATAACTACATTGTGGAAAAATAAATAAATAACTAAATAAATCATAGCTTTGAAATCCCCTCTAACCAGCATATCTTCTTTGGCGTTTTCTGCTTTCTACTTCTGTTCTTGTTTCAAGGGTTTGCTATGTTTTCTACTTCNTTTTTTTTCCCCACGATACATGCTCTGAGTCTGAGAAAACCATTGAATAGAAAGGCTGACTGTTTTCTGGACAGGTTGGACAGTTATCTGTAAGTAGTAACTGCTTCCAGGGAATGTTGTAGCTTTGTTCAGTGTTAAGTACATACTAATTACATACTTCTTATTGCTTAAAGTCAACCTTTCTGTTACTTGAGAGGTTATCGGGTATTTTGGTACATCTATATGAAGGACAGAGTTATTGTTTCAAAGTCTGTACCCTTTATCCAACACCACCCACAAACATTCTCTGCGACCTTGACTCAATCCTGGCCTTTCCCTTCATTCCCAATGCCAGTTCTGCTCTGAATTAAAATTTCTCTTGTTTCCTCAGGATGTCTCCATTACCACTTTATTGGTGGGTTTGCACTTGGAGTAAGGTTGGTTTATTGGACCCCAACACAAACTAGTTTTGCATTCTTCTGTGCCTAATGATATGATAATTTTATAATATGCTTATATTAGTTTCTCTGTTTCTCTTTGAGATGACTATGAGTAGCTCTAAGTGTAGAGAGAGGAGTCCTGTAAAAATCACCCTTATATCAAATATGATTTGAAGGTTGAAGACGACATACTTGTTGACCAGTTTCTCCCACAAAGTCTTTTGCATCATTTAAACATATATAACAAATATTACTGGGTGCAGCAAATTGTCAAGTAAGGCCTCTGCAGTAGAATACAGATCTGTCATGAGATTTGCTTTTTATGACCCTTATTCTAGTGAAATATTGAAGGAAACAAAATACCGTATTTATCAAATCCATGGGTGTAATGTACAGCAAAATTCATCTTGACTTGAAGAGGGCTAAGATTCCAGTATGCGGTAAAAGAAAAGATCTCACACTATTCTGTCTCCCGCAGAAAGATTTCCTCTCATTTCTTCTCTCTGCTGTTGTTATGCAAATACATCATCAAAATTAACATTTGCTTGTACTCTTCAGCACATGCAGGAAGCTATCAGATCAAAGGACTGGAACACAGTGACATACAAACAGTAGGGGTGATCTTAAAAGTTATCTGAATGCTATGTCTCACTTGAGAAGCCAGAGAAGACAACCTGTATGAAGCTAATCTTCATTAGGCTATGTATTTATTAAGTACAGTTACCAAAGATCGTGATGAAACTGTGTAGTTTGTATGTATTATTATAATATATCTCCAAATGAAGAACTAATGAAACGAATTTCTGACTGTTTGATTCAATTAAGAAAATTAATGGAGCTTAGTAGAACTGCAGAATTTCAATCTTGTTTGGAGGCTTGATTAGTGTGTGGTGCTCAAAAGAAGGTAATCAAAAAGCAGCAGTTGACTGGTATGGCCCTAAAACATGTGCTAAAAATTACTGGTTTAGGGACAACAGTAACTAACAGATGCTCAGGAATTGGAACAGTGACATGTCATCTGTGTGACAAATAACTGGGGTCTAAGAGAAAGCACAAAGACCAGATTCAGACACTGTCCTTTTGTTGTGGTAAACAGACTCAAATGCAAATGCTCATTCATTTGAACACATGTTGAAGAAGCTGATGGATATTGGAATAAATTCAAAAAATATGCAGGTCAGCCTGAGCCTTTCAGGTAGACGATGCCAGGGTATTTTGGATTTACCAAGTTGTAGGTGACAACACAGAACAGGACGAAAACAGAGCTTGATATAACCCATGTGTTTCCTGTAACTTCGTGGGTAGATTGTCATAGAAAATTCTTGGTGCTATGAGCAACTGAATCAGGTTAAATCCATGTCTTTCTATTGGATGTTATTGCAGTAAAGCTCACAAGTAGTTGTGAAAAACTGGGGCTAAAACTCTGTCTTGTGAACTGCAGGAGCGTTTACGTTCTTTGGCAGTGAGTGACAAAAGAGTATTCTTCTGAACTGCTGAAGAATATCCACACGGCCTAAATTAGGCGCAGAATCTCACTGCTTTCCACCACTCAAGCTTTGATGCAAACCACTCATGCTCTTAAATTTGGAAGTTGTAACAGACACAGATTTCCAATGAATATGGCTCAGAGTGCCTGAGGGTTTAGGAAAAAAACAGAGGAGAAAAAAGCAATTCCTGCCTAAATAAAAATATAACTTTAGTTTCAGATGTGTCAGTGTTGGATCAATAGTTCTAGGAAGCACAAGAAGCCCAAAGTAGATTTTACTACATGGAATAGAGGCATACCATGTGCTGGAAGATCCTTCTTGTCCTCACATTCATGTCTTCCACACCAGCAGAATGTCACTGTGCTGTTGTTGACACAAGAACAAAACAGCCATTAAGGGCTGCTCCATAGGAAATTCTTTTCTCTTGTTGCAAATAATCAATGTCTAAACCTCACTCTAAGAGTAATCTCCGACAAGAATGAAAGAGAAAGGCCGTCACTGATAGCACCAACTGTTAAAATATTCATTTCAACCTATCGATCATGTTGCAAATGTTGCTTGCTTGCCAGTGAAAGCAGGAGTTAGCAACAACGACAAGGACCCAGAGACAGTTATTTTATGGCTTAGTCTGAAATGATTATGGCAAAAGGTCCTTGAGGTCCCTTCCAACCTTACCATTCTATGATTCTATGATTCTATATTCAGAAACAACTGTTCGTAGCCTTCCTTATTTGAAAACAAGTTAGTTAATTTGCTTTTTTCAGACGATTGCTCCTGTGAATCATGAGTTTTTTATTCTCCAAGCAATGTCTGTGTTTGGGAAGATGCTGAATCAAAAGTATTTGAAGAAGGCAACCAGATATTCATATATAACTAAGAGGGAAATATTATTTGATTAATAATAATATCTCTGTGACTTTTTTTTTTTTTTTTTAGTACAGATTAATAGATTTTAAAGCCAGAACAGAGGTAGGGATCAGTGGTTTCTTTCATAACCATTGAATTTAATTTGCTTTATGTTACAGCATTAAGAGTACTTATAATACAGGAACACTAAAGAGCTTTCACCGTGCTTTATACTTTCAAGATTGGCCAGAGCAACATATGCATAAATAGCCGTAATTTGTTCAAAATAATTAGCAAGTCTTAGTATCTGGAAGCTATTTTTTTCAACATTATTTTGCTGTATTAAGAGGACAAGATCTGAGGGGAGCCATTCCATATTGATTCTTATTCTTTTCCACAAAATGTCCAGTAAATTATCCACCCCCTATCCCCAGCTCCAGGAAACAGAAATACAGGGATCCATGCCAAATTTATACTTTCTAGACTCCACCTCACTACCTTGCCTAGGTTTGAAATTGCTGAGTGGGATTTCCAAGAGTAACAACTATATGGAGTTCACCTTTCATGACTGGGCTCTTTTTACGCAGTGAGACACTAGAAATTTCCCAAGAAAGGGAAGAAATTAATTGGAATAATATGAGAAAATGGCCACTTTCAGTTTGCACAGGAGACTCTTTGTGGCCACAATCTGAGTGGGCCTATTCAGCACACTGAATGAGGCAGCAGGAGAAATGGGATTCTTAAATGAAAGAGTTTATTATCTTTTTGGGTTTTACTCTTCATTGTTCAAGGAAACTAGAACATATTTACTGAATCAATCAGAGCTCAAGTGGAGAATGTGAAGCTCAGGTGTGAGCTTGGCTTCAGTGATTGTGAAAGGGTACACTTCAGGATTCTTAGGGCAGCAAGGAGAGTGCACAGAAAGCTCACTACTCTGGACTCAGGAGAGCAGAATTTGACCTCTTCAAGGGTCTGCTTGGCAGAGTACCACCGGAGGAAGTCCTGGAGGGAAAGAAGGGCCTAAGAAAGCTGGTTAATATTCAAGGATCTTCTCCTCTAAACTCAGGAGCAACGCATCTTAGCAAAGATGTAGTTAAATAAAAATGCCCAGGAGGCCTGCCTTGACAAACAAGATGTTCCCAGACAGAAAGGAAGCTTACCAAGAGTGTAAACAAAGGCAAGAAGCCTGAGTGGAATACATGGAGGTTGTCTGAGCAGCTCAGTCAGGGTTCAGGTAGAATTAAATCTGGCCAGGTCCAACAAAGGCAGCAAGAAAATCTTCTACAGGTGCACTGGTAATAAAGACTAAGGAAAATGTGGGCTTTCTCCAGAAGGAAATTGGAGACCTCATTATCTTGGACATGGAGGTGCCTGAGATACTCCACAGCTTTTGTGTCTCAGTATTCACCAGCAACTGCTCCAGCCATACCCACCAAGTTGCAGAAAACAAAGACAGAGTGTCAAGAGACAATCACATTTGAGACTCTCTCAGGAGCTTAAAGGTGCAGAGGTTCAGGAGACTTAATAAGATGTATTCATGAGTCCTCAGAAAAGTGGTGAATGAGGTTACTAAGCTGTGTTCCATCATATTTGAGAAATCACGGCAGGATAGCAAAGTTCCTACTGACTGGAAAAGAGAATACAGTACCCATTTTTAAACAGGGAAAGAAGGAAGACCCAGAGACCTACAGGCCAGGAGACTCTGAGAACTCTGTACCTGGCAAGATCATGGAGCAGTTCCTCCTAGAAACTATGCAAAGGCACATGGAAAATGAGGTGATTAGTAACAACCAACATGGTTTGAATAAGGGCAAATCATGTTTGACAAATTTGGTGACTTTCCATGATGGAGTTACAACACATGACATCTACCTGGACTTGTGCAAAGCATTTGAAAATGTCCCATGCAACATTCCTTTTTCTAAATAGAAGACATACGGACTTGATGAAGGGGCCACTAGGTGGGTAAGTAATCGGTTAGATGGTCTCACTCAAAGCATTGTGGTCAATGGCTTGATTTCCAAATGGAGATCAGCAATGGGTGATATCACTCAGGATGTGTTACTTGGAGCAGTGCTATTTAACATCTTTATCAGCAGCATGAACAGGGAAATTGAGTACATCCTTGTCTCTGGAAGTTGGGAAGGAGAGGCGGTTCTTTTGAACTTTCTTGTGAGTGAAAGTAAGGCACCAATGAAGTCCTATGTCAAGATGAGACCATTTCTTTCTTGTAGACAGAATAGGGGAAGGAAGAAGGAATATAAAAGGGAAAGGAAAAGAGAGAATGGAGAAATAGAGAGAGCAGGAGAGATGGAGAGAGAAAATTGCCACTCCAGAGTTCTTTCTTTGGTGGTGAGGAAAGGAAAGACATCTGAAGAGGCTGTTCTGCTGCTGATGTCCATTCCACTTGTGGTGTCCTGTGTAGCATTGATCCGTCTTGTAGTGTTTCCAGTGATGCTTTTCTCTCTTCTTCTGCAGGCATAATTCAGGAGTTTTTATACTGTTCATTCATCATAGCACCACCTGTCTCACATTAACAATGCATAGTGGATTTCCAGGGGGTCTTCCGTGTGTCTGCATGGGTTAGCACCAAGTGGCCTCTGCCCCTCTTTGCTGTCCACTGTCCTTCACACCTCCTAGGCAGTTGCTGTCTTGGTGGGCAGACACCAGGCAGGCTGTTCAGGATGTTCTTATCTTTTATGAGACACTTCTCAGTTCTTGATCACAATCGCCAAGTGATTTACATGGTCAAGAAAGGGTTCCCTCAATCCCCAGTAAGTTTTCAGATGACAAACTGAGTGGTGTGATCTACACAATGGAAGGAAGACAAGTCATCCAGTGGGGTCTTGACAGACTTGAGAGGTGGGCCTGTGTAAAGATCATGAAGTTAAATGAGACCAAGTGTAAGGTCCTGCACCTTGGTCAAGGCAATCCCTAGTATCCATACAGACTGGGGTATGAATGGATTGAGAGCAGCCCTGCAGAGATGGATTTGGAGGAGGCAGTTGATGAGAAGCTCAATGTAACCTGGCAACGTGTGTCTGCAGTAAAGAAAGCCAAAAGTATCCTGGGCTGCATTATAAGAATTGTGACCATCAATTTGAAGGAGGTGATTCAGTCCCTCTTCTCCACTCCCATGATATCTCACCTGGAGTACCGCATCCAGTATAGCAAAGACCTGCTGGACTTTTAAGAATAAGTCTAGAGGATGGCCACAAATTTAATCAGAGTGGGAGCACTTTCCCTACAAAGGCAACCTGAGAGAGATCTCCAGACTGGGTTTGTTCAGCCTGGAGAAGAGAAAGCTCCAGGGAGAATTTACTGCAACTTGTTGTTATAAAATGTCTTAGAAGAAAGCTGGAGAGAGACTTTTTACTAGGGCCTATAGTGACAGAATAAAAAGTAATGGTTTTAAACTGAAAGACAGTAGATTTAGATTAGTTTTAAGAAAAAAAGATTGGCTGTAATAAAGCTCTTCTTTACTCAGAGAGTGCAGAAATATTCTAAAAGGTTGCTCAAATGCTGCATCACTGGAAGTGTTCAGGGCCAGATTGGATAGGGCTTTGGGCAATGGGGTCTGGTGGAAGATGCCCCTACCCATAGGCAGAGGGTTTGGAACTAAATGATCTTTCAGGTCCCTTCCAACCCAAAACATTCCATAGTTTTATGAAAAAGTCTGAAAAGAAAAACTAATCTTAGCAGCCTCAATTTAGGCACCTAAAAGATGTGAACCTCTCAGACATTAATCTATTTGTGTTTCAATTTCTACCTTTTACAGTAGTCCCTCATTTCATAGGTTTTTATATAAAGGTATTCTGTGAAACATTCACGTATAATAACAAGGAAAATAGAGAGATCTGCCAGTGACTTGGCACTTCCATTGTTAGAACTGTGTCTGAATTATGCAGAAAGCACATGCTTTGCATATGGGACATGCCGATGCCTAGCAGTCCAGTCTGTGAGCCCTCATACCCCAAGACATACACACCAATGAATACAAGGAAGATTTCATGGGTACGAGGAGTTCTGGTCTTTATTTTAAATAATTACATCTGCAACTTCATTGTGTATTTATAGTTCTGCATGTGTGCACCACATTTGCAAATACTGCCTTCCCTAATAGATTTTAAGTCACGATCCTTACACTCCTAACCCTAATTGGAGGTTCCTAAAATACTCCTTATATCCCTAGGCTTCCCTTTCACTAGAAAACTGCTTGTGGTTTCTGTTTCATGTCATGTTTTACTCCTAAGTCAAAGAATCATCTTCCCTCCAGAAGCTTTGCTTTGCTTCTCAGTTCTGCCAGTCATCATTTACTGGTCCATCTGACAATTATTTAGCACCTACTTCCTTTCTACTTCCTTACTCCTTCCTCTGTCCTTCTTTCAGAGGATATCTTGTCTGCTATTTCAATGAAAGGATTTATCTGATAATGTTAGTATTCACAAAAATTGCCTCATACTGTGTACAAGGCAGTACATACCTTTCCTAAGTATTAATTGCTTTTCTCATCTATTTTTCTAAGTGGTCCTTAAATTTACAGTAGGTCTATGAAATACTGCAGAGCTTTCTCTTCTATCAGTAAAGGAAGACTCATAAATTTTTAATGGCAAACATTCAGTGTATTCCTTACATCAAAGACACTGCTACAATCTTACTGGAATTTCCCTTCTTGAAGATCAATCTATCAAAACTGTCATTACATATAACCATCACTTAAAAGACAAAAGATTGACTAGATATAGTGTACATTGCAGTAATTGTAGGGACTTCATTAAAAGGTGATACTCAGGAACACAAGCCTCAGGGTGTAAGATCCCCTTCAACACCTACCCATATAACAGAGGAATTTTGCACTATATTGCTCTCACAGTCTTAGTTTCATAGAATTGTAGAATGGTAAGCTTGGAAGGGACCTCAAGGATCATCTAGTTCCAACCCCCTGCCATAGGCAGGGACACCTCCCACTAGTACAGCTCACTCAAGGCCTCGTTCAACCTGGTCTTGAACACCTCCAGGGAGGGAGCAGCCACAACCTCCCTGGGCAACCTGTTCCAGTGTCTCACCACCCTCACTGGAAAGAACTTCCTCCTAACATCTAGTCTAAATCTCCCCTCTGCCAGTTTAAATCCATTGCCCCTTGTCCTGTCATTGCAAGACCTTGTAAACAATCCCTCCCCAGCTGTGCTGTAGGCCCCCTTCAGATATTGAAAGGCTTCTATCAGGTCTCCTCAAAGCCTTCTCTTCTCCAGGCTGAAAAGCCCCAACTCTCTCAGCCTGTCCTCATAGGAGAGCTACTCCAGCCCTCTGATTGTCTTCATGGCCCTCCTCTGGATCCGCCCCAACATTTCCATGTCCTTCCTGTGCTGAGGGTTCCAGAACTGCACACAGTACTCCAGGTGGGGTCTGACGAG
>VWZE01009166.1:1464-16185 GCA_013396675.1 Eubucco bourcierii | reverse complement strand
TAGCAAGTTGACTGTGCCACACAGCTTGGTGTCATCTGCAAACTTGCTGAGGGTGCACTCCATTCCTCTGTCCATGTCACTGACAAAGATGTTAAGCAGCCCTGGTCCCAGCACTGACCCCTGACGGACACCACTTGGCTCTGGTCTCCAGGTGGACATTGTGCCTTTGATCACCACTCTCTTTTTGTGTGATCATCCAGCCAATTCCTTATCCAGTGAGTGGTCCACCCACCAAGTCCATGAAAAATATCGTTTTTTTTAAATATCATTGATTGAGTTGAACCTGATGCAGTAATTCAGACCATGCTGCAGTCATGCCAGCTTCAAAAGTGAAAGTGCTAACTGGAGCAAAGTATTACCAAGTTTGAAGTTCAGATTGCAGCATGGGAGGCTTCCTGTTTTGGTTGCTGATTCTGGGTTCCAGGTTCTTGGGTGTTGGCTCTTTTCTGCATGGCCCTTTTCTACAAGCATGGTGGCAGAACGGCTGGGAGCTGCTGGGTTTGGCTTTCTGTTTTATTCTGAGTTGGTTTTGTTTGGTTGATTGGTTTTGGTTTTGTTTTGGTTTTTTGTGTGTGTGCGTGTATTTCACTGTGCTGCTTCTGCAAATAGACTAAGATGAGATAATCATGTATTCTATTATTAGGTTAACTAGATTATTTGCTAAGGTAATTACGCATTGTGCTTGTGGTATCTTATGTTACATTAAACTCTTATCTCTTTAGATCGGCTCTGAGGTTTGTGTGAAACTCTTTGCCTCACTTTTGTGTTGGGGGAGCAGGCAAGTTATCCCTTGAGGTACACCATTACAGGTATGCACTGTCTATCTGTTTTTATTGTGCCTCTGGATACAATCAGTGCTGCTAGTGATTGAGTATACTTCTCTGTCTAGTATATATTTACAAACATCTTTATTCCATCTGAGGGGTTATGTTTTACCTTGACAAAAAGTGTTTGACACTACTGGATTGAAACAGAAAATTTCAAATTAATTTCTGAACTCTGCTAATGAAAAAGACTAATGCGAAAAAACAAATCATTACTTTGAAACAACCCCTATACTGTGTCTCATAAAAGAGCCTTCAGATGTTCTTTACTGTATTTATTTTTAATCCTCTTCCTAATATCTAATAATGAAGCCTTCCATTTGCATGTTTCATCTTCAAAGTGCCTTGAAAACATTTCTTACCTGAACATCTGCAGGACTGGATGTCCTGCCATTCAGCGTGTCTCACACTACTATATGAGATAATCTTAAATGATTCCAGCATGAGTTTACCACATGATAGACCTCTGGGAGGATGATTTTGCTTCAGTTTTAACCTAATCTCCTATTGGGCTAAAGATTTGCAGAATATTTTACACATTCTTGGCTGTAGATTCAAATGTGCTATAGATAAATAATACATTTTTCTATGACAGACAAAGTAGATCTGATGCTTTGCTATTGGATTTTTTTTAATATGTGCTACTTAGTAGTCTTCATCTTATGTGGAAGTCTAGTGCTATGCAAATGTGTATTAAGATCTTCTGCTACAATTGAGCTTATTTGCAATATTCTCCCCTCACTATGAAAAATTGCATTTTTACTGTTGGTTTAATTGTTCCATCACAATCTAGTTACAAGAATGCAATGCCTTTCCTGTTGTGTGAGCTGGTCACATTCATGTTCTTCTACAGAAGTCAAACTTTGCCTGTGTGGGTGTTGAAGGGGAGTTCCAGGAAAAACAAGAGAGCACAAGTGATTGACTCAGTGGTAAAATATTTCCTCACCAGATGCAGGCTGCAGCGCCTAAGGCTGCAGTGGAAATCTTTAGTATCTTACGAAGGCTACTCCCTGCCACTGTTTGTGACTGTCCTGTGTCAGAGATCATCACCTCTCAGCTCTAGAGACAGAATGATAGCAGAGTGCTCTCATTTTCTGGCAGTGGAGCTGGCTATATTAACCTAGCTGTCACTTAGGGTGATTTACTGCAGTTTTCAGCTAAGAGGAGAGAATTAATCAGGCAGCAAAGCAGCTCAAGAAGTTCATAGCCTCCTCCACAGCATCTTTCATAGTTTTCTGTACAGTAGTGTAGCTCAGGAGTAACTTCTGTATCAGTGAGATCACACTGCTGGAAAAAGAGGATTAACTGAATTGGTAATCCAGAGAACAGTTTGCTATGTGACTTAGCATTTGGAGGAATCACATTATTCATACATGGGACATGAGTTTAGTTTGTTAAGTGAAACACACAAACCTTCAAAATACCAATCTGCTCAGACTTTTAAAGGAAAATCATAGCAATTCAGTAGATGCGGATTTGGAGATGACCTTTCATTTCCTGTTCATGTGCAGTAGTTCAGGGCCTATTTGCCTTTCTTAGACCTATTTAGTTTTCTTTTGTTCACTTGAATCCTTTGGAAGTTGAGACTGGGAAGTGGCAGATGAATGTGTTTTATGGGAAAGTTTAAAGGAAGGAGTTCATGCGCAGCATGTTATCAATCATGTCTTATAAATATGATTACAGCGTTTACACTGCATCACATCAAAAGCCAAATGTTATGTGACATCCCTACCATCATAAACTTTAAGGAATCTTTTTTTTTTTTTTTTTAAAGTATAGTGATCCATCTCTGAAACTAGATGCCTGCTGTTAGCATTGAAAGCAGTAGCACTATGATCTGAAAGAGCTGGTAGCAGAGGGTGTAAATGCCAAGCTGTCACTGGTGTGGCTACTCAGGGAAGAATCAGAAATTCACTGTCACCTGCTCCAGTCGCAGTGAGGAAGTTTGGCATTCCTCCAGCAATGGCAGTAATGAAATCGTTACGAGTGTCTTGCCACAGCATCTGGAGACTTGTCTACACTTAACCACTGCCTCCCACTATCCTAGAGGGATTAGTTTTGATTAATCTGATTGCTGCTTTGTTCATAGCATTTTACAATCTTTTTTTAAACCATGATTGTGATTCTTGAATTTTTCCATAAGGATACAGCAAAGAAAAAATTTTCACATGTCTGAGGATGTGAATCTGAACAGAAAGATTGTGTCTGGATTTTTCACCTGTTGTTGAAAAGAATGTAAATACAACCTGTTGTTTCTGGTTGACATTTTTACCTGCTGTCATCCATTCCAGACACCTGGACAATAGGTTTTATGCAAGAAAAAGAGCATGACTTTGAGGAACACCATGACTGAGTATGATTTACTCTTCAGTCGTTAGTTCCTCGTTGTTTCCCCTGTCAAGGATTCTGGGTAATGTAGTCCACTGAGCCCCTCCTTGGGATAAACACTACCAGACTTTTGATGTTAGTGCTGTGAGACATTATGCTTCAAAGAGCCTTAGGCACAGGAACCTAACACAATTGTTCTCCAAAGAGCTGGCTGCATGCCTGTGCTGTCTGCAGAGGCTGTTTGCAGAGCTGTTTCTCAAAAAGAGAGCCTATAAGGCTCTCATAGCAAGACTTGTGTGCACAGGGAGGCAGAATGGGGACACTCAGTGGGAAAGTTGTTTAGCCTCTGGGTGCTGAGATCTGGGATGCAGGAACAATGGTGCCAAAAGTGGTGGGGAACCTGGATTTCCGTTCTAAAAGAAATTCCAATGGTTTGAAACAAAGCTTATTCCAAAACAGAGCAAAATGCTAACATGCTCCCATTAAGCAGAAGTCTGTCAGGGTTTGGTTACTGTGATAATATAGAAAAAAAAATAAATTGTGTTTTAGTTCTATGGAACTTTGAAAATTAAATTAGGCTATGTGATGGATAATGTCTGTAATGTGTAGCTATTTAACGTTGTCTGTATAGAGACTGCAATGTTATATAAATTATATTTGTTACATTCAGAGCAACTAGAGTTCCATCTAAATGTAAACTGCACATTCCAACCACTCCCTGATAAACCTGTGGAAGCCAGTTCACTTCCACAAGGCTCTCTCATACTGACAAGGTGGATGTTTTTAATCTCCACTCAGTGGAGATATCATGTTATGGTTCTGGCCTCATGGAAGCCCATCCTTTTGTAAACTCTGTAGGAAGTCAAGAACTGTCCTGAGAGCCCATCCATCTGAACTCAGTGTTGTGCTAAGTCCAGATACTGAAGTTTACAGACCAAGATTTAGCATATTATCAGTTTTCAGGTGAAATCCCTTCTGCTCTTCAGTTTGGAAAACTAAAGTGTGGTTTCCATGGCACTATAGACTGATCAGACATCTGCATCATCACTTCCTCTCAACAGAGATCAGTGGCCTTTTCTGATCTGCCCATTTCTATGCAGAAACCGTATTAGACTTGTCATAGGTAACACCAACACTGCCACAGGCAAAACTAATTTATTGTAACTTAACTTTTTAGTATCTCCAGAATAGCCCTTTACTTGTCCCTGATACATTTTTACATTTTGTTGCATGATCTGCAATAAGAACTTCATGTAAAGCACATTCAGTTCTTCAGTTGCTTTAGGGGAAATTGTTGCATCTCTTCAGAAAACAGCTGCTTGATCCAGCAAACAGGAAAATGAAAACCATAGTTTTGTACAAAGACATATTCATCAGGTCATGATGCTTTGGCCCCATGACTTCTAGCAAAATGGCTAGTTTCCATTCACAGAAGCTGATAATGAGATATTGATGCATCTGTCCTAATATTTGGTTGGTTAGAACTAAAGTGAAAGGACAGAAACCTGGAGAAACTATACAGCTTGCTCTAAGCATAGTCCCTCTATCTAAAAAATAACTCAGTACAACAGTGGTTTCACTATCTAGGTGTAAATACATTCAGTCCTTTCAGAAAAGAGAAGGTAACCTAGATCTGCAACTGGAGCACACTTTTGCACTGGTAATTGCACACTTGCTGTCTTTTTCGAAGCAGACTCATACTGTAAATAGCTGTAGTCTCCCACTGGAAGTCACAATGTATCACTGAAATCTGTACATTTCAAAAAATTGTCCAACTTGTCATCCTTGGTAGACAAAAATCACCTGCATTCATATCTATCCACTAATATGAACAGAGCCCTTTATATGCAGATTTCAGGCTAGGACATTTAAGCAAGTTTGCAGTAGCAATGACTATTTATTACTATTAAAAGGGGTGTGTCTGTACTATGAGCACATATAATCCACTTTATCTACTGACAATGGTGTACAGCTGTCCTGAGAAAAAGAAAGAGTAGTGTTGTGGGAGATTTGACCTCATTGACAGCCTATGAAATGCAGTCAGACAGCAGAGGTGAGCAATTTCTCTGCTGCCAAAAGGTATCAATCACTGCAGCTGCTTGCACAATATCATATCCCATGTCCTTTTCCACAGCCGTCCAGCACCTCTGAAACATGGCAGACCACCAAGGCTTGGACTGCTCTTTACATCTCTAGCAACTCGATACCCCTTTCATCACTCAACTACACTACTTACTGCTGAAGACCAACAAAATGAGGCTGGTTTTACCTAAAACAGAGGTTGTTATGAGGGTACAAAAGACTCTTTCAAAAGGTAGGGCAACTTCAACTGCCAATACAAAACCAGGACAGTTGGTAGCTCGAGAATTCATCTAGATTTGTCACTGCTTCCTCGTACTCAGGAAATAAGGGTTGAGGTGAAGAATCATTTCAGTTCCATGTATTCAAGTTTTTTGTTGTATCTCCTTTTTGCTTCTGTTTGACACTGTGGGGCAAAATTAGTTGCTTAAACACAGATGTCTAGTATCATTGTAGGTGTGACGGGTTATCAGACCTTACTACTACCTATGGTCCTGGGTGGCTATAGATATTCCACAAGTCTTTTATAAGGGTGTCTGAGTATGTCTCAAATCATAATAGACCCCTGTATCAAAGCAATTGCTGATGGTTTTATTGCTGTAGTTGGACTATGTCTCCAATGAGGTACCTCAGCTTTAATATTTCTTTAACTGGTATGATATAAAGGACTACCTCTGGCTTTTTACCAATCCCAAGCATTTATTAAGAAGAGAAAATCAATGCATTATTGCAGATGAATGAAAAGACCAACAAAGAAAAGTTAGATAATTCTCTGATTTTGGCTAATATTTGGGAAGGTGACTGCTTGAAAGCATTGCCCAGATTTCTGAGCTCAAGATCACTTAAATTCCACTATGAACTTCATCCACCACCTCACTACACATTCTTGCCTCCTTGGTACAAAAGAAGCCAAACTGAAGTGGCAGCCCTCTGCAGACCCATTCAGGTCTATCAGCACACATTTGCTAGGTCCCACGCCACAGTACACCCATACTGTCCAGTGATATCAACCTTGCTTCTGCAAGCCACAAACTGTAATGAGTTAGGTGTTGGTGGGTGCCACTATCTATATTCCTGCATAGTCAGCTTTGCACAAATGCTGCTGACTCTGTCTGTCCATATCTGCTGTGAAATTAGCTCTGGACCATGGTTGTGGACCATGGTTGTGGCTCCTCTCTGTGCCTGGCCCAGACTCTCCCCATTGGGAATACAGAGCAAAATAAAGCCCTCTGCCACCTCTGGCTGAGCTTTTAAACTTAGTAACTAAGCCAAAAGCTGTCACTTGTAAAGTCAATGTTCTTTAAGTATATTTAAAATAATAAGCTACAAACTATCAAAATGTAAACAAGTTCTGACTAAACCTTCGAAACTCAGCAAGTGAACTTATCAGCAAGGAAATTAAGACCTCCAGAACTGTACTTTGTCCTTCTTCAGGGAACAGAGTTGCATTTAAAACGAAAACTCTCTTGCACCTAAGAGGAGACCTTTACCTTGTCTTCTCTCTCTCTCCTCTTTAAAGCCATCACTTTTAGACTGTGTTTACTCTTTTCTCGTCATTCCTGTCTTGAACTGTTTTACTCTGCTATGCCTTCTGTTTGTCATGCCTGATTTACATTTAAATTCTTTGGGACAGGGGAAATATCTGTATTTGCAAAACGTCCAGTAAGTTTATGGTGCTGTATGATTTATGGTTGTAAGTGCAGGACATATTTCAGTTTTACATTCAAACTTATATTTTCAAAGCCATAAATAAAGTATTTATGAGCAAGTTCTTGAACATTTTATTTTTAATACGCTATACCTGAATATTTATTTCAAGAATAGATAAATATTAAAATAATGTGGGTAGAACATATTCCTCACTTTCTCCTTCATCAGGCTATATCGAGGGGCCAGTGCCCTCTTTGCTGCCAGAGAAGGGGTTTTTTTACTCTGCTATGAAGATCCAGCATACTGTGTATCACCAAGGAAGTGAGCCATGATGGCTCCAGCTAAAAATGGCATTGGAAAGGGAAAACAATTACTCTTTTTCCAAAGCGCTTATGAACCAAGCTGACAAACAGAAATGTTATATTGATATAGCACAGAATATGTATGTTCATCTCCTAAAAAATTATGTGAGTACAGCTGTTACTCTGTTGTCCCATATGGTTCTGCTTTTAAGCATGGCTTGAACTTTAAGAATTTTCCATGTATTAAAAAATGTCTGTAACGAAACCTTTAAACAAATAAATAAATTCACATGTGGCTATCTACATAAACTAGTCAATCTCTTGCTTCCAGTTCCCTTGCCCCCTTTCTTTGCTGTGGCTGCATTTTAAGCCCACAGCTCTGAAAACATCCTAAACGGTTTGGGAGTGTGGAAAGATTAGAATGTCTTAATTTTGTCCCAGAGGATCTTAACTTACCTGTTTTGACAGCGTGTAAAATCCCACAGGCCAGGTGTGCTGCTTCTTCGTTACAAAGTTAAATCAATTCTCCTATGTTAATGTACTCACTGATAGATTTTCCTGCAGTATTTGTCTCTGTGAGACTTATCCTAAACTCAGCCCTCGCCATGGGCAGATGCTGTGTTAATGTATTGCTTACATCGTTGTGAAAAAGAAACATACATTTAAACATGGAAACACGTTCATGAGAGGTACTCTGGGCCACCTGGCAGTATAGCTGAGGCTGTAGTTTAGGAACTGGTCTCATATCTTCTTTAACACTGAAGCATAGCTGTAGACAGATCATTTCCTGTTGAAGGTAATGTTCTGCATGGGGTGTTAGGTACCCTTTCCAGTAGCCATGAAGAAGGAATCAAAGATTACACTGAGCATCCAAAATAAGTAGACTTTAAATCTCACTGGCAAAGAAATAGCCTCGAATGTTTGTTGTTTATCAAATGGCCTTCAGGAATGTTTGGGGAGGGGGTGTGTGTGTGGGGGGGGTGTTGTGGAGGGTTTTTTTGGGTTTTGGTTTTGGGGTTTTTTTGAGCATCATATTATTTTAGTGGAATGCACAAAAATAAAAGCAGTTTGTCTTTCCATATGTAATCTGTTGCTGGCTGAGCAGAAAAGACATACATTGTTTCTGAATTTACAAGGGAATGAAGAACAGAAACCCATTATGTTATTGGGAAATCCTGGAATAGCTATGATACATGACTGATAAACAAAAATATTACCTGTATTGGTCAATTCATGCTGTGCAAGCAGAACATCCAATGTGACATTAGATAACAGATTTTATTTGAGCATCCTAGATAAACAGTTTATAACAGTTTAATAACCCAATTTAAATACATTTATAACCTTTCACTACCCACTGCTCCTAGTATTGCTGATGACTAAACAAGCAAAATTTAGCAGAGAAACTATGGATGTTACTAGTTCAAATAATTAAATTACAATGGATCACTTTTCTTTTCTTTCTCTTTCTCTCTCTCTTTCTCTTTCTTTTTTTGTTTTCTATTTTTACTTTGATCCTGCCAGCTGCCCTGTAGTTTTCAAAGTTTATTTAGTGAACCCAAACACTAGTCACCGAAAACCAAAACCTAAACAAAAAACAAAATCCAAACAAATAAGCAAACACAAAAAAAAAACCAAAAACCAAACCCACCTTTATTAAGTAGTTTAGCTATTTGAGCCTTAAGAAAGATGTTCCAAATATGCTGATGATCTGGAGAGAATCTTTCATTAGTAACTCTTGAAAGATAAAAACCAGCTTTAAAATACCTGAAAATGCACCATCAACCCAAATAATTTATGTTAACAGTTGTGTAGCCACAACATAATTATATATAAAAAGTCGACAAAGTCTCAGTTCTTCTTAATCTTTATGCACGGTCCAGCACCAGCTGAAATTGTGGATACATTCATTCGTGGCTAAATTCATTGGCTACTGGAATGGGCTGCCCAGGGAGGTGGTGGAGTCACCATCCCTGGAGGTGTTCAAGGCGGGTTTGGACGTGGCACTTGGTGCCATGGTCTAGTCTTGAGGTCTGTGGTATCGGATTGGACTTGATGATCTTTGAGGTCTCTTCCAACCCTGGTGATACTGTGATACTGTGATAAAACAACAGAAAGATTTCCATCAGCCTCAAAGCAGGCTTTGATTCCATCAGGAAGATGGGACAGCTGGAGCCACAGTCAGGTATGCTGAAGGACAAGAAGCAATACAGGGAATTTAGGGTTGGTTTTGTGTATGTTTTTCCTATTCAACATTTGATTGATTCACAGCTGGTGTTTAGCTACAGAAGTGAGATCTTGTTCCAAATTTGGGATGACTTAGAGCTTGCACTTTCACTGTCTTTTCTTTGGAGGGAGAGTAAATGTTCAAAGGATTTTTGTATTAGTTTTTCTTCAGATGTTAAGTACAAAAGCAGTAAAATATACCTTCATCTGAAAAACTATATCTCATAAGACTGAAAATGAACATGACTAAGGTACAAAATATGGCTCTGAGAAGTATAGAACTTTTTTTAAAAAAAATAAAAAATAAGAAAATCAATATGAATGTGAATCGCCAGTATTTGCTTCTATATGATGAAGACCCTCCTAGAAATTTCCTTCTCACTAATTAACAAGGAACTCATGAATAGCATAAAATCCCAAGCAGTTCCCTTAACTCGACCAGGACTAAGGCAGTGTTAAATTTTTTCATGTGATTAAAGGCTTTCCTGAGTTTATGTCCATCCATGCTGCTCTCCATGACTGAAACATGAACTAGGACTCTGATGATGTGTTCAAGTGCTGTTCAATGTGTGCTTCTATGCAATTATTTTCTTCCACTTGCTGACAAGCCAGATAGTGACCAGGATGTCCAGATTGTTGCAAATGGTAATACCCAGGCAATTTTCTTCCCACTATCTGCTGTGGGGAGGGCACTCATGAAACCAATGCTCAGTTCCTGGTCTTGAGAATTCTAAATTGCTGACATTCAGAACACAGAAAGCCTGTGATCAAATTCAAAAAGAACGTAAACAATATTTCCATAACAGCTAGGACTACTTAATCATGCTCTAATGACCACCAGAAAGTTCTTCAGCTTTCTAGATAGAACAGTCAAGGAAAGTCTATTTCAGTAGAGATTAATGGTAATACAGATTTTGATCAATATTTGGAACAGTGGTTACATCTTCAAATTCACTTAAAAATATAGTAGCAGTTGTCATCATTTCTCTCTCTTCTCCTTTCATTTTCTGCTTTCTTCTCTGCCTCCTGGTTGTTCAAGTACAATAGCTACATGTAATATATGTTTAAGGGTCCAGAAAAACAGCAATTTTTACCCTCAGAAGTGATAAGCACATTTTTAACAAAACATTCTTCTCATATATGTTGATTCATAACCTTTTATTAATTCTGCCTTTTCTTAATTTTGAATTTGTCTATCTGTGTCTTTATAATCTCTGTAAGAACTAGATATGTGAAACTACCTGAGGGTGGTGAGGCACTGGAACAGGTTGCCAGGTAGGTTGTGGTTGCTCCCTCCCTCAAGGTGTTCAAGGTCAGGTTGGATGAGGACTTAAGTAACCTGTACTAGTGGGAGGTGTCCCTGCCTATGGCAGGGGGTTGGAATTAAATGATCCTAGAGGTCCCTTCCAACCTTACTATTCTATGATTTTACGTTTCTATGATTTTTCTCTGTTGCTCTTCGGACAGATTCCATGTGAATTGAATTCTAGACATCTGTGAACTTTTTGTCCACAAATACTGAGTATTTAAGCTTAAGAAGTACAAATTCTTACCCCTTTTGAGAGGGAGAGAAAGAATTTTAAATGAGAACTTGAGTGCTTATGCAATAAAAAGTTTTCTACATACTTGGCTGTGGTGTGTGCAACTCAGAATTCACTTTCACCAGTACTGGAATAATTTCACCTTGCTTTCGAATATGGAGGTCTGAGTAAGGCCCTGTGTGAAAATGCCATACAAATGAACTCCAATCTCAGGCAGCAGAGTATCCATAGATCAAGGTAGACTCCTTCTAAACAATACAGATATTTAACCAGGATTGTGTGTATCAAATGTCATATGGATTGGGGAGCTTGTACAATGGAAATCCTGCTTCTTCAGTGCACCCAGAGTATCTGAGCCTGCTTCAAACTCAACAGAAGAAAAGGGTATTCGATAACTTGATATTAAGCATGGAGAAGTGTATGAATGAAGATCTCCCCTGTGTTGCCATCACTTTCCTCTCTGTAAGTGCCACCATAGTAGCAGCTGAGCTGGGTGACCACAAACAGTGAATCCTCTCCACAGAGGCTTTACACAGAACACTGGCAGAATCCACAAACACAGGCAAAGCCATCAATGGTTTCTCCAGTCCCTACTCTTTGTGCATTTCTGTAATTCTTTACAGGCCTTGCAGGTATAAGAGCTACCATAAAAAATTAGGAAAGATCACAGGCTTGGATTCTTTCTCGGCCTTGCCCAGGAACAACCATCATCTGACTAAGCATCACTGTACAATAAGTAACTCAGATCAAAAAGTAAACTGTATTTACTGTCCTCTCACACAAAGGCAGACTAAGAAAGAGCTATTTATGTAGCACTAAAGCTAAAGCAGTACAAAGATAATTTAATCTAACATCAGAAAGAAGTCTGTCAAGGAAAAATTCCACTTTCAGGAAAACCTATTATCGTTACTCCTAGTTCAAAGTCCAGGAACACTAATGTATTTCAGCAGCTAATAAAACTACTCTTTGGGATTTTTTAACTTTGCAATCCACTGTGCTTTTATACATTCCAGGGATAAAAAAGAACAACACATCAATGCTTTGAAGACTGTCTAAAACGTAGTCATTCCATCTGAAAACAAATCAACTGTAATATTACTAATACCTAGTTGTGATACAGTAGATACTGAGGAGATTTATAAAGAAAGTACTGTGATAGTTTGGGGAAATTGCAGCACAGTCTGGGGAAGTAGCTTCTGAGGGTTTACCTGGAGCAAAGCTGCCTTCAGAAGTGAACAGTGAGGCAGTGTGCCTAGCAGTACTTGCATTTACCAGGTCAAGTTACATAAGCAAATCTCTCTTGCACAAGTAGGAGGGAAGGGTGAACATAGAGTAACAACTAACTAACTAATCAGATTTTCTAAGACTGATGATAGTTAATGAAAAATACAGGATGAAAACTTCAGGTTTCCTGATCCTGTCACATTCATCAGTACATAATCCCTGCCCCTACACTTGCTCAGTAGTGGCAGATAAAATAGTGGGAAAGTGCAAAGAAAATGTGATTGAACTCTTGAGATGCATCATGACCATTTAGTGTGAAATTCTTGCTGAAGTAATAGAAGAATTTTTCCAGCCTAGGAAAAAAATTGAAAGAATTGTACCATTTGTACCTTTCTCCAACAGAGGAAGCCAGGACATCAAGGTACCCTTTCTGAAATACAGACCTGAAAACGTCAGTGCTTCTGTGGCGTGCCTACCTACTCTCTCACAAGCTACCCAAGGTAGGCAAGTGACAATCTGTGTGATACTGCTTAGACCAGAGGAAGTCAGGTTAACCTTTGTGCCCCTCTTATTCCTTGTTTTTATGTACTTTCAAAAGTTTCCAGCGGGTGTAGCTCAAAGATCTCAGCAGGTCTTGTTCTACTGAAGCACAAGTGTGCGAGTGGTAGGGAGTCACCGATTTGTTTTTAACTGCTGTCTTCTCAGTAACATGACTTTTTTTCTATAGTTAACCCCTACATGTCCCTGAAATATATAGAGCCTTCAATCCTGTGTTTGTCCATGTTAGGAACACACAATATTGCTAGGGATAGGGACTCACCTCTTAGAAACATGTTTTACCCTCAGACGTAAATATTGCTCCTGCAGCTGCTATTGCCTCCACTTTCTGCTGTACCAAATGACAAATAATATGCACCAGAGAGTGGAAAAGGCCTTCTTACAGCTCACATTTCAGTCATGCTGTAATGAGATGGATAGGAGAAATGTATAATTACTAACCACCCAGGTGATGTGAAGGAGGATGGCTGCTGTTGTTTCTCTCGGTGTTGTTATAGCTGTTGTTCCCCAGAAGCAATATACTGCCAATATTTTAGTTGGTTATTCAAGTCTCACAAAATGTACGTACATGCATACACAAACATACAGTTCCCATAGTTTGCCTTTCCTCCTGCCTCTCTTCAATTCCAGTGATACTTCCCCCACTTCCTTTCCTGTTCACCTAGATGAAACTTGTTTTGCTGGTCCCCATCTTGACAATAGCATTTGTGGAGGGCATGCTTTTGGGTGGCCTGAGATGTAACTTCCTCTAAGAGAAGCTGCCATGGTCATGGCAGATAAACTGGCTCTACTGCCAGCTTGCTTGTGAGACTGGAAGCCAGCCTTCCTGCTGTGTCTGCACTCTGACCTCGGGTGCTGATTCATCAACAAAGGGGAGATAAAACCAGCTAAGGAGAAGGAAGATACTATGCAGCAGAGCTTGCAGTTTGTCTAATCAACTTGTGAAATATGGCTTCGTTCAATTAACACTGCCTATGCAAACATTAAGATTTTTTTTTAAAGTTCACAGAAAGGTAGTGTGAATGTATCATAAAGTCATAGAATCATTAAGAGTGTTGAGCCCAACCATTATCAAACTCTACCAAGTCTGATGACAAACCAAGTCCCTTAGCACCACTTCTATAAATCTTTTGGACACCTCCAGGGATGGTGATTCAACCACCTCCCTGGGAAGCCTATTTCAATGTTTGATAAACCTTTCACTGAAGAATTTTCTTCTAATCTCCAGTTTAAACCTCCCCTGGTGCAATTTGAGACCATTTCCTCTCATGCTATCACTTGTTACTAGGGAGAAGAGACTAACCCCCACCTCACTACAGACTCTGTCCAGGTAGTTGTATAGAGTGATAAGGTCTCCTCTCAGCCTCCTTTTCTCTGGACTAAACAATCTGAGTTGCCTCAGTTGCTCCTCATGAGAGTTGTTCTGCAGACCCTTCACCACCTTCACTGCTCTTCTCTGGACCCACTCTGGCACCTCAATGTCTTTTTTGTAGTGAAGACTCCAAAACTGAAAACAGTACTCAAAGTGTGGTGCAACTAAAGAATCATAGAATCATAGAATCATAGAATAGTAAGGTTGGAAGGGACCTCAAGGATCATCTAGTTCCAACCCCCTGCCATAGGCAGGGACACCTCCCACTAGTACAGGTTACTCAAGGCCTCATCCAATCTGGCCTTGAACACATCCAGGGAGTGAGCATCCACAACCTCCCTGGGCAACCTGTTCCAGTGCCTCACCACCCTTACTGTAAAGAACTTCCTCCTAACATCTAGTCTAAATCTCCCCTCTGCCAGTTTAAGCCCATTGCCCCTTGTCCTGTCATTGCAGGACCTTGTAAATAATCCTTCCCCAGCCTTCCTGTAGGCCCCCTTCAGATACTGGAAGGCTACTATCAGGTCCCCTCGAAGCCTTCTCTTCTCCAGGCTGAAGAGCCCCAACTCCCTCAGCCTGTCCTCATAGGAGAGCTGCTCCAGCCCTCTGATCATCTT
>VWZE01009164.1:11093-55292 GCA_013396675.1 Eubucco bourcierii | reverse complement strand
CCGGGCAGCGCAGAGCCCCCGGCAGCGGGAGCGCCCGAGCTGAGCTGGCAGCTAACACACCAGAGCAGGGAGCAATGCTGCCTTCTGCCTGCAGTGCAGAACTTTGGTCTCACAGCATCATCCTCTGCCCTCCTGAAACACTCTCTGCATGGGACTGCGTGGGACTCTGTGTGGGACTGGATGACACAGAGACCACAAACCGCCAAGTGGGAAACACAGAAAGCCTGACAGGTCCCTGACTTACCATCCAGCTGCTGCACTGAAAAAACAGCAACTTCACCACCATAAACAGGTCAGAGAATGAGAAGGGACACCCCAGCAATGTCTGCAGTGATGGTAGATGGCACCAGAGCACTACCATGCCTGACCTTAAAGAGGAAAGCAATGCTGAAGGAGCTGCTGACCTACTTAAGTTCACAGAATCACTCAACTCAACTGCTTCATATGGAAACACAGCAACAGAGAACTGAAATGCAAACTGCAAGGATCTGACCATAAGGAAATGCAAGTTTCCAGCCAGCACCTGCTGCCCCAGCCAGCCCTTGTCTCTCCCAAGGAAAAGCTGTCAGGCCAGAGAGATTAATTTTCATGGCCAGATGCAGCCCCTCAACTATCACATAACTGACAATGATAAGCTGTGTTCCTTTAATCAGCCCCATTTGCATCTGAGTCAAGAGTTATTCATTTGCAAAGCAGGGCTCTCTCTCCCCAGCTGTATTTACATGGCCACAGTGAATATTGGGGGCTCCACATTCTCTGCACATTAAGAAACAACTTCTTCAGTCCCAAGTTTGCCCCAACCTTTTATGAACTTTCTGACAGTCTTTTAGTCAGCTTCACAGAGTGGGAATTATTGGTATGCTTAGCAAGTAATTACCAAGTTAGAAAACACAGCACTCTGTTCCATGCCTATTTGTGCCAGAGACCCCAGAATCCATTCTGCCTCAAGCAAAAATTGCACCTGATGAAGTACCTGGAGATGAAATTGTTGTAGGAGTGGATGACAAGCAGGAAAGCACTGCCCATGAAGCCTGCCATGGTGGACATGTATTCACAGCTGGCACTGGGTTGGAAAGGACCCTCCAAGGGCATCTTGTCCAACTCCCCTGCACTCAGCAGGGACACCTCCAACTAAAGCAGGCTGCCCAGAGCCACATCCAGTCTGATCTTGAGTATCTCCAGGGATGAGGCCTCAGTCGAAGCCCTGGGCAGCCTGTTCCAGTATTTCACCACCTTCACTGTGCAGAACTTCCTCCTGATGTCCAACCTAAATCTGTCCTGCTCCAGTTACACACCATTGCCCCTTGTCCTATCCCCACAGGCCTTTCTCAAGAGTCCCTCTCCAGCCTTCCTGTTGATCCCCTGCAGATACTGAAATGCAGCTCTAAGGTCTCCCTGGAGTCTCCTCCAGGCCGAGCAGCCCCAACTCTCTCAGGCTGTCCCCACAGGAGAGGTGTTCCAGCCCTCTGATCATTTTGGTAGCCTCCTCTGGACCCACTCCAGCAGGTCTACATCTCTCTTGTGTTGGGGGTACCACAGTTGGCCACAGCACTGCAGGTGATGTCTCAGCAGAGCAGAGAGGCAGGATAACTTCTCTAGGCCTGCTGGCCACACTTCTGATGCAGCCCAGCATGTCACAGGCCTTCTGAGCTGCAGATGCCTACTGATAAGCTCTGTATTATCCTCACTATCTACATCTAGGTAGCTTCACACACACTTTGACAGTTCTCTGTGGTTAAATGAGTGACCAAACACTGCTAATGGCACAGGTCTGGTGGGAAGGGTCACCCCAACTCCTTCCAATGTACAGCTGCAGTGGCTAATCAGGCATTCAGTGCTCACATGGCAATAGTTTCACAGCAGACTATAAATGATTTACAAACAGTAAATATGTTTGTATTCATAGAATCATAGAATGGTAAGGTTGGAGGGGACCTCAAGGATCATCTAGTTCCAACCCCCTGCCATAGGCAGGGACACCTCCCACTAGTACAGCTCACTCAAGGCCTCCTCCAACCTGGCCTTCAACACCTCCAGGGAGGGAGCAGCCACAACCTCCCTGGGAAACCTGTTCCAGTGCCTCACCACCCTCACTGTAAAGAACTTCCTCCTAACATCCAGTCTAAATCTCCCCTCTGCCAGTTTAAGCCCATTGCCCCTTGTCCTGTCATTGCAGGACCTTGTAAATAATCCTTCCCCAGCCTTCCTGTAGGCCCCCTTCAGATACTGGAAGGCTACTATCAGGTCCCCTCGAAGCCTTCTCTTCTCCAGGCTGAAGAGCCCCAACTCTCTCAGCCTGTCCTCACAGCAGAGCTGCTCCAGCCCTCTGATCATCTTTGTGGCCCTCCTCTGGACCCGCTCCAAATAATAATACTAAGTATTAATAAGGAAAGAACTTTTTCACAACAGAGTAAAATTTACTTTAAATGTGGGTTGGTTTTTTTTTTGAGGCCAGAAGGAACCTTTAATGATTCCACAGCACTGCTACTATGCAGGTATCAAACCTTACCATAATAACTGAAACCACAAGAAACCTCAAGGAAGGAGCAATTGATATGGATCTCATCCATCTAGACTGTCACTGCTTTCCTTTTCCATGTATCACATCCAAATACAAGGAGGGAGATACCAACCTTTGGTTTAATATTGCACAACCTTCTTTCCCATTGCCCCATTTTAACTTTTGTTAGAACTGGCAGGGGGACCATGAAGCAGATAGCTCAATACTGATTGACACTCTCATCCTTTGCATCTCCATGCCTGAGAGTTGGCCTGCACTGAAGATATTTAATCTTTAAAAACCTGACACTAAAATATGGAATTACTGCAAAAGTGGTGTTCAGAACACTACAAAGAGCAGCTTGATTTCAAGGCAAAATATCTAACTCTGCAGAAAGGCAGGCTAGCCACTCTTTGATACCACATCTGACAAGATGACACTTCCAAGCCAACATGGTTTTTGCTCTGCAGCATCAAACAAAAAAAAATCATGCAAAGAAAATGTTAATTAGGGTGCTATAAAGCAGCTGATAATCAAAGTAACCTTTCCTCGACCCACATTAGGATAAGAAAACCCTGCAACAGAAGGTACTCAGGCTAGAGGCTGACCCATTTTCTCTCCAAGGCTGCAGAGGCAGCTGTAGAAGCTAGGAAGTCAAAAAGAAAAACTTACTGCTAAAGAAAATTAAGGTTGTAGTTTTAGCAACACCTTTCCACTGACAAAAATATTGCTCTTGAGCATTCTGAGTGTTGCCAGCAATTGAAAAACTACAAATCCTGCAATAATCACACTGAAATTCAAAGCAAAGAGCTCAGGGAGTTAAAGAAATAGGGGCTTGGAAAAGTTCCTAACTGAGCTGTTTTTTCTCTATTTCAACTGAAGCAGAACAGCAGCAGAAAGATGAGCAGGGATGGGATGGAAACATTTACCACTGTGAACATTTCTGGTAGGAACCAGCCCCCAGCTGCTCACACAGTTCTGTAAATTCCCAGATCAGACTTTCTCACCGATAGATATGCATGATCCACACAGCTGTACTGCCCTGCCCTGCCTAACTGCATGCAAGCTGACAAAGGAGATTACAAAAGCAGGATAATAAAGCACAAGTTACTCTTACCACCCTTCCCCCACCGTGCATTTTACCCTTTGTGTTCTGTCCTACTCACCATGCCCTCAAAGCCGACTCTGTAGAGGTTTTTAGCACCATTGTCCCAGAGAACATATGCGGCGCTGTGTGGGCTTGAGGCACTCCAGTCCTGGATCTCAGTCACCTATTCAGTTGGAAAAATAAGAGGATTGTTTCTAAAACAAAGACTCAGAAGCACAATCTGAAGTTAAAACCTGATCCCTCTCTTCAGAATCCCCCAGAATATAGCAGGTTTACCAAATGAATACAACTGATTGTGAAGTTGGTTTCTGTTTGATGCAGGAGTCCCCTGGAGTGGATGCTTTGCAGGCCTGCTGTTCTTTTGGATTTGTAGCAATCTAATTACACAAGTCCAGAACAGAATCTGAGTTGCACACCACTAATTTTATGATGTTTAGCCAGATTCTCACTAGAAGCAGCATTTGATTTCAAGAAAACTGGATGCAAATGATTTTTTGTTGCTTCAATTTGTCTGCTTTAGCCTGCATTAGCTGTGAGCTATGTTAAGAGGCAATATTTTCTCTCCAGAGCCAATCTGTGTAACAAAGGTACAAAAGAAGGGAAGTGAAAAGGACTTTTCCCTGACACTTGCTGAAATCATGAGGCCACACAGCAAATCAAGACATCACTGGAAACAAAATCTGAAGGGGGCCTACAGGAAGGCTGGGGAGGGACTATTGACAAAGGCTTGAAATGCCAGGACAAGGGGAATGGGTTTGAAGTGTCAGAGGGGAGATTGAAAGTGGATGTTAGGAGGAAGTTGTTTGCAGTGAGGGTGGTGAGAGACTGGCACAGGTTGANCTTCTGTGCTCCACAACCTCCCTGGAGGAGTTCAGGACCAGGTTGGATGAGGCCTTGAGTGAGCTGTGCTAGTGGGAGGTGTCCCTGCCTATGGCAGGGGGTTGGAACTGGATGATCCTTGAGGTCCCTTCCAACCTTCCCATTCTATGATTCTATGAAAATGAAGACATCATTGGAAAAAAAATGAACAATCAATGTCCAGGATGTCTTTGTTGCATTCAAAAGCTGTTTCTGCTGCATCTACCATCCTCTTGTCCTCATTAAAAAACATTTGTATGCATTTATAGGCACACTTGCAGCTTGCAAACCATCCCAAGGATTCAAGCTTCCTGCATGAGGGAAACAATGCAGGCTAAGACTTTGACTTTGCAACGTTTGAGAGATTTCAAAGCACCCTGCCAAATTCCCAGCCACAGGGAAAGTGATCAAGATGCAGAAAGCAATGGGCTTAAAATGGCAGAGGGGAGATTGAAACTGGATGTTAGGAGGAAGTTCTTTACAGTGAGGGTGGTGAGAGATTGGCACAGGTTGCCCAGGGAGGTTGTGGCTGCTCCCTCCCTGGAGGTGTTCAAGGCCAGGCTGGATGAGGCCTTGAGTGCCCTGTGCTAGTGGGAGGTGTCCCTGCCTATGGCAGGGGGTTGGAACTGGCTGATCCTTGAGGTCCCTTCCAACCTTCCCATTCTATGATTCTATGATTTTAACTTTGAATTGCCACATTTACCAGGGGTGGTCACAGCACACAGCCCCTCCCCTTTCCATAGGGTCACAGCACACAGCCTCTCCCCTTTCCATAGGGTCACAGCACACAGCCCCTCCCCTTTCCAAATGCATTACAGATTTTTAAGCATCCAGAAAGTTGAACCAGTAACTTTTCACGATGGTGTTTCCACTCTCAAGTGAGAAAGGCCACTGAGGCCATTACAGCAGCATGCAGAAGTGTCTCCTCTTAAACTAGTTCCATTTTTACCTTTCCTCTACGCNGGGTCACAGCACACAGCCCCTCCCCTTTCCATAGGGTCACAGCACACAGCCTCTCCCCTTTCCATAGGGTCACAGCACACAGCCCCTCCCCTTTCCAAATGCATTAGAGATTTTTAAGCATCCAGAAAGCTGAACCAGTAACTTTTCACGATGGTGTTTCCACTCTCAAGTGAGAAAGGCCACTGAGGCCATTACAGCAGCATGCAGAAGTGTCTCCTCTTAAACTAGTTCCATTTTTACCTTTCCTCTACGCCCATTGCCACCATCTTGATCTTCCCACTGCCAGTCGACTCCTCTCACCACCCTGGCACCTGCAAAGATTCCTCTTGCTGTAATTTTCTTTGATTTACGGCGAGACTCCAACAATACCCTGAAGTTATCAAAAGAAGAACCCACAAATGTCAAGATAATAAATAAAATCCACAGTGAAACATCAGGGATGGGAAACAAACAAACAAACAAAGCCCACAAATGCAGGTGTCAGTGTATGAATCACATCCACTCAATTCCCAACAGCAGCCCACAAGGTAGAGCTCCAGGATCTTCTCTGTCTCATTTGTTGTAGGTTTATGATTAGTTTTAATTCACAGATGGCATCAGGTTGGAAGGCATCCTCAAAGCTCACCTGGTCCAAACCCCCTTGCAGGCAGCAGGGACACCTCCAACCAGATCAGACTCTCCAGGGCCACATGAGGAAAAGGACCTGGGGTCATCTGGAGTCCTGTCTACAGTTCTAGAGCCCCCAGCACAGGAAGGACATGGAAGTGTTGGAGCCAGTGCAGAGGAGGCCACCAAGATGCTGAGGGCTGCAGCAGCTCTGCTGTGAGGACAGGCTGAGAGAGTTGGGGCTCTGCAGCCTGGAGAGGAGAAGGCTTCCAGGAGAGCTTGGAGTGGCCTTGCAGGGTCTGAAGGGGGCTGCAGGAAGGCTGTGGAGGGACTATTGACAAGGTCTGGGAATGGTAGGACAAGGGGAATGGGTTGGAAGTGTCAGAGGGGAGATTGAAAGTGGATGTTAGGAGGAAGTTTGCAGTGAGGGTGGTGAGAGACTGGCACAGGTTGCCCAGGGAGGTTGTGGTTGCTCCCTGCCTGGAGCTGTTCAAGGCCAGGTTGGAGGAGGCCTTGAGTGACCTGAGCTAGTGGGAGGTGTCCCTGCCTATGGCAAGGGGTTGGAACTGGCTGATCCTTGAGGTCCCTTCCAACCTTCCCATTCTGTGATTCTATGAAGTCTGACTTTGAGTATCTCCAGGGATGTAGCCTCAGCCACATCCCCGGGCAGCCTGTTCCAGTGTCTCACCACTCTCATTGTGCAGAACTTCCTCCTGATGTCCAACCAGTTTCAAACCATTGTCCCTCATCCTATCCCCACATGCCCTTCTAAACAGTCCCTCCCCAGCCTTCTTGTAGGGCCCCTTCAGATGATGAAGTGCAGCTCAGGATGTCCCTGGAGCCTTCTCTTCTCCAGGTTGAACAGCCCCAGTCCATTCAGCCTGTCCCCACAGCAGAGGTGCTGCAGCCTAACGATATAAAGCATTCTAATCACAACTTCTCCAAACTTCCCACCACCAGCAGCACTCTTGCAACCACCTCTGTGGCTCCAATGCCCAGGTCAGTGGCTGAATCAAAAAGCAGTTTCTGTTCTTTTGAGACTCGTGCCAGCAGATCTAGGGATCAGACAGGTATCTTGCAACCTGTAATCCTGTTAAGGATACCACTGAAGGAACAGAATCAATAAACAGCATTTCCCTTTCTCTTGGATGCTGCTTGGGCTGATGCTGCTGCCCTGTAAAGGCATCACACTGCTGCTACTGTCAGCATCCAGCAGATGGCAGGGAAAGCAAAAGCTCAGCTGGGGGAGCCGATGCAGAGAGCACAGCCCAGGGATTCCCCAGTTCACAGCCACAGACAAGGGCGACAGAAAACAAAGACTGGCTGCTTCCAGCTGCATCTTAGAAGGTTCTCAGTGCTTACAGAGCTGGGACAGAAAGCAGCACACACTGCTCTGGTGCACAGCTCAGAGATCACAGAACCACTTTGGCTGGAAAAGCTCCTTAAGCTCATCCAGTCCAACCATTCTCTTACTACCAAGGCTGGGGTTAAACCACGGCCCTTGGCACCACAGCTCTGCCTCTTGGAAACACCCCCAGAGACAGGGATTCAACCACCTCCCTGGGCAGCCCCTGCCAGGCTTTGAGAACCCTTTTAGGGAAGAAGTTTCTTTTGGAATCCAACCTAACCCTCCCCTGGCACCATTTCAGGACATTTCCTCTCCTCCTAGCACCTGAGCCTAGGGAGCAGAGCCCAACCCCCAGCTGCCTGCAGCCTCCTCTCAGGGAGCTGCAGAGAGCAATGAGCTCTGCCCTCAGCCTCCTCTGCTCCACACTGCACACCCCCAGCTCCCTCAGCTGCTCCTCCCCAGCCCTCTTCTCCAGACCCTTCCCCAGCTTCCAGGGATGGGGATTCCTAACACATCATTAAAGACCTCTCTCCTCTCCCTTTCCTTTCCTGCCTGCCCAGACTCACAGCTACCTACAGAGGCCTCCAGAGCTGCACATGCACAGCTCACAGCACAAGAAGCTCTGCTTGTTTGTGTCCCTTCTTCCCTCAGATGCTTGTAGAACCACAGAGCTGTTTGGGTTGGAGAAGCCTTCCAAGCTCATCCAGTCCAACCACCAACCAACAGGGCTGCTCCTCACCAGACCTGTTCTCCAGATCCTTCCCCAACTTTGTTGCCCTTCTCTGGACCTGTTCCAGCTCCTCTATGTCCTCCTTGGAGTGAGTGGCCCAATACTGAACCCAGGACTGAAGCTGTGGCCTCAGCAGTGCCCAGTCCATGGGCACAATCCCTGCCCTGCTCCTGCTGGCCACACCACTGCTGATCCAGTCCGTGGTGCTGGTGCCCTTCTTGACCACACTGCCTTAGTTTCAACCAACTGTTGATCAGCACCCCCAGGTCTTTCTCTCCTGGGCAGTTTCCACCCTCTCTGACCAAGCCTGGAGCATCCATGGGGTTGCTGTGACCCATGTGCAGGACCCAGCACTTGGTCTTGTTGAATCTCACACAGCTGGCCTCAGCCCATGGACCCAGCCTGGCCAGGTCCTTCTGCAGAACCTTCCTACCTTCCAGCAAATCCACACTCCCTCACAGCTTTCTGTCATCTGTAAACTGAGGGAGCCTCAGTCCCCTCCTCCGGATCATGGATCTAGACATCCATGAGAACTGGCCCAGCACTGAGCCTGGGGGAACACCACTCCATTCCCCACCACTCTCTGGGTCCTGCCATCAGCCAGATTTTAACCCAGCAAAGTGTCCACCCATCCAAGGTATGAGGAGCCAGAGATACCCCAGGTTGCAGAAGAACATGTGCAGAGTTTTTGATTTCCTTCACCCAAGCACCCTTGGATGCCTCTTGCCATCCTTCCCATGAGACATCCTGACACTCAATAGCACTGTGCTGCCTTTTTCTCCTCCTTCAAGCAGATAACCATAATCATGGTGTCTCTGCCTATGGCAGGGGGTTGGAACTAGATGAGCTTTGAGGTCTCTTCCAACCTTATCATTCTATGATTGTATGATTTTTTTCTCAGCTAACCTTGATCCAATAAACAGCTCCTTGGCTGATGAAGCTGCCAAAGAGAGCTCAATGGGAAGAACCAAACACATGGAAGAACGAAAAGATCAACTGCAAATCTACAGACTGCAGAAAACCTCTTCTCAGAACTAAACCTTGTACTTCAGGCTATATATCTATAGCTCATATACTGTACTATATATACATATAGCCTATAACAAACCCCTTATAACTAAACTTCAGCTAAAAAATAACAGAGAAGAAAATAATCTGGCACATACTCTAAAAAACAGGGAGATTTTTCAGACAGAGCTATGTGGAGACCCAGGTTTGTATGCTGCTGCCTATTCTCTATTAATTACACTAAGTCAACACTTCCTGCTCTGAAATCTCCTGCATTGCAGAGTGACTGCTCAGCCTGGCAGGGTGCTGGGCCAGCTTGCTTTAACTCTGCTGTTACCTAGAAAGGTTGCACCAGATGACCCCTGGGGTCCTTTCCAGCCTGGCATTCTGTGTGACTCTCAGTCTTGTTCTGCAAACATTGTAATTGAGACATTAAGTTTGCTACCCTGACAGCTAGACCTGCTGGCATGACTCTCAAAAGCACAGAAGTCACTTTTTGATTCAGCTTCTGACCTGGGCATTGGAGCCATAAGAGAAAAAACCACACAGTCCCTCCAGGACATGATTCAGGAACTCAGTGTATGTGCTCCAACCACTTCCTTCAAGTGTGGAAGTTCTGATAAAGCATATCAAGGAATTACCACAACTTACAAACCTTCCTTCTCCAAGACAAGGAAATGCAAGTTGTGTGACACATCAGACTGCACTGGGGCTCATATCTAGCAGAAAAGCTTCCAGAGATTTAAAGCAGGAACATTCTGCACTGTTAGCCCAGAGGTGACACCACAGCACACAGCCTTCATACAGTGGATCAGGGAGAGACTTCACCACAGCTCTCCAAGCATTTGCATTCAAGGGCAGGCAAAGATCAGTGCCCTCACTTCACTGGTGGAGGGCAGAGCTCATTGCCCTCTGCAGCTGCCTGTGAGGAGGGGGCAGACTCTGCTCCTTGGTGCCAAGGGACAGCAGCAGAGGAAATGGTTCCAAGCTGCCCCAGGGCAGGCTCAGGTTGGAGCTCAGCAAATCTTTGTGCCCTGGAAGGGCTCTCAACCATTGGCACAGGTTGCCCAGGGCAGTGCTGGAGTGTCCATCCCTGGGGGTGTTCCAGTAGCCTGTGGAGCTGTGCTTAGGGCCATGGTTTGGTGCTGACTCTGTAGCACTGGTTAGAGTCTTGGCCTGGATGAGCTTGGAGGTCTCATCCAACTGGAAGCAAACCTCAGAGCTTTATCTTCCCTAATGTCAGTTTCAGTAATCAACTCTGCAGTTTAAAAGTTAACCTCACAGAACTGTTCCTGTTCAACTGCAGGAGGGAAAAACACCCACCAAGCAGGTGTTACCTTTCACTGCCCGGTGTGGTAATTCTGTAGAAGCGGTGCCTCAGGTGGTGCTTGTCCCCGTGGTAGCAAACCGTGCACAGGTCGTAGTTGGTGCACTCAGCACACTTCCACCGGATGCCGATGATGGGCTGCTGCCGGCAGGTATCACACATGGTGCCATCGTGCTTGATGCCTGGGGGGGAAAGAGCAAGGCTGACACTGCTGCCACATCACCTCCCCCTGCTGCACGCCGCCAGGAGGTGAAGCCACAAAGTGAACGCTGGAGAAAGGCTGCCAGAGACACCCTGCCAGGCTGCGTGAGCGACGGGAGAGGATCATCGTGGCACCTTTAAGGGGCAGGGACACCTACTCCAGCAGCTTGCCGAAGCTCCACTCAGCCTGGCTTTCAACACTGCCAGCCTTGGAGCCTCCATGACTTCTCCACTACAGGCACCAGTACAGGTTGGGGCTGCCCTGTTGGAAAGCAGCTCTGTGGAGAACGACCTTGGAGCGCTGGTGGGCAGCAAGTTCTGCATGGGCAGCAGTGTGCCCTTGTGGCCAAGGGAGCCAATGCCAGCCTGGGGGGCATCAGGAAAAGTGTAGTCACCAGGGCTAGGGAGGTTCTTCTAATCCTCTGCTCTGCCCTGGTGGACCACAGCTGCAATACTGTGTCCAGTTTTGGGCTCCCCAGTTCAGGAGAGAAGAGACCTGCTGGGGAGAGTCCAGCAGAGAGCCACGAGGGTGAGTGGGGAACTTGAGCATCTCCCTGTGGAGAGAGACTGAGAGCCCTGGGGCTGGTTAGTGTGGAGAGGAGAAGAGAGAGGAGATCTGAGCAATGTCTGCAAATAGCTGAGGGGTGGGGGGCAAGTGGCTGGGGCCAAGCTCCTCTGGGTGCTCAGCAGCAATGAGCCAAGGAGCAAAGGCTACAAACTGGAGCAGAGAAGGTTCCACCTCCACATGAGGAGAAACTTCTGTGGTGTGAGGGTGGCAGAGCCCTGGAGCAGGCTGCCCAGAGAGGATGTGGAGTCTCCTTCTCTGCAGATTTTCAAGGCCTCTCTGGATGCATTCCTGTGTGAACTATCCTGGGTGATGCTGCTTGGCAGGGAGGTTCAACTCAATGATCTCTGGAGGTCCCTTCCAACCTCTAAAGTGCTGTGATTCTCTGGGCAACCTGTTCCAATGCCTCACGGGGAACAATTGCTTCCCAATAGCCAATCTAACACCAGCTTCTTTAAGTATGAAGTCATCAGCCCTTGTCCTGTCACTACAAGTCCCTGTCAAAAGTCCCTCCTCAGCTCTTCTGGAGCCCTCTTCAGGTACTGGAAGGTCTACCTTAGAGCTTTCTCTTCTTCAGGCTGAAGAGCCACAACTCTCAGTCTGTCTTCATGGAAGAGATGCTCCAGCCCTCTGAGCATCTTCACAGCCTCCTGTGGATCTGCCCTAATGATTCCATGTCTCTCTTGTGCTGGGGACTCCAGAGCTGACCACGGTACTACAGCTGGGCTCTCATGAGAAGCTGGACTCTGGCTCCTATCTCCCATCACTGCTCTGCTCCTGAGATGTTCTGTCTTTCCTCAGCTCAAAACCCAAGCAAGGTGTACAAGTCTTTTTCCATCTGTACTAATCAAGGAAAGAAATGAGAAATACTTTAACTCCAAGTTAAAGGGTCAGAAATGCCAGTACAGCAAAATACACAGGCAGCCTGGAATTCTCTCTCTGGACACCTTGCACCTCAAGGGCTGTGTTCACCTGTGCACAGGTGAAATCGTTGGTGTGACTTACACATTGTGTACAGCAGAAAAGAGAAGAGCTTTGCTCTGCTCATGTTAACATGGGATCAAAAAATCAGCTCTCCTAGACAGATGTCATTAGCTTCATAAAAAAGCTGTTGCCACTTTGGAAGGGGTTTGCTGCTTTGTATCTTTTGAGAAGAGTATCCCAGATATGCTCTGCCCAGGCTTGCATAAAACCAGAGCTCTCAAGACTGCTTTCTGCCCAGCTACAGCAGAGTGAAAGTGATCAGTCACAGTTTCCACCCCAGACAGTCACAAGTGTATCAAAAAAAAACAACAATTCTCCTGCTGTCTGCAACAAAACGGCCAAGAGAAGAGAGAAGCACTGGCACCCAGTCTGCAGCAGGAGAAATAGGAGCACTAAAAGGTTGCAGCAACACAAAGCATTGCCAGTCACTCACCCTCAAAGAAACCAAACAAACCAGCCATGAAACCAGGCCACTCTGAAATGAGTGAGGGGAAGAGTTGGGTTTGGACCTCCAGAGGGGATTCTTTTGGAAATGATTGCCAGCTTCACTATAAACCTATCAGACCCTTGTGCCCCCAGTCTGAGCCATCTGCAGAGAAGAAAAAGCAACAGCTGGGAAGCAAACCTGAAGGAAAAGCCTTCTTGTCTGATCAGTTCACAGCATCACACAACAGCTGAGGCTGGAAGCAGCCTCTGGGGATTGTCTCCTCCAACCAGCACTACACTAGAGCCAACTGCCCAGGACCACATCCAGCCGGGCTCTGAACACATCCAGGAATGCAAGCTCCACAATGCAGCCTGTTCCAGTGTTCAAGCATCCCTAGAGCAAACGTGTTTCTCCTTACTCTGCAGTGGAAACTCCTGTATTCCAGCTTGTGCCCTTTACCTCAGGCTGTCCCCTGGCACCACTTAAAAAAGCCTGGGTCCATTCGCTCTGCATCCTCCATCTGTAGCTTACACTCTTAGGTCCCTATCTTGAGTCTTGTCCAGGCTAAGCATCACCAGATCCCTCACCCTCTTCTCATACCAGATGCTGTAAGATCCCTTAAACACACCTGCAGCCCTTCTCTTGGCACACTCTGTACATCCCTGTCTCTCTCTCACACTGGGGAGCCCAGAACTGGACCAGTACTCCAGGTGTGGTGTCACCAGTACTGAGTAGAGAGGATCTATCACTTCCCTCCTACTGCAGCCCATGATGCTGGCTCATGGTCACTTGGTTGTCCACTGGGACCCCCAATCTTCTCCTGCAAATCTGCTCTCCAGCCACTTGCTCCCAGCTCCTACTGGTGCGGGGGTCACTCCTCCTCAGGTGCATGACTTGGCCCTTCCCTTTGTTGAACTCTATGAGATTCCTCTTGGCCCACTCCTCCAGCTTGTCAAGATCCCCCTGAATGCCAGCAAAGTCAGCTCATGTTCATTTCTCCTAAGCAAGAAAGGTTCTCACCCCAGCCTCAAGTATAACTTGGTCTCAGGATTACAAATTTTCCTGATGCGTGAACACTGGAGTAAACATCATAAATATTTAGTTAAGCCTGGAAGAGACAACACACTGGGAGCACAAACTGCACTCAGCATTGCAGAGATCTGAGCAGCTCTTCACAGGCAACCAAGAGAGCCTTCAGTGACCCCTGAAGCTGCTGCTGTCACACCAGATGCTCACTGCAGCTCCCAGAAGGGTTCACCAGCAGAGCAGCATCCAGCCCTTGTCCACCTGAGCTGAAGTGCTGAAGATGCAGCACAGACATGCCCTGTAACCCCTACCCTTAACTGCCAACTCCGACTACCAGACAACACACCTGAGATGCCAAACTCATTCCTTATGACTTCCTGACCTTTGCCAAGCACTTGCTGCCTGGTGACAAGAACTGGAGTTGCTGGTGTCTGTCTGCACAGCAGCTGGAAACCTCCTCTAGATTTTCTGCCCCTAGAGAACCCCAGAAGCGACCTTGCTGCCAACATGGAGCGTTACAGAGGAGGAAGCTGCCTAACTGGTGATCCACTCTGAGACTGTGAAGGCTGCTACCTGCTGATGACAGAACCACAGCACCAATCATCTTAAAGGCCTTTTCCAATCAAAACAAGTCCAACCATTCAAACTCTGCCAGGGCTGGAGCTAAAGCATGGCACTCAGTACCACATCTCTGCATCTCCTAAACACCTTTGGGGTGGGGATTCAACCATCTCCCTGGGCAGCCTGTGTCAGTGTCTAAGAACATTTTAAGTAAAGAAGCTTCTTCTAATAGTCAACCTAAACCTCCCCTGGTGCAACTTGATGACCTATAACACTCCAAGAGACACAATTAGCAAGAATAAAAGCCATGAATTGCATTAACTATCCTACTGGTTCTTGGTGGCCTTCAAGAGCTGGCACACTAAAAAGGATTCAGATAATCTGTTGATGTTTTGTTGCCTTTCTTAAAGTCTAACCAGACATGGAGGAGACCTAATAGCAGCCTGTCAGTACCTGATGGGAACCTACAAGAAGGCTGCAGAGGGATTGCTTCCAAAGGCCTACGGTGACAGGATGAGGGCAGTGGCTTGAAATTAGAGCAGATTGAGATTGGATGTGAGGAACAAGTTCTGCACCAGGAGGCTGCTGCAACACTGCAACAGGTTGCCCAGGGAGGTGGTTGAGGCCTCAGCCCTGGAGATGTTCAAGGTGAGGCTGGACAAGGCTGTGGGCAACCTGATCTAGTGGAGGATGTTCCTGATGAGTGCAGGGGGTTGGGCTGGGTGAGCTTTGGAGGTCCCTTCCAACCCAAACCATTCTGATTCTATGGTGCTTGAGTCTGAGAGGTTGCATTTGGTGAGGGATTTTTATATTTGGTTAAATTTGTATCTCACCAAACCCACAGAAGTTACACAACCATGGATTCTGCTTTTAAATGGTTGCTGAAGTTCAGGAAAGAGAGCTTGCCAAGGATCACATTTATTCTGGATGTAAAAGAACCAAGGAACTGAATGCTACAGGATTCTGCAATTTGTCCAAGCAGAAGGAAAGAGGGCAAAAAAAAAGAGCTATCACAGAACTGGGTCATCTCACAGTGAAGTGAAATACAAACCAAGGACTTCCAGCCCAACAGTTGCTGTGGAAAAAGTCAGGAAAACTACCTAAGGAAAGAAGAAGGAAAATAAAACAAAGATATCTGACTCAAAAGCCATTCTGTTGACTGTAGTGTCTGGGACTAAAAGCAGTGTTTGTCTGTAGCTGGAGTCTCTGCTTGAGTCTCACATCTCCATCTCACAGACCTCTCAACATCACCCTGACAGATGGAGCCTTTCTTCTCCCATCTCCTGACACCAGCAGCAACACCCACTTCAGTGCATGCCTCACCTGCCCATGCTGCCCCATTCTGTCCACCAGGCCAGCAAAAGGCTTTGCAGAGCTGAGCTGTGAACTGCATTAAGAAAGGCACTCAGCTAGAAAGCAGCCAGGAGGGAAAACATTCTGCTGGATCGCTTTGGCAGTGCCACTCTGTGTGGGGCGGCACAGCAAACCGAGAGCTGCAGGGCAGGAGCAGGCCATCCTGTTACAGGATGTTTAACCACTGCACCAGGAGCTGGAGGGAGAAGAGGGTTTGTGTGCCTCTGGCAGCAGCCAGCTGAGAGAGACTGAACTTCATGCTGGAAAGAGCTGCCACTACTGGATCATGAAACGCCACAGCTAAGACAGCTAAGCTCTCACTCATAACACAGGCAATCAACAGCACATCTGCAAAGAGCTTGAAAGAGACTTCCTCTGTTTCCCATTTGAACTGGGAAGTAGATACAGAAGTGTAGCACAGCGAGCGCGGTTGTTGCGCGGCTGTTGCGCTGAGCCCCTGGCTGTCGCGCGCTGAGCCCCTGGCTGTCGCGCGCTGAGCCCGGCTGTCGCGTGGTGCCCCTGGCTGTCGCGCGCTGAGCCCCTGGTTGTCGCGCGCTGAGCCCCTGGTTGTCGCGCGCTGAGCCCCTGGCTGTCGCGCGCTGAGCCCCTGGCTGTCGCGCGCTGAGCCCCTGGCTGTCGCGCGCTGAGCCCCTGGCTGTCGCGCGCTGAGCCCCTGGCTGTCGCGCGCTGAGCCCCTGGCTGTCGCGCGCTGAGCCCCTGGCTGTCGCGCGCTGAGCCCCTGGCTGTCGCGCGCTGAGCCCCTGGCTGTCGCGCGCTGAGCCCCTGGCTGTCGCGCGCTGAGCCCCTGGCTGTCGCGCGCTGAGCCCCTGGCTGTCGCGCGCTGAGCCCCTGGCTGTCGCGCGCTGAGCCCCTGGCTGTCGCGCGCTGAGCCCCTGGCTGTCGCGCGCTGAGCCCCTGGCTGTCGCGCGCTGAGCCCCTGGCTGTCGCGCGCTGAGCCCCTGGCTGTCGCGCGCTGAGCCCCTGGCTGTCGCGCGCTGAGCCCCTGGCTGTCGCGCGCTGAGCCCCTGGCTGTCGCGCGCTGAGCCCCTGGCTGTCGCGCGCTGAGCCCCTGGCTGTCGCGCGCTGAGCCCCTGGCTGTCGCGCGCTGAGCCCCTGGCTGTCGCGCGCTGAGCCCCTGGCTGTCGCGCGCTGAGCCCCTGGCTGTCGCGCGCTGAGCCCCTGGCTGTCGCGCGCTGAGCCCCTGGCTGTCGCGCGCTGAGCCCCTGGCTGTCGCGCGCTGAGCCCCTGGCTGTCGCGCGCTGAGCCCCTGGCTGTCGCGCGCTGAGCCCCTGGCTGTCGCGCGCTGAGCCCCTGGCTGTCGCGCGCTGAGCCCCTGGCTGTCGCGCGCTGAGCCNTGAGCCCCAGGCTGTCGCGCGCTGAGCCCCAGGCTGTCGCGCGCTGAGCCCCAGGCTGTCGCGCGTTGAGCCCCAGGCTGTCGCGCGTTGAGCCCCAGGCTGTCGCGCGTTGAGCCCCAGGCTGTCGCGCGTTGAGCCCCAGGCTGTCGCGCGTTGAGCCCCCGGCTGTCGCGCGCTGAGCCCCCGGCTGACGCGTTCTGAGCCCCCGGCTGACGCGCTCTGAGCCCCCGGCTGACGCGCGCTGAGCCCGGCTGACTCGCGTTGCCCCTGTTGCCTGCCCACCACGTTCTCACTCTTCCACACTGACAAGATGAGGAGTGAAAATAAAATGAGTAAGAAGGTCAAGATAAAGGTGCGCTCACTTCCCAACTAGCAGCTCAGGTAAAGCAGGAATGACTTGGGGGAAACTAAATTTACAGTTAATGAGAAAAAAAAAAAAAAATATGGTGAGAAAAATAAAAATGAAACCATCTTCTGCCCACACTCCTACTTTCCAGAGCAACTTCGCTCCCTCATTCCCAACCATTCCATCTCCCTTTTTCTTCCCAGGGGAAATGGTCACAGAATAGTTTTGGTTGGAAAAGGTCTTTAAGGTAATGGAGCCTAACCACTAATACTGCCAAGTGGTAGACACCTGTGATGGTTTGGGAGTTCCCTGCCCCCCACACTTTGTAAAACAACCCAGGCTAGAACTCAGCCAGCCGGAAGTGAAGGACTGAAGCTCTATTTACAACTCAGCACAATGTACAGCAGAGATAGACACAACAGACAGGAATAGTTACAGACAGAGACAAGTTAAAGGGAATACAGAAACACAACTCCCCTCCCAGAAATCAGAGACCCCAGGAAGGGTTCCCAACCACCCTTCCACCTTCTCCCCATCCCTGTACCTTACCCCCAGGTTTGCCTTATGCACAAGGTGAATTAGGAGGATCGGCCAAGGGGAGTTAGAAGAAAAGTGGTTAGTGAAGATTAATCAGCAGAGGAGCCAGAAGCTGCTAGACTGCCCCAGACGCTGTTCTCCCAGAGAGAGACAGACAGAGACTGACTTAGCTACGTTTTGGTTATTTTCCCAAAACAATCTCAGCAAGCCTATGAGTGAAGCAGACATCATGATGTTTTCCTTTCACAGCCTGTAGTGTAATTTTCTCTATTAAAATATTCTAATTAGCCTCAAATCAGCACAACACCACTAAAGCATGTCCCAAAGCACCATGTCTGCATGTCAGAACCCCTGCAGTGAGGGTGACTCAGCCACTCAGAGCTCTGAGAAGCCCACTCCAGTGCCTGACAAACCCTTCTGTGAAGAAACCTCAGTGAAGATGGGGAAGAAGGGGCTAAGGTCAGTTCATGACAGCTACTCACACTTTTCCCTGGGTCCTCTCCATGGCTGGAGTCCTTCAGGAGAACTCTGCTCATTCATATGCTCTCCAAGGGCTGCATGCCTTTAAGGCATGCCCACCTGCTCCAGCATGAGATCCTCCCCAGGCTGCAGAGTGGTTGCCTGCTGCACTGTGGCCCTGCATGGGCTGTATCACTGTGGTCTCCATCCACTCACCACCATCTACCTGCCAACATTCAGTACTGAGGACCTGATGCTGGCACTGCCCACGCTTCTGGAGAGGGAAGGAGACAATGCTGAAGACAAACTGTGCTCTAGCTCAGGGACTGAGTGCTCACCAGCACCTTCCAACTTACTTTCACCAAAGAGCAAACCCATTTGTGGGGTAAATTAAAGTACACCGCACAGGAACATGTAGGAGACTGAATCAGGTGTAAGCTCTGGAGCCAAACCAAAATCCTGACCCAAATGCAACCTGTATCTGTCACCTAAACCACTTCTGCTCCCTGAAAGGCTGTTTAAGAGGGATTGAGAAACACAATTTACTGAGCTTATACAAGAACACCTTCAATACTACTGCGATACACTAAATGTGCCTGAGAACTTCAGAACTCAAACTCCAGCCCTGCAGCTGGCCAGATGTGAACCAGAAGAACATTTTACCTCTCTGAAAGGAGAGAATGCAAAAGCTAAAGCTGAGTACTCTTCACAACTCCCTGGGAGCAGGCCATTTCAAAACAAAACCAGTTTTGTGTCATCCTCCACACTGCACTGAAAAGAACCCAAAGCAGGTAATGAGATTTTTACCAAGCCTAATTACTTTTCAATAGCTGCCATCTCCTAGTGTCCCTCCAGCCTTCCTACATCTCAAACACGCAGTATTCATGGCCTCCATTTGTCATTACTGGATTTACCAGTTGCATTTCCCATCAGTTTCACAGCATCTCAGAGTGCCAGGGGCTGGAAGTGACCTCCAAAGCTCATCCAGTCCAATCCCTACCAGAGCAGAATCACCCAGAGCAGATTACACAGGGACACATCCAGGCAGGGCTTGAATATCTCCAGAGAGGGAGACTCCACAACACCCCTGGGCAGCCTGTTCCAGGGCTCTGTCACCCTCTGTGCTGGTGTGAGGCTAATTGGAATATGTTAATGAAAAAAAAACAGATGCTAGGCTGTGAAAATCAAACAGTGGTGATGTCTGCTGCACTCACAGGTTTGCTGAGATGTGTAAGAACAAGAACACAAACACAGACAACACACACAGAGAGTCTGTCTCTTTGGGATCTTCTGGCATTTCTGCTGTGTGACCCAACTCATCATTCTGCTTCTAACCCCCCTTGCACATCCTCCAAACTCACCTTGCACATAAGGCAGACCCTGGGGTAAGGTAGAGGGGTAGAAAGAAGGTGGAAGGGTGGTTGGGAGCCCCTCCTGGGGACTCTGATTGCTGGAAGGGGGATTGTGGTTCTGTATGACCTTTAACTTGTATATCTCTGTAACTATTCCTGTCTGTTGTGTCTGTCTCTGCTTGTGCATTGTGCTGAGCTGTAAACAGAGTTTCAGTCCTTAACTTCCAGCTGGCTGAGTCTAGTCTCGGGGATCTCATGAAGTGGAGGGGGCAGGGAACTCCCAAACCATCACACCCTCACAGGGAAAAAAAACTTTTCCTCATGTTTCCATGGCACTTCCTATGCCTCAGCTTCCACCACTGCCACTCGTGCTGTCATTGGGCATCACCCAGCAGAGCTGGCTCCATGCTCTGGACACTCACCCTGCACATCTTTAGAACCATGAATGAGGGCAGTCCTCAAGTTCCTGCTCTCCAAGCTAAACAGCCTCAGCTCCCTCACTTTCCTAACTGTATGTGCCTGCCACAGTTATTTGCACTTTTGCCACCTATTCCCACATCCTCCCTGGAAGATGCTCAGAGGGCTGCAGCAGCTCTGCTACAGGGACAGGCTGAGAGAGTTGGGGTTCTGCAGCCTGGAGAAGAGAAGGCTTCCAGGAGACCTTGGATTGGCCTTCCAGGATCTGAAGGGGGCTATAGGAAGGCTGAGGAGGGACTATTGACAAGGGCTTGGAATGCCAGGACAAGGGGCAATGGGTTTGAACTGGCAGAGGGGAGACTGAAAGTAGATGGTAGGAGGAAGTTCTTGACATTGAGGGTGGTGAGACACTGGCACAGGTTGAGGGTGGTGAGACACTGGCACAGGTTGCCCAGGGAGGTTGCGGAGCACAGAATCACCCAACGTGATCGAGGATCACATTCTTTGCTTCTGTGCTCCACAACCTCCCTGGAGGTGTTCAAGGCCAGGCTGGATGAGGCCTTGAGTGACCTGTGCTAGTGGAAGGTGTCCCTGCCTATAGCAGGGGGTTCGAACTGGATGATCTTTGAGGTCACTTCCAACCTTCCCATTCTGTGATTCCCTATTCCACCACTCCTCTGTCACCATTCACTTGGCAAATTTTAGAGCCTTTGCCTACAAGTTTTCAAAATCCTTGTTTGCTCTTAAAGCTGAAAGGAAACCAAAGCAGTGTTGTTCACACTGCTGTATGGATTTGTTAGGGATCTCTCTTTTATGCTAAAGGTAATTAGGTGGCAATTTACAGCTGCCCAGTGAAGGAACTTTTTAGCAGTAAAATACACACACACACACACACACATGATGGTGAGGGCTGGCAGAGACCTCTGCAGATCATACAGTCCAACCTTCCTGCTAAAACAAGCCCACCAGAGAAGCCTGCCCAGTATCACAAAGTACAGGTGAGTTTGGAATCTCTCCAGAGGAGACTCCACCACTCTCTGGTCAGCCTGCTCCGGGGCTCCAGCACTCTCACAGGAGAGTTTTTCCTTAAGTGAAACCTCCTGTGCTCTAGTTTGTGCTCACTGCCCCTTGGCCTGTTACAGGAGCTTGCCCCCATCTTCCTGCCCCCCATCCTTTAGCTCTTGTTGAGCACTGAGCAGATCCCTCTCATGTTGCTCCTCTCCAAACTAAATAGCCTCAGGACTCAGCCTTTCCTCCTCACAGAGATGCTCCAGTCCCCCCAGCATCTTCACATCCCTTGTTGGACTCTCTTGAACTGGGGAGCCCAGAACTGGACACAACACTCCAGATGTAGCCTCACCAGGGCAGAACAGAGCAGGAGGAGCAGCTCCCTTGACCTGCTGGCCATATGCTCCTGCATGCAGCCCAGGAGGTCTGGGCACCAGGGGTATCTGCAGCACTCACTGTCCAGCACAGCTGAACTCAGGTATCTCAATTACTTCTCAGAACCAATCAAATTTGGTTTCCCACAGACTTGCTACTCTCCTCTGAACTCTAAGCCAAAATCCTTTCACATCACACCAGCAATACCAGACAAGAGCTACCATCAGCTACTCAGTAAACTGATCCCTTTACACACCAATTTAACAAGCAACAGCAAGGTTTTGTTCTTCCCATTTCTCTACTCCAGGTAAGTTTTACACCACAGACTCCAGGCATAGTGAAGGCAAAGAGTCTTAGAGATCAACAAACTGTGTGAGAACATAAACCAGTGGCCCTACAAACATAACCCAGCTCTTAAATACCCTGTCTGGCAGTAGCCAATTAGGCAATTGTTCTATGCAAGAGATGCCAGACTTGCCAAAGCACAGCTCCTATCTGGTAAGGGTAGCACAAGATACACGAGGAGGGAGAGGATTACTGTGTAGGAGCCATGGGAGAAGGGCAGGAAGAGAAGGACACGTTTAAAAAACCAAAGCAGAAGGTTGCCCAAGCACCACTGCTCCTAAAGCTATTAGGTTCTTTTCACTTGTGAGCAAATAGCAAAAAAAAAAAAAAAAATCTTAACCAAGACAATCTGCCTTAAATTGCATTTGATGTGCTAAATGCAAGAAGAAACAAACAAATACAGAGGATGAATTAACTGAGGTGATCTACCTTTTAAAATGTTCCAGCACCAGAGAAGGCTCCAGGGAGACCTAACAACAGCCTGCCAGCACCTGAAGGGGGCTACAAGAAGGCTGCAGAGAGACTGTTTGCAAAGGCAGGACGAGGGCAATGGCTTCAAACTAGAGCACAGCAGATTGAGATTGGATGTGAAGAACAAGTTCTGCACCAGGAGGCTGCTGCAACACTGCAACAGGTTGCCCAGGACCTCATCCCCGGAGTTATTCAAGGTGAGGCTGGACAGGGTTGTAAGCAACCTGCTGTAGTGGAGGATGTCCCTGTTGAGTGCAGGGGCTTGGGCTGGATGAGCTTTGGAGGTCCCTTTCAGCCCAGGCCATTCTATGATTCTATGGTGACTGATGCAGCACTTCAGGTTGCAGAGAGCAATCAGCACAAGTGCAGAAAGCCACTCTCCTGCAGACAGCAGCTGCAGAACCCAGAACAGAGCTCTCCTGGCTGCAGCTGCAGGACAATCCCACGGCAAGACTCCACTTCCTGACCCCAGGCCCTCAACCACCTCTCCTCAGGCGACTGGGTAAATATTTTAAGCAGGAAAATAACACTGTTACTTTGAACCAACGGCAGAGGAAACGGATGACAAAGGAGTTTTTGTCCAAGCTGTATGGAAAGCAAATCTCCAGAAAGAAGTGAATTGCCTGCAAGGAGCTTGAGTGTTACATGAGCAGACCTTGAGCTTCTCTTCAGCACTTTCAGAACTGCTCCTTCCTATTTCTTTTCCACAACACTGCCAGGAAAAAAAAAAAAAAAAAAAAAAAAAAAAAAAAAAAAAGGGACTCTCAAGACACCCGGATCGTGGTAAAAGGCTAATTTACACAAAGACCAGGCTGTGGGGGCTCCCTCTCTGGAAGTGTCCAGGACAAGGGGTAATGGGTTTGAACTGGCAGAGGAGAGGTTAAAACAGAATGTTAGGAGGAAGTTGTTTGCAGTGAGGGTGATGAGACACTGGCACAGGTTTCTCAGGGAGGTTGTGGAGCACAGAACCTCCCTGAGAATCATCATCCTTGTGGTGATTCTGTGCTCCACAACCTCCCTGGAGGTGTTCAAGGCCGGGCAGGATGTGGTCTTGAGTGACCTGTACTAGTGGGAGATGTCCTTGCCTATGGTAGGGGGTTGGAACTGGCTGAGCTTTGAGGTCCCTTCAACCTTCCCATTCTATGACTTACCTGCAGCCACATCACCCTGCTAATCTATTGCATCCCTCCATGAACTCCATTTGGAACCCACTACACAGGGCCTAACTCAACCTCTAACTGACAATTTGCTTTTTTTCCATGTCCCAGTTTACTGACCTCTCTCAACTGCTCTGTCTTGCATGAAGACAAGCTGGCCAGGGCAAACATGCTCACCAACAGGCAGCAAACAGCCAGCACAGAAGACACCACTGAGAAATAAAACAGTTTCTATCACAAACCACTTCTCACCCAAGTGACTACCTCTGGAGCAAACAGCTTACAAGAGATCACAGAATCACAGAACATCAGGGGTTGGAAGGGACATCCAGAGACTGAGTCCAACCCCCCAGCCAGGCCAGGTCAGGTCACACAGGAGCACATCCAAATGGGCCTTGGAAGTCTCCAGAGAAGGAGACTCCACCACCTCTCCGGGAAGCCTGCTCCAGGACTCCAGCACCCTCACAGTAATGTTTCTCCTCATGTTGAAGTGGAAGCTCCTGGGTTCCAGCTTGCACCTCTTTTTCCTTGTCCTATCACTGGGTACCACCAAAAAGAGCCTGGCACCTTCATCTTGACACCCACCCCTCAGATATTTATAGACATTAATAAGATCCCCTCTCAGCCTTCTCAAGACCAAAGAGCCACAGGTCTCTCACGTAAATCATCCACGAGGTTTGACTTTATGGCAGACTGAACATTTTCATACTGAGGCTGTTTGTGTCATTAACAGTTACCACGGTCTGGCAATGCTGCTAACAGCCTGCCATCAACAGTGAACCATGAAGTCTGGGAGGCATGGTCCTGGCCCCAGAGTAAAGGTATATGCATAGCTAAGCACCTACAGCTATCCAGCTGAGGCCAGGGTCTGGTTTTTATTCACCAGAATGAGCTTCAAACACTACTTCTGCCAGGCAGTGGGTTCCTGTCTGTAGCTGCACAAGCCTCAAACTCACCCAAGCAGCAGCTCTGGCTGCAAGCACCATTGTTAAGAACTTACAAGCAAGTCTGGCTCTGAACAGCTAATAAAAGAATTCCCAGCAACAGAAAAGTTCCTTTTGATTCCTGCTGCTGCATTTTCATGTGTACCCTCACTTATAAACATGTAGTCATCTTCTGCCTGTTCATTTATGAACCAGAAAGGTGCTCATTTTAAACTGATGATTTAATACTGTGCTAAAAGCATCACCAACCCAAACCCTCATCTTTTAGATGTTCAACAGCATCATTAACACTACCAGCAGAAATCTCCACCACCTAATCCCACTCTTCCTTTAACTCTTTACACCAAAATGATCTGAACACCCCCTAGACGTGGTAAGAAACTATCACCCCAAATCAGAGTCCCTCGCTCTAAGTCACTGCCATGAAGAAAAATAATTACAGGAAGGTGGAAAGCTTTAGAGGGGAAGTGATTTGCCCAAGAATATAAAACCAGATCAGTAGCAAAGCCAGTCCAAACGAACAGCATCCTAAAGCCATTAACTTTGCCCTTTTGGTTCTACTGCTTTACAGGAAACCATGACCACAAAAACAACTCCCCCCAGCAAAAAGCAACCCTGGGTAGCTCCATACAGCACTTCCCTGAGGATGGGCTAAAAACCTCAGGAAACACCCTTTAGGAAAGCCTGAAAACAGCAATGTTTGAGGGTTTTTCCCTACAGCAACATACACAGCCCTACCTGAAGCAGGAACTAAAATTCTAATATAACTGAAATTTTGAAGGAATAAAGCAGCCCCCCCCCAAAAAAAACCCAATCAAAACAAAAACTGGGGACTTAAAATCGAGCACAGATTAAGAGCAGGCTTCCAGACACAGCTAACAGGATGCCCTCACCTTACAAAGTGCTCAAGCAGAGCTAGAGTAAGGAGTACTCAAGATCTATGCACACACCTCAGTTTTAAGCAGAAGCAGTCCCACTGGTTTCTACATGACATCAAATGCAGGTAAAGTTTCAAAGCATAAACACCTGCAAGACAAGGATCCACAACCTGAAAGACTACTCTTAACTTCCTGCTCCAAGGTCTACCTCAAAAAGGTTTTCAGCTCATTTTCACAGAGCACCTACAAAGCAACAAAAACCAAGCCATGAAGCTGGGGGAGAAGATGATGCCCAGCTTCACCCTGCTGCTGTAATTTTCCTTTCGGTAACAGTGCACACAGCTGGCTCAAAGATGGTCTCTGCTCTCCTTCCGATCCACGACGAAAGACTCACTACCTCTGAGTACCCCCAACCAATCAGTCCAACCATCTCATCATGGAGGCAATCCTTCACCCCAAACCACCTCACCGTACTTCTGACCAAACTCAACAAAGCTTTTGTGAGTTTTCGTTGTGAAAACAGGTGCTAAAACGAACCTTTCCCTGCAGTGCTCGCAACGCCAAGGCTGCCGCATACCGTCAGCGCCGATCGAAACCCATTGTCCCAAACTGACAGGATTTAAAGCAGAAAATATCCAGCAGCCAAGCGATTAACAGAACGAAGGAACTCTTTTTTAGCAGCAAGCACCTTCTCTACTCGAGAGCCGGTCCGGCACCACAGATAAAAGGCAGCGTACGGCCTACAAAACACCATTGCAACCACTTGCTGTAATCTTCGACCGAACGCTGCTACAGCCCAACCACCGGCTCGGTGACAGTCACCATTTTACAGAAGGGCTCTGAAACACAAATTCGAGGGCGGGGATGGGATAAAACCAAAACAAACCCTTGAGCTGCCACCCTCGCAGCTCCCTTCCTGCCCCATGCAGCCCCGGCGCCGGCTCCCCACGGCAGATCACTCTTACTTTGTCTGCCCCACAGTAAAAGGCAACTCCTCTGCCCAGGGCCACGCACGATGCACACACTCCGCCTTATCCTGCACGGACGGACGAACACGCACACGGCCGCGGGCAGCCCTGTGGGGGGCGGTAGCCTCCTTACCCCCAACAAACCCCGAAGGGAAAGGCGCAGCCCGACGCGGGAGAGGACGGGGAGCGACTGTCCCGCAGTGCTGGGCCCGCAGCTCCGCTGCGCTGCCGGGCACTCGGGTGCTGCCCCCTACAACCCGCCGAAGGACTCCTCCCACCCAGCCCCAGCCGCCGCTCACCGGTGGGCGCACTGTCGAGGATGCGGAGATCGTAGGCCCCGGAGCAGCGGTAGTTGGCGGCGGTGCCATTGTCCCACACCACGACCACCTCCTCGGGGCTCTCGAAGCTGCGGACGGTGCCCACATGGCCCTCGCCGCCATCCTGTTTCCCCCACTTCCAATCTGGGCCGCGGACCACCCGGGCGCCGACTCCCTCCACCATCACCCGGTTGTTCCGCGAGCTGCTCATCCCGGCGACGCCCCGCGGGCCCGGGCCCCGCGGCGGCTGGAGAGGGCGCGCAGCCCGACGGTGCCGAGGAGGGACCTCGATGGGGACGGTGGGGAGGCAGGATGCGGGTGCCGGTGCGGCGAGGGGAGGGCGGAGAGATCCTGAAGCGACGACGAGCAGGGGAGGCAGGGGCCCCTCCGACGGGCCGGGGGAGGCTACCGGGGCGGCGGGAGCCGGCAGGATAAAGTCTCCGGACGACTCTTACCCTCGCTTGCTTCTTTCCTCCCTAGGCACCCATCCCCAGCGGCCCCCTCCCGGCCCGCGGCTCCCGCACCCCACAGCGGCAAGCCTCGGCCGGCCCCCCGCGCCCGCCGCTACATCCGGGGCCTGCGGCCGCGACGGCACCAGGGAGACAGCGGCGGCCGCCAGCCTGCCCCCGCGCTGCGCATGCGCCCCGCACCCAGCCTCCGCGCAGCTGCGGGCGGGCCGATGCTGGGGCGCCCCCTGCGGGGCCGGGGGCGCACTGCCCGAGCAGAGGCGTTCCGTTGAGTCGGGCCGTGGCTGGGGAAGGCGGCGGCGACGGTTCGGGTGTGGGTGCTGCGCTGCGCTGCTGTTAGGGCTAGAAGGGTCGGCGAGAGCCTTGCCTGACCTCTGTTGTGGTTGGAGCCGGCAGGTCTAGAGAAGTGGTTGTACCCCTGGCCTCGGCGCTGGTGAGGCTACAGCTTCGGTACTGGGCTCAGTTTTGGGGGACCCTTCCTCCAAGAAGGACATTGAGGGGCTGGGGTGGATGCAGAAACGGACAGCAAAGGTGGTGAGAGGATTGGAGCACAAGTCCTTAAGGAGCAGCTGAGGAGCTGGGGTTGTTCAGCCTGGAGAAGGGGAGAGACCTTCTGGCTCCGTCCAGCTGCCTGGGCGGAGATCGGCAGCAGCTGGGGCCTGGTGTCTGCTCCAGGGTGATAGGAAATGGACTCCGCTTGCACCGGGGCAGGTTTAGTTTGGACGTAAGGAAAATGTCTTCCTTGAAATGTTTCTCAAACCCTGGAACAGGCTGCCCAGGGCAGTGGCCGAATTATTATCCCTGCAGGTGTTTAAAAGCTGTCTAGAGGTGGTGCTGAGGGACATGGTTTAGCAGCAGCCCTGGCAGTGTTGGACTCGATGATCTCAAAGGTCCTTTCCAGCATAAAGGGCTCCATGCAACCACCAGGCTGCCACCACATTCCTCGCATAACTCGGTCCCTCCTAAACCGTGCTAAGGTTAAAGAACCTCCAGCGTGAACCCGAGTCCTGACGCTGTGCACCGCCAGGCAGCGTCCGATGGCTGCTGCAGAGCCCTCGGAACCTGCCTGGGAGAGGAATGACACTGCAGGCACTTGGGGCTTGTTCCTTCTCCCCATCCAAAAGCTCCCCGCAGCTTGTACCAGCTTCTTCTATCTGAGTGAAACAAAATAACACAAGGCAGAATTCCCCTTTCCATAGCTAGGCTCTCCCTATAGTCCTCATGTTCCCATCTGCCCTGCCCTCCACACTTTCACAGCTGTGGGTGCATGTGAGGCTCGTGCATATCTAAGGATAACCCAGAGCACATTTTTCTTGGTAGAGTTGGATTTAAAAAAAAACACCTTTTTGCAACCAGGAAACGTGTGATGGGAAAACAAACCCAGTCTTGAGATCAGAATTAGTTCTCCTGGAGAGAATCAGAAGAGTTCCATTTATTTTTCCAATAAATTCTGAATTACAGACATACAGAGAGTTCAGCAGATACTATCCTGGAGCTGCTGCTCTTCTGTTAATCCTTCTCCTGATCACTCCTGCTCCAGCTGTCTCAACAGCCCCTGCCTGGACTCTCACCTGCTTTCTCCATCAGATGATTCACTTGCAGAAACCAGGCATGTGTCAGCAGTTTGGTTGCAGTGGGAGAATGGACACAGTAATAGCTTAAGAACTCTCATCCACTTCCCAGATGAAAAAAGGTGCTGGCCCAGGGCCTTCTGCAGGCAGGGAAGGTCACTTTGTTGGGTGGTTTTGCACAGATTAAATGCATGTGGCATTTTCCGTTGCCTCAGCAAGCCTGTTCTCTTCTCCTGCTGATTGCTGACAGTTGATCACATCTCCTAAACTTGAATTTCCCCTCTGAGTTTATCAAACAGAATGGCTGCTTCACGGCTTTCAAGCCAACATAAGCTCCAACTCCAGGGATTTTAATCTATCAGCCCTCAAAGTGTGTGGAGAAAAGTTCTACCAGGGCCTCGCTACTGGATTTAGTATAAGGTTTCTTTCTTTGCTTTTTAGGTCTGCAATCTAAAAATCATACTCCCAAGCCTCTTCAAACCTAACACCAGCAGAGGCATAGNTCCCTGTTACAGGAGGAGACCACCAGGGCAGACCACAGAGAGGTAATGCCTTAAACTCCTCCAGCAGCAGCAGCTGGAGCTCCTTGCCAGAGGCTTTATTTCCCTGAGCACTGCTGCTGTAATTAAGCACTGCTGCCTGCCATGTGAGGCACTGCCAGCTTTGAACACCTCAGGTAGTCATGCCAGAGCAGCTGAATCACAGGCTGGAGGAAGGCAATCCAGTGCTGCAGGCCTTCTTGCTTGTAATTGCACAGCCTCGCTCGTATGCGTTCAGTGCAGGAATCTGGGTGCACAAAAACAACTACAGAACGAGTTCCCTTCTGGCTACCCAAAATGACAGGTACTGCTGACTCACACCATCCCCCAGCTAGTAATTATAGTCTTCCTCACTACTTCCTGCCATATTAGAGCAATCCAGTGAGGGGCCAGGAGAGAAGAGCTTTGGTTTGTGCAGAATTCAGAACCAAATGGAGCCTCCTTGTACTCCTCATTATTATTTAGACTGTGTTGGCTTTCCCTAGCTCCAGGAGGGTAGGGCAGCCCTCAAGACACCCCTCACAGGAGTTTGAAGGTCATTCAGCCTATGTCCCTGGGCATTTAAGCCATTCCAGAGAGCTCCTGGCCTAAACTCTGCCTGGTTGCCTTCCGGTTCGGCACTACGTTGTGCTCCAGCAGGGAATCTTAGTCTAAGTGTTTGCATGGATTGAAAGAGACTTGGAGAGATGTTTTTCTGGACTGTCTCGTTTGACTGGACCAGCAATGTGCCCTTGTGGCCAAGAGAGCCAGTGGCATCCTGGAGGGCATCGGGAAAAGTGTGGCCAGCAGGGTTCTGGCCAGGAGTTCTTCCACCCCTCTGCTCTGCCCTGCTGAGACCACAGCTGCAATACTGTGTCCAGTTCTGGGCTCCTCAGTTCAGGAGAGAAGAGACCTGCTGGAGAGTGTCCAGAGGAGAGCCACGAGGGTGAGTGGGGGACTTGAGCATCTCCCTGTGGAGAGAGACTGAGAGCCCTGGGGCTGGTTAGTGTGGAGAAGAGAAGACTGAGAGGGAGTCTGATCACTGTCTGCAAATACCTGAGGGGTGGGGGCAAGTGGACGGGGCCAATCTGATTTTGGTGGTCCACAGCAGCAAGACAAGGAACAATGGATGCAAACTTGAACAGAGAAGGTTTCATCTTAACATGAGGAGAAACTTCTTTACAGTGAGGGTGCTGGAGCCCTGGAGCAGGCTGCCCAGAGAGGTTGTGGAGTCTCCTTCTCAGAAGACTTTCAAGACACACCTGGATGTATTCCTGTGTGCACTACCTTGGGGGATGCTCCTTTGGGCAGAGGTTGGACTCAATGATCTCTGGAGGTCCCTTCCAACTTCTAATGTTCTGTGATTCTCTGATTACAGCTGAACTTGCAGTGTAGGGTCTGGAACACTCAGTGCAGAATGGGGACTGTGCCTATAGCAAGAGCCAATCTCATGTGGAAAGCCTGCAAAAAGCAAAACTGATTGGAAAGAGAATTAATCACTCCCTGAGTTCTGTGACCTTGCACAGATCTCAGGTTCTCAGGATTTGTCATGTGAAGGATAAAGTGAATAGGTCTGGAGGAGTCCAGAACAAGTACCTAATTGACATAGAAGGAGCAGGCTGTAGATTTCTTTTTAAAATACAAAGGGAGACCATACGGTCTGATGAGCAGGCCACCGTACGCAATTAATTATTACTGTGTGTTTTCTAGCAGCCGAAGACCCGAGGCCTTGGCAGCTGCAGTCCCCACCTGCCTCTGCGGGGCCAGCACAGCGCTGCCGGCTCAGGCTCTGCTGCCATCAGGCGGCCACCCACCAGCGCTCAGGGGAACCGCGGAACGGCCAGGGCTGGAGGGACCCCAGCGACCACCCAGCCCCAACCCTCTGCCGTGGGCAGGGACACCTCACACCAGAGCAGGTTGCCCACAGCCACATCCAGCTTGGCCACTAGCAAGAGTGAATTGCAAAGTTCTGAAGACAGAACCACAGAATTGTCAGGGTTGGAAGGGACCCCAAGGATTATTCAGTACCAACCCCCCTGCTATGGGCAAGGACACCTCACACTAGATCAGGTTGCCCACAGCCACATCCAGCTTGGCCATATAAACGTCCAGGGAGGAGGCTTCCACCACCTTCCCGGGCAACCTGTGCCAGTCTCTCACCACCCTCATGCTGAACAACTTCTTCCTAAAGTCTAATCTCAATCTGCCCTCCTCTAGCTTGGATCCATTCACCCCAGTCCTATCACTGCCTGACACCCTAAAAAGTCCTCCACCAGCTTTGTTGTAGGCCACTTCAGATACTGGAAGGCCACAATAAGGTCTCTGAACCTTTTCTTCTCCAAACTGAACAAACCCAACAAACCCACATACAACAGTACCTATTTCCCCTAGGCAGTCCCCTGTGCAGCTTCTAGAGACAGAGGGGCACAGCTGCTGCAGCTGCTGAAGAATGTGGCAGTTGGTAAGCAGAGGCTAGGGAGGATCTGGGCTTTGTTTCTTTTCTCTGTTGCTGGTACAGAAGAAAAAAAGTGAGCAGGTGGAAAACCTCTTGTCATCAACACTGTGCTACCTCTGCTTCTGCCTACACAGAACAGGCACACTGAAGTCCAGGTGGGCTGCAATGTGTGTTGCACACCACAGATAAAAGGATTTCTCCCAAAGGAGCACTCCAGTGTGAGCAGCTGGAGTAGATGGCTTAGTTCTGAGAAGGTGCAGGCTTCATCAGCAATATGACCATAGCAAGCTTCTGAGGTGCCAGTCTGGCTGAACTGGGGACCATAGGATCCTCTGGCTTGGATCCATTCACCCCAGTCCTATCACTGCCTGACACCCTAAAAAGTGCCTCCCCAGCTTTCCTGTAGCCCACTTCAGATATTGCAAGGCCACAAGAAGGTCTCCTGGGAGCCTTCTCCTCTCCAGCCTGCACAGCTCCAACTCTCTCAGCCTGTGCCCATGGCAGAACAGCTCCAGCGCTCTGCTCATCCTCGGGGCCCTGCTCTGGACATATTTAAGCCTGTCCAGATCCTTCTTGTAATAGAACCTCCAGAACTGGACACAGTACTCCAGGTGAGGTCTCAGCAGTGGGGAGCAGAGGGGGTGAATTAATGCCAAGCACACCCCTCCTGCTCTCTCACAGCTCCCCACTGCTTCAGCAGAGTCTTCCCTCCCTTCCTGGATTTTCAGAAATAGTTGGCAGTGCTTCCTCCCCTGGTTTCTGCCGATGAGAACACTTTTTAGTGCAAGGCACAAGCTGTCATGTAACACAGCAAGTGGCCTTGGTGGGCTTGGGCTTGGTCTGTCGTGCTGGCACCCTGGGTGGAAGTTAATTAGAACAAAGACATTAACCTACAGAGCCTGTGTCACTGTTTTCTCCCTAAGGACTTCCATTTGCTACTTCTTTCCTAGGAATCATAAAATCAGAGAATGGGTTTGGTTGGAAAAGCTCTCTGAGATCAACTCCAGCTGTCAACCCAACCCCACCATGGGCACCAAACCCTGTCCCCAAGGGCCATGGCCACAGCTTTCTGCAGCACCTCCAGCCATGGGCACTCCACCACCTCCCTGGGCAGCCTCTGCCAGTCCCTGACCACTCTGGCACCAAAGACATTTTTCCTCCTCTCCAACCTAACCCTCCCCTGGCACAATTTCAGGACATTACTTCTAGCACCTGAGATTAGGAAAGATTAAGAGCTGAGCAGAGAACAGTTTATAAATACACCACTTTCATTTTCCTGCTGTGGAACAGGACTAATACTATGGAGAAGTGCTAAAAAGAGAGGGGTTTTTAAACTATTGGACTAAAAAGCTCAACATCTTGGAAAAAAAATATATATCATTTTAGGAGAAAGAAGACCACTTTTCCCTAGCAGGAGCATCCTGGAATCATGGAATCAGCCAGGTTGGAAGAGACCTCCCAGCTCACTCAGCCCAACCCAGCACCCAGCTGCAGCCAATCAACCAGACCATGGCACTCAGTGCCCCATCCAGGCTTGGCTTCAACACCTCCAGGGATGGGCACTCCACCACCTCCCTGGGCAGCCCATTCCAATGCCAATCACTCTCTCTGCCAACAACTTCCTCCTAGCATCCAGCCTGACCCTGCCCTGGCACAGCCTGAGGCTGTGTCCTCTTCTTCTGTCCCTGGGTGCCTGGCAGCAGAGCCCAACCCCAGCTGGCCACAACCTCCCTTCAGGGAGCTGCAGAGAGCAATGAGCTCTGCCCTGAGCCTCCTCTCCTGCAGGCTGCACACCCCCAGCTCCCTCAGCCTCTCCTCACAGGGCTGTGCTCCAGGCCCCTCCCCAGCCTTGCTGCCCTTCTCTGGACACCTCTCAGCACCTCAACATCTTTCTTAAACTGAGGGACCCAGAACTGGACACAGCACTCAAGGTGTGGCCTGAGCAGTGCTGAGCACAGGGGCAGAAGAACCTCCCTGCTCCTGCTGGCCACACTGCTCCTGAGCCAGCCCAGGATGCCATTGGCTCTGCTGCCCACCTGGGCACACTGCTGCCTCATCTTCAGCTCCTCTCTCCCAGCACCCCCAGGTCCCTCTCTGCCTGGCTGCTCTCAGCCACTCTGTTCCCATCCTGGAGCGCTGCTTGGGGTTGTTGTGGTCACAGTGTAGAACCCTGCACTGAGCCTCGTTCAGTCTCATCCCATTGGCCTCTGCCCACCCATCCAGCCTGCCCAGGTCCCTCTGCAGAGCCCTCCTACCTTCTAACAGCTCCACACCTGCTGCTAACTTGGTGTCAGCTGCAAACTCACTGATGCTGGACTCAATGCCCTGGTCCAGATCATCAATAAAGACATTGAACAGGACTGTGCCCAGCACTGACCCCTGGGGCATACCACTGGTGCCAGATGCCAGCTGGATGTGGCACCATTCACTATCACTCTCTGGCCCCAGCCCTCCAGCCAGTTCCTGACCCACATCAGAGTGAATCTGTCCAAGCCAGGAGCTGCCAGCTGTGCCAGGAGCTTGTTGTGGCAGAGGGTGCCAAAGGCTTTGCTGCAGTCCAGACAGACTCCATCCCCAGCCTGCCCTGCACTCACCAGGAGGTAACCTGAGTGTGAAAGGAGATCAGGTTGGGCAGGCAGGACCTGCCCCTCCTAAACCCATGCTGGCTGGGCCTGATCTTTGGCCATCCTGCAGGTGCTGTTCCATACCCTTGCCTGCACTGAGGTCAGACTGACAGGTCTGGAATTTCCTGGCTCCTCCTTCCTGCCCTTCTTGTGGATGGGCACCACATTGGCAGCTTCCAGTCTTCAGGGACCTCTCCAGTGAGCCAGGACTGTTGACAAATGATGAGCTGCTTGGGCAGCTCATCTGCCAGCTCCCAGCACTCTAGGATGGATCCCATCTGGTCCCACGGACTTGTGAGGATCCAAGTGGCTCAGCAGGTCTCTTACTGCTTCCTCCTGGATTACAGGGGGACCATACTGGTCCCTGGCTCCATCTGCCACTTCAGGAGGCCTCTTGTCCTGGAGACAACCTGTGCCACTAGTGAAGACTGGGGCAAAGAAAGTGTTAAGTGCCTCTGCCTTTTCCTCATCTTTTGTTACTGTATTCTCCTGGTAATTGGGATTGGCAATCTTCTGCCTTGGTAAAAGCTGTGAATTTGACTAGGCTGAACTAGTTTGAGGGGAGAGAAAACAACACACCTGTGAAGTTCTGCTCCAGGTTTTACATACAAAACATACAGACAGACCAAATCAGTTTAAAAACCCCTGCAGCAATCTGGAGCATGCACACTACAGTCCCATGCACTCCTACAGGAATTCTCCTTCAGCATTCCCCAGAGGGGAATGTTGATTTCCCAGGCAGTTCCAAACGTTCAGTCACACACTGAAGGTTTATCCATGGGTGGTGCCTACATTTGATGACTCCTTGGAAGCAGGAATTAAGTTCTTCCTGGTATTAAATGCCTTAATTGTAAAGTGATAAAGAAAACACTTCCTTGAAACCCACAGCTATGGGCAGAACCAGCTGGGTCATGTGTGCACAGTGACAGGAAAATAAACTCCCTGCCTGGGTCAGCAAAATGCTCTAAGAGTGTTCCTGACCTGTGTGCACAGTAACTTCTGCTGCAGTCAGGGGGACTGCTCAAGTGCCCACCGCCAAGTGCAGCTCCTGCCTGGATTACAGAGGCACTCAGTATGCACTAATAGAACCTCACAACACACCTGGTTGGAAGAGGCCTTCAAGCTCATCCAGTCCAAGCCTGCACTCAGCACTGCAGGGTCACACCAAACCATGGCCCTCAGCACAGCTCCACAGGCTGCTGGAACACCCCCAGGGATGGGCACTCCAGCACTGCCCTGGGCAGCCTGTGCCAATGGTTGAGAGCCCTTCCAGGGCACAAAGATTTGCTGAGCTCCAGCCTGAGCCTCCCCTGGGGCAGCTTGGAACCATTTCCTCTGCTGCTGTCCCTTGGCACCAAGGAGCAGAGGCTGCCCCCTCCTCACAGGCAGCTGCAGAGAGCAATGAGCTCTGCCCTCAGCCTCCTCTGCTCCCCCTGCACATCCCCAGCTCCCTCAGCCCCTCCTCACCCCCAGCTGCTCCAGGCCCTTCTCCAGCCTCGTTGTTCTTCTCTGGACACATTCCAGCACCTCAGTGTCTTTCTTGTAGTGAGTGGCCCAGAACTGAATGCATCTGAATCACAGAATCCTAGAATGGTTTGTGTTGGAAGAGACCTTAAAGATCTTCCAGTCCCAACTCCTTGCCATGGGCAGGGACACCTTCTACTAGCCCAGCTTGCTCAAGGTCCCAGCCAGCCTGGCTTCCAACAGGAGGCTTCCAGAATTTGTCTGAGCAGTTCCAGTGCCTCACCACCCTCATGGGGAAGAACTACTTCCCAATGACCCATCTAAATCCACTCTCTTCCAGTCTGAAGCCATCATCTCTCATCCTGTCTCTCCATGCCTTTGCCAAAAGTCCCTCTGCAGCTATCACAGTTCCTGTCCAGCTTAATTCTAATAGTCCTCTGAAAGAGTAGCTGAAGCCCAATGTAAACATTGCTTGTTTCCAAGTCACTGTCATTATGTGACCCTCAGTGCCAATGTTTCTAGCCCACGCTGAGCTACCTGTTGAAATCTGCTTATTAAGAACACAGCTAGATGTAAAAAATAACCAACCCCACCTGCTGCTGAACACTGCAAACATCTTTGCTGTCCATCTCAGGTAAGATTGTGCCTACAATTTTGTAGTTCCACTATTAAGACACTGATGGCAATATGAGGAATTGCTTAAAGGAAGGAGACTCTTGGACGTATTTCTGGCTCCACTGAACTCAGCTGGAGGCAGACTGCTGCTGGAGGTGGAACAAGAGTTTACCAAATATATAGGGCAACTGTTCAGGGCTTGAGTGGTTTGGGGTTTTTCCCCACATCATTATAAAGCATTTGAAGATGCTTTGGGTTTGTGCTCAAAATATTAAGATGCAGATTTTTAGCCACTTTGCAGTGTTTCTAAAGGCATGAGAAGAGTCAAGCAAAGCTACAACAAAGATTCCTTGGAGGCAGGAGGAAATTTAACCTAGATTCCTCATCCGGTCCTACTGCACTCTGATGAACATTTCCCATGTTCTGTAGCAGCTCCTGGTAACATTTGTGATGGAAAAAAATTAATTTGATGAAGAGAAATGTCCTCAATGTATTTGCTTGCTTTCCATTTATTCCATACTGTGCTGTCTCCTGCTCTCACTTTCCAGCATGCCCTGAATTGTCATCTCTGGTCTCTGAACAAAAGAATCAATTTCAAGTTCATTCCCATTTCTGAGAGTTATCCTCAGTGATACATCACAGAATTTTAGGTGAACATTTTAGATGACCCAAAGCAATGTTTCATTTCCAGTATCTAACATGCTGATGTCTCAGATTGGTGTCTTCCTCCTTTTGTATTCAGCAGTTTGCCAGCCGGATTCAAGTGCAGGGAATTTGTTCCATGCAGGCTGGATCCTGCATGCACCACTCCAAGGCACACAAGCACTGGGCAGCCTTCATGCTGCAGCAGCTGGTGAGACCTTTGGTGAGACCTCATCTGGAGTACTGTGCCCAGCTCTTGGGCCCTCAACACCTGCTGGAGTGAGTCCAGAGAGGCCATGAAGATGATCAGAGCCTGGAGCACCTCTGCTATGGGGACAGGCTGAGAGCATTGGGGCTGTTCAGCCTGGAGGAGAGAAGGCTCCAGGGAGACCTGAGAGCTATCCAACAACCACTCAGAGTTCTGCAGAAAAAGGGTAAGTAGCCTAAGATGATATGTTTCCCATCATATTTAGTTTATATAGAAGCAACCAGCACAAACACAAGTCACTGGAAAGGCATCTCAGGAGAAGATGGTGAGTTTATGTTTTCACATGTGTCCTGAAAGGAAACTCTTGTAAATTCCCAATATCTTGTCTGAGTGAATAGCTCAAAAGAACAATCCTTGGCTTAGAAATAAAGATGCAAAAGGACTGGTATCTCACTTTTCAAACTCATCTAATTGCAATACAACTCGAAACCATTTTGAAGTAGCAAAGTCTACATGAAAAAAATACAAATACTTTTTTTCCATTTTAATCTGTTTTTTTCACTATTCCTCTAGTCTTATTGCTACAGGCAGGCTGGGGAGGGACTGTTCAGAAGGGCCTGTGGGGATAGGACAAGGGCAGTGGTTTGGAACTGGAGCAGGGCAGAGTGAGGTTGGACATCAGGAGGAAGTTCTGCACAGTGAGGGTGGGGAGAGACTGGCACAGGCTGCCCAGGGCTGTGGTTGAGGCTCCATCCCTGGAGACATTTGAAATCAGATTTGATGTGGCCTTAGACAGCCTGCTGTAGTTGGGGGTGTCCCTGCAGCCTGCAGGGGGGTGGAGAAGATGAGCTTCAAGAGTCTTTTCCAACTGTCCATCTGTGGGGAAAACAAAACAAAACAAAACAAAACCAAACCAAACCCCAACCTCTATCCCAGCTGAAACCTGGGCTGAAGCCTGGGCTGAAGCCTGGGCTGAAACGAGGACAACTCACTACAGGGGCTGGAGGGAAATGCTCACATTTGCATTGAAGGAAATGGGGTTACAGAAAGTGAAATCACATGACACAAATCATTCCTTCTGAATCCTGTCTTCCTTCCAGCTTTACCACTGGAAAGGTGGCAAATACTTCATGAGGGAGTGAAGAGAAGATGCATGGAAGAAAAAGATATGGCTGCATGGGAGTGTGGGGGTAACAGAAAAGAGCAGCAAAGCTGAAGAAGGGGACAGACAGAAGCAGCTATTCCTGATGCCACAAGCATTGAGTTTTTCATGAGCACCAAGAGCATGAACATAAAGAGACAGTTTTTGGCCTCTGGAGCTTGAAGAAAAGAGACAGTTTTTGGCCTCTGGAGCTTGAAGAGCCTCCAACACAGAACATTTAGGTTGACTTCAATAATTCCCTGCTTCATTCATACTTTAAGGAAAGAAAAACTGTAATGTGCTTGAGAAATTCTGCTTGGAGTTTCCAAATGCACTTTTCTTTCTCCCATTCCCCTGCTGATAACGAACCTCAGGAGCAGTGAATGCTTTCGTCCCTGGGGGAAAGGAAAACTTCAGCTGTTTTTATACATGGACCTGAAGCTTTCCCAGGAGAAGTCCAAGGGACACAGAGATGTTTTCTTCCCAGTTTGTTAGATGACTGCCAAAGTTAAACAAAACAAAACAAAAGAATGTAAACAAACAGAACTTGAGCCACAAAGATGCTGAGAGGGCTGCAGCAGCTCTGCTGTGAGGACAGGCTGAGAGAGTTGGGGCTGTGCAGCCTGGAGAGGAGAAGGCTTCCAGGAGAGCTTGGAGTGGCCTTGCAGGATCTGAAGGGGGCTGCAGGAAGGCTGGGGAGGGACTATTGACAAGGGAATGGGAATGGCAGGACAAGGGGAATGGGTTTGAAGTGTCAGAGGGGAGCTTGAAAGTGGATGTTAGGAGGAAGTTGTTTGCAGTGAGGGTGGTGAGACACTGGCACAGGTTGCCCAGGGAGGTTGTGGCTGCTCCCTCCCTGGAGGTGTTCAAGGCCAGGTTGGATGAGGCCTTGAGTGCCCTGTGCTAGTGGGAGGTGTCCCTGCCTATGGCAGGGGGTTGGAACTGGCTGATCCTTAAGTTCCCTTCCAACCTTTCCATTCTGTGGTTCTATGAATTTATAAGTCACTTTGTCCCTCCTCAGAGCTGCTGCATCAATTCCAAGAGTGTGGCTGCAGAGAACTATGCTGGGACCAGCTTACAATTGTTCACAAAACATCAGTAAGAAGACAGTGGCTGCACCCCCCAACCCCAAATGATCACAGAACCACCTCCCCTGAACAGAATAAAGACAACAAAGAACCTGCATAGCCTCCTTGCTAAAAATGTGAATCACACTGTGAGTAACTAATTGCTTCTGTTAATTATTATCTCTCTACTGCTTCAGCAAAACAAACCAGGAGACAATATGAAAGAACAATCCTGTGCCTTTTGCTTTCTGACTAATCCATAATCCATTAGAGATGGCCTGATGCAATCCCTTGCTGAAGCACTTAGAGAGCAGAGATTATAGTCCAAAGAGCAAACCTCTCTGGGAACGCAGGGCTGCCTTCCTCTGAAAACAAGGCAGCCACATTGCAAGGCACCACGGTGCCCATCTCCCTTTCTTCCCACGGGCTCAATCTGCAGTCACTGAATTGCTTGGAAGTGGTTGTGATGCGAGCAGAGCAGAAGCCTTTGCTTCCTTCAGCTCTGCAAGATGTGATGCAGGTCAAAAGGAGGAACTGGGGAAGACTTGAAAAAAGCCATCCCTGGGACCGAAGGATTTGGTGGGGAGTGCTGAAAAGGGAAGGAAGCGATTAAGGTGATTGGCATGGGCAGTGCAGGGAGGTGTGGGCACACCAGCGGGCAGCCCTGAGCTCTCCTCAGCACAGCTGGTGAGTTGTGCTTTCCTGCGGCGCGTCACAGGCGCCTGTCACTGGCAATACAGCCACGAGAAACCAAGACAAGGGAGCGCTCACAGACCAGATAAACCTTCTCATGGAATCCTTGAATGGTTTGTGTTGGGAAGGACTTTGAACATCCTCCACTTCCAACCTCCTGCCACAGGCAGAGACACATCCTGCTAGCCCAGCTTGCGCCAGACCCCAGCCCACCTGGTTTGCGACACTTGCAGGCATGCAGCCTCCACAGCCTGTCTGGGCTGCCTGCTCCTCTGCCTCACCCCCCTCACGGGGAAGAATTGCTTCCTAATATCTACCTAATTTGAGCTTCTTCCAAGACCTAATGCTTAGAAAGATGTCTAGAACAGACTCAGCATCTTATTCAGGAACAGTTTGCTTTCTCATCAGCCTTTGGCTCTGGATATTTTTAAAAGCCTTTCTAGATAGTTGACCAAGTCACTGAAGTGCTGTGTGCCTCACAAGTGAGTCTCTGCCACCAAGAGCTATGCCTTCCACTTTGGGGTCTCTGTGTGTGTATGCATGCACAGACCTTGCCCTGTGGGCACACAGAAACATTCCGGTTGGCAAAGCCCCTCAGGACCACCAACTCCAACCAATAACCCTACATGGTTCACCCCAAGCCATATCCCCAAGCACAACATCCCAAGGACTAAATTTAAGCACACATCACATTTTTCCTCAGGCACTTCAGATTTTTTTTAGTTTTGCGGTGTCCCAAGGATTCTTCAGCTTAACATGGGCAGGATCTGCTGCAAGCAACAACCAGTCTCCTGCTTCAGAAGCAGCAGGTTCCTCTGCATCCTATGGTCCCCAGTTCAGCCAGACTGGCACCTCAGAAGCTTGCTATGGTCATATTGCTGATGAAGCCTGCACCTTCTCAGAACTAAGCCATCTACTCCAGCTGCTCACACTGGAGTGCTCCTTTGGGAGAAATCCTTTTATCTGTGGTGTGCAACACACATTGCAGCCCACCTGGACTTCAGTGTGCCTGTTCTGTGTAGGCAGAAGCAGAGGAAGCACAGTGTTGATGACAAGAGGTTTTCCACCTGCTCACTTTTTTTCTTCTGTACCAGCAACAGAGAAAAGAAACAAAGCCCAGATCCTCCCTAGCCTCTGCTTACCAACTGCCACATTCTTCAGCAGCTGCAGCAGCTGTGCCCCTCTGTCTCTAGAAGCTGCACAGGGGACTGCCTAGGGGAAATAGGTACTGTTGTATGTGGGTTTGTTGGGTTTGTTCAGTTTGGAGAAGAAAAGGTTCAGAGACCTTATTGTGGCCTTCCAGTATCTGAAGTGGCCTACAACAAAGCTGGTGGAGGACTTTTTAGGGTGTCAGGCAGTGATAGGACTGGGGTGAATGGATCCAAGCTAGAGGAGGGCAGATTGAGATTAGACTTTAGGAAGAAGTTGTTCAGCATGAGGGTGGTGAGAGACTGGCACAGGTTGCCCGGGAAGGTGGTGGAAGCCTCCTCCCTGGACGTTTATATGGCCAAGCTGGATGTGGCTCTGGGCAACCTGATCTAGTGTGAGGTGTCCTTGCCCATAGCAGGGGGGTTGGTACTGAATAATCCTTGGGGTGCCTTCCAACCCTGACAATTCTGTGGTTCTGTCTTCAGAACTTTGCAATTCACTCTTGCTAGCTTCCCTTTGTTCATCCATTAATTACTTTGCATACTGCTATTATTATGGCTCCTTAATTAAAAACTCTTAGAATTGTACAAACTGTTTTTACTTGAAAGAGTTGACAGAGTTTACTTAAAAGATCTGAAAGATATCTGCTTGTCAGACTGAACAGTAAGACATACCCAGTGCTTCCAAACTGCATAGGCAAATCTGCAGTGCAGTGACAACCAACCACCTGCCTGCAGAGTTACTCAGCTGAGATCACAGAATCATAGAATCAGTCAGGGTTGGAAGGGACCACAAGGATCATCCAGTTCCACCCCCTCTGCCATGCCCAGGGACACCTCACACTAGATCAGGCTGGCCAGAGCCACATCCAGCCTGGCCTGAAACACCTCCAGGGATGAGGTTTCCACCACCTCCCTGGGCAACCCCTGCCAGGCTCTCACCACCCTCGCGGTGAAGAACTTCTTCCTAACATCCAGCCTGACTCTCCCCATTTCCAGCTTTGTTCCAGCCCCCCCAGTCCTATCACTCCCTGACAGTCTAAAAAGTCCCTCCCCAGCTTTCTTGTATCCCCCTTAAGATACTGCAAGGCCACAATTAGGTCACCTGGGAGCCTTCTCCTCTCCAGACTGCCTAACTCCAACTCCCTCAGTCTCTCCTCACAGCAGAGCAGCTCCAGCCCTCTGCTCATCCTTGTGGCCCTTCTCTGGACACCTTCCAGCACCTCCATATCTCTCTTGTCCCAGGGGCTCCAGGACTGGCTGCAGTACTCCAGGTGGGGTCTCAGCAGTGGGGAGCAGAGGGGCAGGATCACTTCCCTCACCCTGCTGCCCACACTGCTCCTGCTGCAGCCCAGGCTCTGGTTGCTCTCTGGGCTGCCAGTGCACACTGCTGGCTCCTGCTGAGCTTCTCACCCACCAACACCACCATGTGCCTGCTCTCCAGCCAGGCACTGTCCAGCCTGGATTGGTGCTTTGGATTGCCTCGACCCAGCTGCAGGACCTACAGATGCTACAATGAGTTCTCCTGGTGGCTGTAGCAGCCAGACTGGAACACACTGGCTTGATCACACAGTACCAGCATGGCAGTACTCTTCCCTACAGTGTTGAAAGGAGCTCTCCAAGATCTTTGTGTTATCAGCTGGGCTGCTTTGCCTGGGAAAAGACACAGATGCTGTGTGTGTCATTTTGAAGCTGAAGGGCGAAGCATCTGAGCTGGCAAATGTGAGGGCCTCAAGCAACACTGCCTACAGCTGAAAAAGGGGCAAACAATTTCTCTTTGGAGTTAGAGAACACATCTGCTCCTGTCTGCTCCTCACCATTGTCTTGTAACAGCAGTGAGAGGTGGAAAACCAGCTGCAGGCTTCAGCCTCAAAATACTTAGTGAGAGCTTGGTCATTAGCCACTGGTGCCCCTGGAAGCCTGGGTGTCCCTCGCCCACCTCTACGACACAGAACTTGTATCCTGCAGACTCATAGGGTTCTTTTGGTTGGAAGAGACCTCTAAGTTCATCCAGTCCAGCCATCAACCCAACCCCACTATGGCCACTAAACCCTGTCCCCAAGTGCCATGGCCACACTGTTCTTGAACACCTCCAGCCACGGGCACTCCACCACCTCCCTGGGCAACCTCTGCCAATCCCTGACCACTCCGGCACCAAAGACATTTTTCCTCCTCTCCAACCTAACCCTCCCCTGGCACAATTCCAGGATATTTCCTCTCCTTCCATCACCTGAGCCTAGGGAGCAGAGCCCAACCCCCCATTTGCTACAACCTCCTCTCAGGGGCAGCTGTAGAGAGAACTGGGCCTGGCCTCGTTGGTGGAGCTAACTCAGCTAACTGAGGGAGAAAGATGGCAGCAGGGACAGGTGGGATGGAAACCAGTGGCTTGCTGAGGGGGAATAAAACAACCCCCCCAAATGTATCACAGAGCTACAGAACAAGACATGAGGAGTTGGAAGGGACCTGCAAAGCTCATGCAGGCCAACCTCCCTGCCAGGGCAGGATCACCCAGAGCAGGTCCCACAGGAACACATCCAGGTGGGGTTGGAGTAGGGTGAAGGGACCAACCTCCACCTTAATGCAACTTCCTTTCAGCTCTCTCCTCAGCCTCCTCTTCTCCAGGTTAAACACCCCCAGGTCCCTCAGTTCCTCCTCACAAAGCTTATTCTCTAGAGCCTTCGCCAGCGCCGTTGCCCTTCTCTGGATGCCACAGTAGCAGCAGTGCTCATGGGCAGGCTGCTGCCTGGAGTGACTGAGCCTTCACCAGCCGGCACAGGCTGCTGCTGACCCTGCACCTGGACCCTTGGACAGGTCCCTTCACCGCTGACCCTGCACGCCCTGCCCGAGGGAACTGCTGGGGTGACACCGGAGGAGCCCCAGGCAGGCTCCTGCCCCCATCCTGCCACCGTCCTGCCATCATCCTGCCACCATCCTGCCATCATCCTGCCACCGTCCTGCCACCATCCTGCCACCGTCCTGCCATCATCTTGCCACCATCCTGCCATCATCCTGCCACCATCCTGCCACCATCCTGCCACCGTCCTGACATCATCCTGCCCCCATCCTGCCACCGTCCTGCCACCATCCTGCCA
>VWZE01009160.1:146352-159390 GCA_013396675.1 Eubucco bourcierii | reverse complement strand
TAAAATACTCCAATTAGCCTCAAACCAGCACAACACCAAAGCCCAACTAGCTAACAGAGACGGGTGTCTAATGTGACACAGATTGTTGGTACAGTTTTGCACTGTTAGTATCACAAATTATTTGTTTTGATCCCATGGAACTCCAGTAACAGACCTATGGAAGAATTTTTTTTTTTTTCATTTCCTGCCAATCCAGCATTTCAGCCAATCAACAGTGAAAGCCCATGTCTAAAAGACCCATCTATGAACTCAGTGTTGAAATACCCAAGTTTTAAAACAAAAATAGAGCAGTTTTCCTCAAGTGCCTATCAAAATACAGAGCAATCCATTAAAAGCCTCACTACATCTTCAGAAAAATAATCAACAGTCATTTTGATAATTTCTAGTGCCATTAAGTTCCCTTAGTTCCTCACTTTCTTGTTGCTCTGTACAGGCATTATTTTTCCAGCCTTTGTCCAGATGGAAATTTCAGTATTTGTATCATCTTGTCTTCATGTATCACAGTATCCTAGTATCATGTATCTAGTTATCCTAAAAGGCTTGTAGAATGAACGAATTACATCGATCAGTGTTTTTAGTGGCTCGGTCTATCTAAATTCTCTCAGAAATCACACATGATGGCTATCAAGACAAAAAAATCATCAGCTTCAGCTCTTACAATTTCATCGTGTAGCAGCAAACTCCTTCAACACTCCTTAAAAGCTTTCAAAGACCACCCACTCTGCAACACAGAACTGAGCAAGAGCAATGCACCTAACAAAATTAATTACCTGCATTTAAACACTGCAAAGCATAAAGACCTAGCAGAGGAAAAATGATTCAGAAACACTTTGTACAGAAAACTAAACCAAATACTGCATCTGCCTACTTCTAAGCTTTATAAACGGAAATTAAAAAAAAAACAAACCAGCAAAACCAAACTAACTAGTGATTAAAACGTAAAGGATTTTAGTTTATCTTAAAACAACTCAAAAACACCAAAAACCTGATCACAATTATTTAAACTGCACTGACATAAATTGCACAACTGAGTATGTTTGCCTGCCTTCCTCTCTGTTAATGTTTAGCTCACAATTTTAAGTAACTTTTTTTTTTTAAAACACACCTATAACATTTAAATAGTTAACTAACAATGCCATTAAAAGTAAGTATCAGTAATTCTTTCAGTCTCTATTATTGTGGAAGCCGACTTTAGGTTCAAATCTGTTCCAAATTTGTTCCAATAGGTGCAAATGGCCTCAGCACGAACACTCACGTTCCAGACAGTCAAATAAGGAAAAACAGAATCATGGATAGCTACACTGGAAAGGGCACCACGAAAACGAGAAGTACAGGAGCAGCATTACATGAAACACTAATTCAGAGGCTGCAGTCCTGGTTTGGGGTGCAGGAATTAACAGGGAAAATTAAGCATGGTCCGTGGTATTCCCTCCTACAGTAACAACTAAGGTCTAAGTAGTAAGTACATAATTCTGGGGAAGAACAGTCTGTTATTCGGTGTTAACATATTCAGGAACAGATTTCCATGCAAGCACTTTTTATCAGCTCTCCCTGCTTCTTACTCCAGTGGAAGAGGTGACCCACAATTTGCCATCAACGTTATACATGTAATAAATGGAAATAATTATTTATTATCAAAAGATTATCAAATCTGTCTACAAATAAAGAACTTGGCACAAACCAAGCAGAGCAGAGGATGAAGCTCCAGGAGCTGGGGCTGCAAGATGTAGCACAACAAAAATGCATGGGCACAGATCCCGATATTCCAAATAATAAAAAATCCTTTCTACTTTCCCACTGAACAGGTTTTTTTTTTTGTTCATGTAATTCATTACCCTCTGTGCAAACTACACTATTTTCACAAAACATCTGCACTTTTACATTTCTTAGTCTCTCCTGTTTCCCATTATCCACATACGTGCATTAAACACATAGCTGCAATCTCTGCAGACAGGGGAACTAGATAGTAACTCGAGCACACCCATCCTCACCTCAACAGAAAAATTCACTTCTTGCAGAGCAAAATGAGTAACGCTGTGCTGATACGCTGTTAAACTAATGCTAAGCAAAGTGTGTGGTACCAAAAAGCAGGTGAAGAAGGGAAAATGACAAGCTAGTGTTCCACGACTGTTTACAACTGAGCAGTTACTATATTTCAGACCCATGTCCCTCCAAGCGATCCTGATTCACCTCACCTCACTAGAGTATTCAAACACTAGAGTGTCAAACACAAGGAGTCAATTTACTTTCCAAAATGACCAGTCCTCATTTCGCATAGCAAGCGAGCAGAGCCAGCTTTGCCAAAACCACGCTAAACTCGAAAGCAACTCCTACTAAGGCCCATCTCCCCATGAAGGCTGGTGCCATGGGTGGCACCAATGCCGGGTTCCCACTCCCTGCGCTCTTTCCACCTGTGAAAGCCTCAGCATACCCGGGGAGTCTCTCCCACCGCAGACCGGAGGTTTCCTGGCTGTCCGCGGTGCCCTGATGCAGAACCGCCACTAGCCCCAGACAAATCCCTTAGAGTAGCCCAGGCAGGCACCGCCTCACCGCCCTCCCCTAAGGGTGGCGCTGGCAGTTGCCCTCGCCGCGCCAGTCCCCTCAGAGCCGCCCCCTCCCTTGCCGCCCTATACCTTTCCAGCTGAGGCGCAGGTTCCACTCGTAGAAGAAGATGAGTTTCCCTTTACGACTATTGCAGGACGCTTCACCTTCCACGTGCTTCAGGTCGCTGATCTCGCAGCGCCCGGCCTCGCCCTCCACCACCAGCCCTACCAGCACCTCCTTCAGCTTGCTCTTCGACCAGCTGGTCGCGTCCCGCTCCGTCCTGGGCCGGCAAGCAGGGCCGTTAAGCGCCGGCCCGCAGGGCAGTCCCCGCGTCCCCCCTTCTCCTCCTTCCCGCCCAAGGGCCGCCGCCTCAGGAGCCCCCCCACCCGGCTAACGGCCGCGCCGCGCGCCGCCCCTCACCAGTGCCAGTTGTTGACGTTGGTGGCGTCCGCGCGCTCCTCCACGATCCAGCGCGGGTCTCCCTCTCCCCACTTGGCCATAGCGCTGACCCCGGCCCGGCCCCGTCGCCGCAGCGCCCGCCTCCGCTCGCAGTCCTGCCGCTTCCGCCCGCCGGCGACCCAGCCAGAAGGTGCCAGAAACTTCCCCTCCCCCGTCCCTCGCTCCGTGCCGCCGGAGGAGGAGGAAGGCGAGGCAGCGCCGCCCTTCCTACACATACTCAGCGAGGAGGGAAGGCGGGCGCTGCCGGGACCCCAGTCTCACTCGCGGCAGGGTGTCTCCGGCGGCGAGTCGCAGCTGCGGGATAACACCGGCCGCCTCGGCACCTCCGGGAGGTGGCTTGGGCGCAAGGCTCGTTGCAAGAGTCTCTGCTCCCGGGGCTGACCCGTGCTGGCGCGCGGAAAGGCACCGCGCAACTAGAAAATGTTAGGCTCTGCTTTTCAAAAGCTAGCCGCGGCGGCGAGGTTCGTGCAAAATAACCGAAACTTGGTGCCCGAGAAATAGTTTATCCAAAATAAGTTGAATTTGTTGGAATTGTTTTAATTAGCTTGCCCTTTCGCATACATCATATGAAGCCAAATACATTATAGGAGAGCACCGCTTCAAGGGAGGTAGCAGTTCTGCAGCCCTTGTCCATCTGTTCCAGCACTAACTCCAGGAAGAGCAGGAATTACAATCAGGATCACATTCCCATGTCCTTATTGCTTATTTAATTCCGTACTGTTACACTCACTGTTACTGGGGGGTCCTTATAGGTTTTATAAAGCATTCTTACTGATGAAAAGATCCATCATCATTAGGCTCAAAATCTTCAGGCTCTGCATCCAAAATAACTGCCACTTCTGAAAATTTTACTCCTTTCAGTTCTTTTTCAGGTGTATTCAGTATGGGATCAGGTGTTAAGGAAAGAGCTGATTCTTGATTTGTATCTGTCAGAAAGCAATCCTGCAAAATACAGATGAGGCAGAAAGTTACAAAATGTTGGAATGGACAAGTTTGAAGGAGTAGAAGTTGTATAACTTGAGGCCTACAATCAAAACCTCATTTTTAAAGCTGCAGGTTTTAGGAGCAGCATATGAGAACTCTTTACACACGTAAAAGCTGGAAGAGAGTCACCATTCTCTGGATCTTAAAGTTCACCTTGGCAGGGACAAACACAGCTCCTCTTCAGAGATCTTTATTACAGAGCTCTTTATTACTTAATTTTTTTTCCTTGTCTTATTTTAGTTAGATCACAACTTAACTGAAAGAAACAATTTGGAAAGAAGGATGAAATATCTTTCACACCATTCTTTGAATAGCTAAGTACCTGGTTTGTTGTGAATTCTGCAGTGGGCTGGACATACACATTACTAGGTTCAGCAGCTTTTTGAGATGCTACATTTTCTTCATGTTCACTGTTGCAATTTAGTGTCTCGAGGTAATCGCTTTTTTCATCAGCCTGGAGGAGGTCTTTATCAGCAGCACCTCCTCTGGTGTCTCTCAGGTTGGTAAAAGCTATTACTTCAGTTTTCCTGAAAGAGAGTTAAGAGAATTCATAACACCTTGAGCTTGCAAATAGTTCAGTGACAAAAAGCCTCTAAAACAGAGCAGCATATACACTGATCTCATATTACTGGGATTTAACCCAGGGAAATGTTAAGTAGCTTCTTGTATCCTGAAGGGGGGTTTTCTGCATAAGGTTAACGATTTGCCAAAGTAGAAGTTTGTAATTTCTGAGACAAGATTAAAAAGTATTAGCTTCCTTCAAGTTGTGGAGATTTTAACTTGTAAGAGTTTGTAAAACTTGGCCTGTACACTAGTGAAAGAATCAAGGAAAATCCTATGTTACCAGGATAAACTAGAACTTTTGATATGTTTTTTCTTAGAGATTTGTGATATCACCATTCTGCTTACAGATCATTTGTGCACTGTGGTTTCCCTAGACCTTTCAGACTTCCATTTTTGTCAGCTGCACATGGATTGTCAATTCCCTCCACAATTTCAGCTTGTTTCTTAATCAGACTTTCTTGATTGTACTTTCTGAAAATGAGGAAAAAACAAAACAAATTATTTTCTAAAGCTGGCTTTACAGTTGTTTTAAAATCAGAACATGAAGAATTTGCATTGTAAGTTTAACAGACGTTTATTTCCAGGGGGTTAGTTCACAGGATTTCATAGAATCATAGAATAGTCAGGGCTGGAAGGGACCTCAAGGACCATCTAGCACCAATCCTCCCTGCCATGGGCAGGGACACCTCACACTAAATCAGGTTGTTCAGAGCCCCATCCAGCCTGGCCTTAAAAACCTCCAGAGATGGGGCTTCTACCACCTCCCTGGGCAACCTATTCCTGTGTCTCACAATCTTCATGGTGAACTTCTTCCTAACATCCAATCTGAATCTACCCACTTCTAGTTTTTCTCCATTCTCCCTAGACCTATCACTACCCAACATCCTAAAAAGTCCCTCACCAGCTTTCTTGTGAGCCCTCTTAAGATACTGGAAGACCACAGTAAAGTCTCCTCGGAGCCTTCTCCTCTCCAAACTCAACAGCCCAAACTCTCTCAGTCTGTCTCTATAGGAGAGGTGCTCCAACCCTCTGATCATCCTCATGTCCCTTCTCTGAACATGTTCCAGCATGTCCATATCTTGCTTGTAATAGGGGCTCCAGAACTGGATGCATTACTCAAGATGGGGTCTCACCAGAGTGAAGTAGAAGGGGAGAATCACCTCTCTAGACCTCCTGGCTATGCTTCTCTTGATGCAGCCCAGGATACAATTGACACTCTGGGCTTCAAGTGCACACTGGTGGCTCATGTTCAGCTTTTTGTCCAGCAGTACCTCCAAGTCCTTTTCTTCATGGCTGTTCTCAAGCCAGTCACTGCCCAGCCTGTATTGGTGCTTGGGATTGCCCCAACATGGATGCAGGACCCTGCACTTGGTCTTGTTGACCTTCATGAGATTGGTGTGGGTCCACCTCTCCAGCCTGTCAAGGTCCCTCTGGATGGATCCCTACCCTGCAGTGTGTCAGCCACACCACACGGCTTGGTGTTGCTGGTGAACTTGCTGAGGGTGTACTCTGCCACTGTTCATGTCACTGACAAAGATGTTAAACAATACCGGTTCCAGTACAATCCCTGAGGGACTCCAGTTGTCACTGCCCTCCGCTCAGACATGGACCGACTGACAGCCATTCTTTGGGTGTGACTGTCAGGCCAGGTTTTCATCTACTAAGTTGTCCATCCATTGAACCCATATTTTACCAGTTTGGAGAGCAGGATGTTGTGTAGGACAAGGCTGAAAGCTTTGCTCAGGTCCAGGTGGATGATGTCAGTTGCTTGCCCCTCATCTATTAATGTTGTGACCTTTTCATAGAAGGCCACCAGGTTTATCAGGAACAATTTGCCCATGGTGAAGCCATGCTGACTGTACCCATTCCTGGTTTTCTATAATGGTAATGAGGTAATGGCCACTGCCATCTTGGAAATGTGTATCATGGGAATCATTGAATACTTTGGGGCTGAAGGGACCTTTGAAGGTCACCTAGTATAACCCCTCTGCATCTTTAACTAGAGCAGGTTCCTCAGAGACCCATCCAACCTGACCTGGAATGTTTTCAGGGATGGGGCTTCCACCAGCTCTCTGGGCAACCTGAGCTAGTGTTCCACCATCCCCACTCTTCCTTGTATGTAGTCTAAATTTTCCCTCTTTTAAAATCATCACTCCTTGTCCTGTTACAACAAAAAGCTTGTCCTCATCTTTCTTACAGACCCTCTTTAAGTACTGAAAGGCTGTGATAAGGTCCCATTGCAGCCTTCTCCAGGCTAAACAACCCCAAGTCTCTCAGCCTGTCCTCAAAGGAAAGGTGTTCCAGACCTCAGATCATTTCCAGCCCTCAGGTCTCATCAGAGTGGAGTAGAGCAGCAGAATTGCCGTCCCATGTGTTTTCCTCTACTGTGTGGACCTGCTGCCACAGAAAGTTAGCAGCAGAACCCCCTTGGTTTCAGCATTCATGGGGTTAAAGGAGACTTATGTGGGTATAATACACATGCCCCCCATCAAAGTTAAAAATGTCTGTGATCCCTATTTCTCTGGTTTTAAAAGTATTTGTTTCCACCGTTGCTGTGTGACAAACACAAAAAGAAAACCAACCGTTAGTCACATGCAGTGTGTCCAATATCTGCAGCACAATGCCAGACATACTGATTTATAGCAAGTAATTCACCAGTCAAGTTTAAATGTCAACCCGGAAAATACTTATTAGTTGCAAGTCTAAGCTACGTTGTTAGAAGAAAACTATTTGTACCTTTTCCTTTTTATAGTAAGAACTATGTATGCCAGGAAGACTGCGAGAGTGCAGGCTAGCAGAACACTCAGCACGATGGTCGCAATGAGTTCAGGAGTTGCTGACTCTGCAGGAGGCTCTTCTATAGCAGCAGTTACAGAAGTTGCAAAGATTTTCTCCAATTCCATCTCGATGTCACTGTTCTGCTCCCTTAGTTTTCTGAAGATAAATAGGTAAAACGGAATCATTAGAGACTTCATTAGTAACATCAGCCACTATTACCAGTTTAAGAGAGGTATTGAATCTAGAAATTCTGTGTTTAGATAGCAGCTGCACGTCACAGGATGTTTATGTGAATATGCCTCTGTTGTGCCATGAAATGACTCTAAAATACAAGCTTTCCATCAACATTCTGCAATTCCAAAAGCAATACATATGTTAACTATTATCTTTCTGCTTCAGTTTTCTTTAAAACTAACTTTTAAGTGTATTTTGCTTAATTAAAGAGCCTTATTCATGCTTTTGACAAACTCCGAAAATTACTTTTCAATAATGAATGTAAGCTTTCTGAATTCTAAAAATTCCATTGAAGCCTTGAGATAAATCTCAGATAAACTGTTATTTGATCTAACTCTGTCCATTCCAAGATACTATTAATGTTAAGGGAAACGAAACCTAACTGCATAGCTCTGACACCCAGAGGACAGACTGTGCCATACAGACCGTTTTAAATCTTCTGCAGGTACTTCCTGGTTTTCCTCATCAAAAGCGATGATTTTCATATAGGTTACATCAGTGCTGCTTCTTGCTTTTCTCTCAAACTCATTGGTATGAACATCAATGACATATATTTTCCATGTGAGCTTGTCTTCCAGAAGTCTGCAATCATATTAACAAAACATTAACTGGGCAATGACCAATTATTTTATTCTGCAAATTAAATGACAGAATAGTAGTATCATCGCAGATATTTAGTATTTTAATCTAAGCATGTAAAAATGCAAGATGGTGTCATTGAGCGAGTTTGGAAAATGAAACCCTGTGCTTGTCTCTGGTAAGCAAAGATAGTTTTTATTAGTAGATGCTACATAAGTTTTTTAGAGTCTGAAAATTCTTAGATAGGTGCCATTAGCATAATGGAACAGTTAAAGAAGGGGAGGGTTAACCTTTGTCTCTAGATTTCATAACCAATATTGTGTGGCATGTCATATATTTAGTCATGCTTTTCAAAGAAACATGGGGGTCATTTTGTGCCTGACAGGATTCGTTCTAAATATCTGTACAGTATTATAAACAGTAAAGGTGGGGAGGAGGGAAATCCAGCCTCATAATCCTCATTGTTTTCTCCTCCTTTTTCACAGACTGATTTTTCATCTGTAGCAAAGGTTCCATCCTGTCTGTCTCCACATTTGTATCTTGGGCCTACTATCCATGAAAATTTTTATCCTAGGCTGTTAAAAAAATTCACAGAAACACCGAGTCATCTCAAAATCATCTTGTCAAATGACCTCTGACATTCATCAGCTCAGGGCAAATCCTTACCAGGGAAAAATATGGTGGCTTTCTGTGAATTCCTTCAAATTATTCTGAACTATATCAAGTTGAAGAAGTAGCTTTTCATGGGTGCTGGCTGTATCATCTTCCCTGTAGGCTGTCAGACCCCTGTCTCAAAGGGACTTTAAATTTATCATTACATATTTTATCAGAGTAAGTTTTACAGTTTAAAAAAATACCTTTTTACTTCAGGAATGTTTCTTTCAACAACGTTGATCTTCTGATTAAGTACCACAGTCACAATGTTATTACTGGAACTGGAATCAATGGTTACCTAATAAATTAGGAAATCACATGTAAAATTCTCTGAGCTGTTTGTACCACTCGTAGATTTGGTTTTAAAAAACGAACAAAAGAAAACCCCCAAAGAAACCCAGAAACCAAATCCCTCTAATATAATGCAGTTGTGCTCTAAAAGTTAGTCTTCATGTCAACGTATCTTTGTATGTCAATATAAATGGCAACCTTGTATTTCTCAACAGGAAGTATGTAATCAATACTGGTGATTCTGCCAGTCTCGCTGTGTGGTGAAAAGTAATTTTTTTGCCCTTATCAAACCTAGCCTGTTTTGTACACAGAGTTTTAACATGGAAGCAAATCAGGACTATAAATAGGAATCTTGCTTACGGTGACTGTTGTTTGGGCTGTGAGTTTTCTTATGCCTTGGTCCGTAGCTTGAACTTCCAGGTTAATTGTCTCAACCTTTCCTGCTACAGAAACTGTAAAAATCTGCCCTGTGTTTTCATCAATGTCAAATTCATTCATTTGGTTATTCACTAAGCTGTACAGCAGAAGTCCATTGTCTCCTGAATCTGGATCTGTGGCCTGTGTTAAAAAAAAAAGAAAAAAAAAAAAGTAAAGTGATTTGTGAAACTCAGCTTGTGGCTTTTGGGCTGCACATTGCTCTTCAATCATTAAACTCTGCAGCTGCTACTTGTAAGACAAGAAGTATTCTAGGACAGTGCTGTCATATATTTCTCTTTGCACTAAACAAAGTGGGGCACAAACTACCAGAATCAGACCAAGGATATAAAAGGGGAAACACATTTACCATAGAGTCTGGAGGATTCTGCAGCTTCAAGCATAAGAGGAGCAGGCTAGAAATGAACCAGACAGAAAAAGAGGAGAACTGTTCTACTTTGTATTAATTTCCCTTTTGGGACCGAGAGATAAAGTGGTTAACGGTGCCAGAGAGAGCAGCAGTTTGTGCAGTATGTAATCCCCAACAGCAGCATGAGTCTGAACAGATTGTGTAGCTCTTCTCACAGCCCCACTGATACCAGTTCCCTGAACACTTCAACCCTCACTAGCATTAGGTTAAACTGAGACGGACAGAAGCTCAAAGTTTTCAATAGCAGATTTAACAGCTCTTAGCCAACTTTAACAGTGTGAAAAACACAGACTTTCCAAAAGATTTCTCTCCTCATGAGGAGTACAGAAACCTACCTGAACTGTAATGACAAGGTACTTGTATGGCACAGAATTTGGTATCCGAACAGAGTAAGCACTATTCAAGAATGATGGCTCTTCATTTACATCCTCCACTGAGATTGCCAGCATTGCCACGTTTGGGGCAAACAGATCTGTTAAACAAACACAACTGTGACAACAAACACCAGGAAAGCACAAATTTCAAAGGCCAGGTCAGGCTGAAGCTTTGCAATAGTATCTCTGCTGCATGTGAGGGAGAGGGAGAAGAAAGGGAATGCACCAGGGATATGCCGAGAGGAGCTCAATCTTGGGGCTTTCAGAAAGAGCAGGTAGCCCAAGGCGGAAGATGACAGCACCACTCTATCAGTCCTCTCCTAGCTGGCTGTGCTGTACCAAGCAAGGGACACACCTTCCTCCAGCTTCTGCTGAGGAGTCCAGTGCCCAGCTGTTAGGCACACAGATGTATTCTGCAAAGGTTTGCACACATGAAGGAAGGCTGCTGGATCTTCTCTGCACAGCCTTGACCTTCAGCTTTTCATCTTTTGCACTGGACTTCTCAGTAAAAGAGAATCATGGTTCCTACACTGCAAATACAGAAGGTCATTGTGTACAGTGTTCATTGACCCTGATTTAAATTGAAATGGCCTTCAAAAAATAAAGTTACCTGAACGCTGTATGTCTGCAGCAGATGAGAGATCTTCATTTGCCTCAATGAAAATCACATACTGAGAAACATCCTCGTAGTTCAAATTAATTGTTGTTCTCAGCTGACCACTTTTCTGATCCAATCTAAAATGACCTGAAAGGAAAAATATGCAATTTTGTTGTTATAGCTACAATTAATTTCACTGGTATCCCTCCTGCTTCTTGTGTTTTAGTTAGGATGTTTTTATCAGTCCTCTTACGATATTTTATCAGTCCTCTGCTCTTAAGAATGTAAGGTGCAACACTTCCCAGACCAAACAGGCTTTAAGTATGTAAAGAAGCAACACACTTAGAAAACAGAATTGCTTCTTTTTCATTGATTTCCCTAATGATTTGGTGCACTGAATGGAATCACAGCACAGATGCAAAAGCTGGAAGAAGGGCACATACACTGACAGGGACAAGCACAAGGAAATGATAGACGGAAAGCAACTGGCAGGGAGGAAGCTGCTTGCTAACAGCAGCTTCTACTTTTGCTCCCTCAGCCTGCAAAATTATTCTAACTTAAGGCTACAAGAACTCATTTTCTATTGAGTTATCACCACCTCTTTACTCAAAGATGATGAACAAAGTCCATGACCAAGAGCCTCAAAAGGATTTTTGTACTTACTTTTTTTTTTTTTTTTTTAAAGAAAACAGTTGTTTTTTTTTCCCCTTGGTCTCCATCTCACTTACATACAGCAGTATCTGCCACAGAAGAGAGGTTATTCTGTCACTTAGCTATTTTAACTCATAAGGAAATAGCACTTACCTTTTTCATTGCCAGATACAATTGTATAATTTATGGATTTTCCAAGAGATCCAACCACAGTGAAAACATAAATTAAATAATCCACTCCTGTGTTTTCCAAAACAGAAACACTAAAATAAATGAGAAATCATAATGTTACTTTCTCCAGAGGTTGGTGCACTAACAACCTTTGACATTTAACTTCTGTGAGCAATTTCTCTGTGGTAAATCCAGCCCACTATGATCTAGTTGTCTTTGAGAGTGCAGTGCAAGCCCTGCTTTTCTAGCCAGTCTTCTGTTTATCCTTGAGTGCAGCTTAAGGAAGAGCGTTTTATCAGTGTTCAAGAGGAAAGGGACAAAGAGTCTGGCTTACACAAGCTGCACAATAAAGGAATCAAAGGCAGTGTCTCACTTTGTGTTCACAGAGCAACTGGCATAGCAGAATTTCCTGGATGTTCTGCTGAAAGAAAACCCATTGTCATTTTTTCTGCATACAATATGAAAATTTGCTTCAGCTTTCAACTTCACTGAGTTTTTCCCTACCTGGAGAATATATACCAGTTATGTAACCTCAGACAAAAAGCCTCACCTGATTTCACGCTCATTGAACTGAGGAACAAATGGACGGTTGTCAAACACATTCAGAGTGATGGTAGCAGTGGCATTTAAAGATGGCAAGCCTTTGTCCTTCGCCATCACTGTTAAGTGGATATCTCCAAATGCAGACAGGTTTCCACTTGTAATTATTTTCCCCTCACTCATATCTTCTATCAGGAAAAATGGGCTGAAATTTCGATCAGGGAGGATGTAGTACTCAATAAGGCCATTTTCCCCCTGCCATGAAAGGAACACAATTTCATGCAATCTTTGCAGAACCACACTGTTCCATTGCCCCAAGTCTCATCATACAGGCTTGCTGGAATCTCAGTATTTTCATGCTTAAAGGGACAGAATGCCAGAGGTGTTTTTGATAACTAGAGAGAACCAGACTCAGAGCTGGTTTGTGCTTAAGGTATAGCAAAAGTGCAGCAGTGGCAAAGAGGGCTAATGGGCAGAGTTCTCTTACCTCCACCAAATTAATTTATTGCTAATTCCCAAGCTATTAGGTGTTGTTATTTTCCCTAAAAAAACTATGTGCCCTGGAAGTACAATTTGAAGGGTACAATAAACATTGAAACAATAAATATGACAATGTCTAAATGTCTCTAAGTGAATTGCTTTTGAGAGTGAAAGCTTGGGGTTAGCTATGGTAGGATAGGTGTCAATAACACAAAGCAGAAGAAAATTTGCAAGCAGTTTAAAGTTACACAGTAATAATGGGGGGGGGGGGTGAAAAAAGAAAAAAGAAAAAG